>OZ020507.1:267673887-268155231 GCA_963971375.1 Platycheirus rosarum
AATAAAATAAAATAAAATAAAAAATAAAATAAAATAAAATAAATTAAAATAAAATAATATAAGCAAAATAAAATAAAATAAAATAAAATATAATAAAATAAGATAAAATGAAATAAAATAAAATAAAAATGAATTAAATAAATAAAAATTAAATAAAAAATAAAATAAAATAAAATAAATTAAAATAAAATAAAATAAGCAAAATAATAATAATAATAAAATAAAAAAAAGTAAAATAATATAAGCAAATAAAATAAAATAAAATAAAATAAAATAAAATAAAATAAAATATAATAAAATAAGATAAAATAAAATAAAATAAAATAAAATAAATTAAAATAAAATAAAATAAGCAAAATAAAATAAAATAAAATAAAATTAAATTAAATAAAATAAAATAAAATAAAATAAATAAAATTAATCAAATAAAATAAAATAAAGCAAAATTAAATAGAATAAAAAAAATAAAAAAAAAATAAGAAATAATAATAATAAAAAAAATAAAATAAAAAAACAATACAAAAATGAAAATTTAATATGATATATTGCAATGCGATGTACTTTAACATCATATTTAGGAATAGTCTGTCATTTAATGCACTGTTATATAATGTACTATAAATCAATATAATCTAAGGTTATGCAATGTAATAAATGTAATGAATAAAATTGCAGTGTCTGTTTTTAATATTAAAATAACAGCTTTTTACAAGATGCATAATGGAACTATATATGATACTAATAACGAAAACACTTTTTTTTATTTTTTGTTTGTCTGTCAGTCTGTCTTTCTGTCTGTTTATGGTCTGATTTGACGCAAAATCACACCACATAAAATTCATATATAATTGTATTCAAATAAAAATAAATTAAAATTTTGACATTAAGTGGCACTGAGGAGAAATGATATTAACATAAATGTAGTTTTCCCTGTATATATTTTCTTATGTGTGTATTTCGATATGTGTCAGTATTGTTGGGATCCAGAAATGTGTGGTATACTTGAACAACGACGGGTGTGTCAGCTATAGTCATAGTGGTGGGTCAATACGTCATGCTATAAAATTTCTAAACATTAAAAGTTACGGAAATTTTCTTCTTTAGAATTTTTTCTGCTAAACTCTTACAATATAGGTCCAACACACTCATGTTACAATGGCCTCATCTAAAAAGGCTTTAAAATAAAGTCACAAAGATTACCTAGACCCACTTTCCGATTAAATACATTCGCTTACCATAATTTTGTTTCATAAAAACCCTTATTTAGCAATAAACTCCTATCAATTCGAAGCCTTTTCCAATTCAATTTAAACAATTATGTTGTTGTATTCCTGAAAATTAAACAACCTTATAAACTCCAACTATAATCACTAGAATCAAATTATTATCTGCTTGGTTCTTTGTTGAAATCTCAATTTCACATAAAAAATATTACCCTCTATCCACCACAGTTACCCACTTGAAAGAAGATTTGATATCTTAACAATAATTGAGCGGGTAATAGAAATCCGTTTACTGGCCCATTAAAGGCCCTCCTCTGGCCCAACTTTATACGAAACCAACCGTCAGCAGGGATGTATAAATTTCATTACCCGAAATAAAGTTTTGTCTCTTTTATGGCATAACAAACAACACCAGAGCTGTAGGGACCGTCCATTAGGTAATCTCCATTACAATTATTTGAAATCACAGCCTTTGCAACAGAGTTATTTTTTTTGTTGCTACCCTTGTCTCCATAGGTATCAGAGGCTCCAGTTTAACCTTCCTGATGGAATTTACCCAGGAAACGATATGTGAATTTTGTGTTTGTTGAACTTAAGCTGCTACCCTTGTATGCTAATCCTGTATACTGGAAACCTTTTTTTTTTGGTATGAGTAGGCCGCACACTGTCCCAACCAGGTGTATATGAGTGTGGTCATTAATGGCAGAAGATTTTTTTGTTTTGGTTTGACTGAAAAAAACATACTTACGCCCAAACCAGGACACATATAAGCACACAATGACCCAACTCGCCAGTAATAGCTTTTCTAGGCTCTGTTCGCCGTGTTCACTTGGGGTGGTATAAGTATATTCCGGGAATCCTCTGCAGGGCTAGTATCGTAACTTGTTCCTTTTATCTGACGGCTTAATCGCTTTCAGTTTAGAGTTTTCTGTTTGGTTAAGTTATTTTTTTTTATTTTAAGTTTAAGCCAGACAGGAGCACTACTGTAATGGGCTTTTGTGTATGTGTGTGTATTTTTGTCAGAAGTGATTCATTGGTTTTTCGTTATTTGATTGTTTGCTCTGTAGAAATTCAATAAAATTGGGACTCTAATCCGATAATTAAAACTCAAAACTAGGTTCAGCAAATTAAAGAGTTTTCGGTCGCAATGTGATGGTAGTGTCGTAAGGATTTTTCTTCAGGGGATGTTTAGTCTGGTGGCACATGATTGAGACTTTTTTTTTTGTTTGGACGGAATACAAGATTGAATGAAACTTTGGATAGTATTTATAATTCTTTTCTTGTAAAATAATGCTAACCGATGGTTTGGAGTTTCAGAAATTTTAAAATTAAAATTAATCAAAAAGGGCGGATATGAATACCCATGAGACGTGAACTTATATTTAAGGTTTGTATTCTTCGTTATTTAACTGCCTCAAGGGTGACTTGAACGTGCTCCTCAACCTATAATGCACTTGCATTGATAGCTCTAAGAAGTGATTATGGTCATCTTCTCACTTTTCATGCACCTATGATGATGATTTTCTTTCTTCTGGGGAGAAATCGAAGATTCCATTTTAAATGTTAACAACAGCTCTGTATATTAAATGACCGTTTTGCGGATCATGTTGACCAAAGTAATGTTATTTATATTTTAATGGATCTAGATTAGAAGTAACCAATGAGTACAAATATCTGGGAGTGAATCTGAACAGTACTCTTGATTTTAACAAAAATCTTTCAGATAAATCAAAAAGAGCGCAAAGTCTGATCAATATCTCATGGAGAAACATATTCTTAAATGAACGGATCGAACTTTCAGCAAAATATAAAATATTTGATGCCGTGGTTAAGTCTAGTCTGTGTTACGCTGCTCAGGTTTGGGGAATTGACGAATACGAGGAGATTGAAAAATTTCAAAGAAATTTAATAAAAAAGCTTTTTAATCTACCACTGAAAACGCCTAATTATGTACATTATCTCGAAACTGGTCTTCCTAAACTATTTACATATACGCTGAAACTACAGGCAGATTACATCGTGAAGATGCTATCTTACCAAGATGAACGACTTTCTAAAAAAATGATACTATATGAGTTCAGAAACGAGGATTGGTGGATTGCAAGATGGAAAAGTTTAGGAAACAACTACGGCGAAGTTCTCTCCATGGATCCAGGCAATTTTTACATTCTTAAAAAACAGCTATACCGTATTATTCAGCAATGTGAAAACTATGTACGCGATAGTCTTATAGCGAAAGCACGCGAATCTGCAAGTAGAATTCTATATTCAAAACTTAACACCACACTATTGCAAAATAACTACTTTAACGACCTGCTAAACTTTAGAGAAATATCGCTCATATTTAAAGTGAGATGTGAACTTTTAAGCCTAAACGGAAGCCCTTACAATGGAAATTTTAACCAATTCTGTTATTTGTGCAATTTGAGATCCAAAAAAGACTGTTTTCACTTTGTCAGCATATGTCCCATATTCTCGTCACAGCGCCTGTCATACTTCGGAAAGAGAACATTAACGTTGCAAGAAACTATGAACATCCTGAATGGTTTTGACTGGAAAACTCTTTACAAATTTTTGAAACATACTTATAAATATAGGATGTTATTAATAACAGAATTCATTTAACTACATTACATTACATATTGATCTGCTCCGTAGATAAATCTACGAAGTATAGACACTTATAAGCACTGGCTACTGAGGCCATCGGCTCAGACAATTACAAGACAACACACAAGACGACATTGATACAGGACAGAACAGAAGATAGAAAGAGGACGGAAAAACAGAAAACACATAACACATGTCAACAGCACGAAGTTGGTTTTCGGACGGTCCTCCATCTTTCCACTAACCACGCGCAACGATGCTTGATTTCGCTGGTCTCACGGGAAGCGATGCTTTATCGGAGCCAAATTCATTTAACTATGTTCTACTATTTTATTAAATATTTAATTAAATTAATTATTTGTACATAAAGATAAAATTGCTAACCGAGCTGACGGCAAAGCCATAGCTTTAAAATTCATTGTTTTTGTTAAACTATGTTAAGGAAAGTAGAAATAAATGAGTTAATTACTATTACTTACTTACTAATGATGATTTTCTTTCTTTTGGGGAGAAATTGAAGATTCCATTTAAAGTTTATAATAGCTCTGTATATTAAATGACCGTTCTGCGGGTCATGTTGACCAAAGCAATGTTATTTATGTTTTTGAAAAGATTAATTTACATTGTAGAAAAAAAGGACACAACTGGGTCGCACGTACATGCTATTATAGGCCTAGTCACATTGGAAGGCAAGATCTTGGACAGAATAAACTAATATTTACCCAGAAAAATCAAGCGGTCTGAACCTATGTAAAGTGTCAAAACCACAAAACTTAACGGTTTTTCGTTAAAATGAAGTATGCCACCACACCTCTTATATAATAACAAAAATATAAAAAAAGTACATATTTCGAAAATTGTAGGGCCGAATTTTGATAAAATCCTGTATTTTATTATTAGTTTTTTTATTTTTTTTTATTTCAAATTTTGGTAAGCAGTTTTGTTAAGTTTATTTATATATACCTGGTCGTACAATTTAAAATAAAAAATATTATTTAGCTTCAAAAGTATTGAATTTTTAACGGAAACAAAAATCAAAAACTTATAATAAATAGATACAAAAATTTATCAAAATTTTAATACGCAGAATTAATTTGGCTATCTAGATCTTTTAAAAAACAATTTTATAGAAATCCAATGAGCCGTTACCGAGAAAGTCGATATTTAAAAAAAAAACCTTATATGAAATGATAACCAATAACTAAATACAAAATTCACAAAAAAATTCATCAAAATCGTTGGAAGCGTTTTCAAAACAATTAATCTTTTTCTTAAATTTTAAAAATCCCAGACAGGCGACGATTTTTCTCACTAACTATTTTTAGGTTTCTCTATGATCGTAATGTCATGTTATCTCAATTTCATTTTAAATTCACTAATCCTAAATTGCTTTATAAAAGGTACATATAATCGAAAGTAAAAAAAGAATTGTAACAGGTGGGCCCCTGGCCAAGTGACCAAGCGTACACAAGGGATTATTTGTTTCCCTTTTAATGTAGAACACACTGCGCGGGCATTAGGAAGATAGGGAGAGGAGAGATAGGAGGTGTCGATTAACATTAGTTTTGAATGTTTTGCAAATCAAAATGCCAAGGGAAAATCTCGCCGGGTAAACCATTCCAAATTCGTGTTGTTCAGCAAAAAATAAGAATCCCTGTTTTCACAGTACGTCCAAAATTGGGATCAAGGGTGAACTGATGAGCATTCCTTGCGAGACGAGTATTACGGGAGAAACTTTTAAGGGGAGGAATGCAACTGGCTACTTCGAGTGAACATTTTTTGTAAAAGAAACGATAAAATAAGGAAAGACATGAAACATTGCGTCGGTGTGCGAGAGGGGCAATTGTTTCAGCGGCATTTCTATTTCCTATCAATCTTAACGCTCGATTTTGAATTCTATCAATCAGGTGAAGCGATTTTTGCGAAGCACTTGCCCAGAGGTGGGAGTTATACTCGAGTTTAGAGCGTATAAACGCTTTATAAATTGTAGCCAGATCAGATGGGGAAAAGTACTTCTTACACCGATACAGAAAACCTAAGCACTTAGCAGCATTCTTAGCGATCTCAAATATATGGTCGTTCCAACGGAGGTCGTCATTGACACATATAACGAGTACCGAAAGTTTTCGGTTTCCTCGTTGCAAGTTGTCAATGACAATGGCATTGGAGGTATGTTTAATTTTAACGACAGAAGACAGCTTTGAGTTTTTGAAGCATTAAACTCCACAAGATTTCTAATACCCTATTTGACAATGCTGTATAAATCGGAGTTTAATAAGCTTGACATACGGCTACGTTGCAATTGAACATCCCAAGGCGAAGGACGAGAATTGTCAATCGAATATGAAAAGCTGAGGGTAGAGTCGTCCGCAAAACAGTTAAGTGGATTAGAAGTAACAGACAGAAGATCATTTTTAAAAAATTAAAAAAGAGTCGGAGACAGAACAGAGCCCTGGGGCACACCAGCATTTATTTTGTAGGAATTAGACTTGAATCCGTCCAATACAACTTGTATTGAACAGTCCTGAAGATAGCTTCAGTATCATCGATCCCAAAAGCGCGTATTTTCGATAAGAGAGCTTCATGCCAAACTCTATCAAATGCCTTGGAGATATCAAGAGCAATAATCTTACTTTCACCAAAGCGATGTAAAGAATTGTTCCACTGTTCGGTGAGATATGCCATCAGATCACCAGTGGAACGGTTGCTGCGGAAGCCATACTGAGCTTCATGGAGAAGCTTTCGATCTTCGAGATATTCCTTAAGCTGACGGTTAATCAGCGTTTCCATGACCTTAGAAAGAAGAGATGTTAGTGCTATGGGTCGGTAAGAGGAAGAAGCTTGACAAATGCTATTTTCCATCTTCTAGGAAAGATTCCAGAAGAGTAGGAGCGATGGAAAAGGTTACGCAGTGGCTTTGCCAGTGTGGAAGAACACCTCTTTAACAGAATCGGGGGTATACCATCCGGGCCAGCGGATTTGTGTATATTGAGATCTTTAAGAACTCTTGCTTCTGTACGAGTGCGGAACAAAATCTGTTCCTTGGTAAAATTTACATTCTCAAGTACAGAGGAGCGGCAACGTTGCTGTTAATCAGCGTGGAGCTGGCAGCGAAATGGGCGGTGAGCTCATATGATGCTGACGAAGGTATACCTGATTTTGGAAATGTAACAGTTGTTTTTTTTTTAACATACAATTTTTGCTTTCAATGTCTAAGATATAATTTCTACAAAAAAAATTTACATAAAACATGAAATCCTTCCTATGAACACTAAAAACATTGTAATGGCATGATTTCATAGGTTTTTTTTAAGTTTGGCATGAGCTTTATTTCTAACGTTTTTTAAATGAACCAACTGATTATTATAACAGGGGGGCTTAGACAATGTTATTTTCTTTAAACAGGGAACAAACCTAGGAAAATAAATTTTTAAAATGTTAATAAAATAGGAAAACATTTCTTCAGTGTTAAGATGGTTGAGAAGATCATATCCCCAATCAAAATCATTTAAGTAGCTGTTAAGTCCAGAAATAATATGATTTAGCAAAATTAAAGGGTTTTTGAATGTATTTTAAGAGATTCTAAGAATGTGTAACCTTTAATTTCAATTGAAAGTTGATTATGGTGGATCGAGTTATTTAATAATTAAAATGTCTTTTTTTTCTTGATCTTCCGTGAAGTCTGCCACAATCTTCGTGCCACCTAAACTGTCTGCCCTTTTGGTATGTTAAATAAGACATTATTTAGCGTCATTAAACCGAAAATCAGTTTTGATGAAATCACGTAATTGTAGTCATATTTTCTTGACTATTGGGGGCTATACTGGCAGCCACCCCACCAACGGATAAGTGGCAGACAATTCATTTAGGCTTTGTTTCACAATATCTGACTAAGGTTTCAGTAAAGCTACTGGGAACTTATTTCTCAGTTATCAACCTAACTTGCGTTTCACAATATCTGAATAAGTCTAACTAGTAGTTAAAGTAATAATGACAATTTTACAGTCCAAGTTCCTAATAAAAACATAACTGGCAGTTAAAATATCCACAGCTGTCAATGTACATGTATGTATTAATGAGATATAAGAAGACGGGTTGGGTGAATTTCTTGAAGGTTTTGAAGGAAATAAGGAGTTTTGGCAAGTTTTTGATTATCGGTGATAACTGTTATGACTTCATACCCTACCACCACTTTAAGATACAGCTATTTCTCCAGAGCATATATATATAATAAATCGAAAATAAGGAGCACTAACGTAGTGCCCCGTGGCTTAGTGGTTAGTATGTCGGAGTGCTAAGCGAATCCAGCTCATATCTACCTTTTTTTCCGGGGTACTGCCTCTTGCGAGGTACTGACAAAACCTCCAAGAGTAAAATTTATCTCATGTAGCCGTTCGGACTCGGCGGTAAACTGTAAGTCCCTTCCATTCTTGCAGATTAACAACACACACACACAGGAATGGTTGAGAGTATAAGTCACTAGGCCTTGGCTGCTTAAGGAGCTGTCGCGCCAATAAATTTTTTTATTTTTTTTAACGTAATGAAAATAACTTATGGTGTATTGAAGAACAGATTCTCTATTTTACCAAAGAAAATTTTATTAGACGTGTAATGCCATGAATTGCGGCTTATTCCCGAAGACCTGCGACTTCGGAAAACCCCACAACAAAAAGTCTAATGGGGTGAAATCGCACGTACTCGGATTCCGGTTCGAATCACCGCCACGTGAAATGAGCATGCCCTCGAATCGCCTGTGCAGATTTTCCACATACCATTGGTATCCATCCTATCTAATTCAGTCCAAAAGTGGTAATTTTCGGCCTATATTGCTCGCCGTTGACGGTTCTGGCCAACGTCTTTATCAAAGAAATATCCACACATATCCACACCAAACAATGACTTTTCGGGATGCATTCGTTGGATGCTCTCATGTTGAATGGTATCTGGCCAAATTCAACATTTATTGTTTGTTGACCCATTCACCCAGAGATGGGCCCATCGCTGAAGATAATCTTTCTTCTATTTCCAACTGCAAACTGCTCCAAAGCCTATTCCACAGACAAATCACTACTTTTATTTCCCTTTTATTATCGCAATTAAAATTTGCCAATAAATAAATGTCTTGTTTTTTTTTTGGAAATTTTTTTTATTTTTTACATTTTATAGTCATTTATAAGTGTAAATTTAAAAGTCAATTCCAAATGTTTTATTATTTTCAAAAAGTCAAAACTCTGCTGTCTGGAATAATGGAAAAAGCTTTGAATAACTAACTAATAATTAATTGTATAATTTAGATAAATGTGGAACGCAAAGTTATTTATTGGGAGGATGTAATCTGTAGTTTGTTTATGTGTCAGACTATAGGTCCGTTCGTCTACTTGTTCGTCTGTTTTAGAAAAATTGTCAAACGTTGAAGAGTGGGAATGAAAACTCTCAGAAAATAATAAATTCCCTCAAAAGTAAAAGAACGCTTTGTGGATCAAAATAAGGAAACTTTTTAAACGTCAAAAAAAATAAAAAATTAACAAAACGAAATGGATCAATTAAGTGCAGATGAAATAAAAATTGTAATGGAAACCATTTTATTAGGCCATTATAAGGTCAGTTTATTATTTACTTTGGATTTAACTTAATTTTTTTTTTATTTAAAATTCTTCAAATACGAAGACTTCACAAAACGTCAAACTTCAAATGTATTTTTGAGTTTGACAGAACTCACATTTCTCCCCCAAGAAATTCGTTGGTTTAAAATAGGGAATTAAGGGGAAATGTTTTTCTCTCTCGCAACATCTCTCTTCTCACAAAAACTCTCGAAAATGTAAGTAAACAAACAACATTTGTGTAAAATTGTGCAAACTAGTCTGTTTTAGGGAGTAGACGAACAAAGCTTATATTAGAGCAGGATGGAAATGATCAACCCTAAGAGTTTTCCTGCTTTGTTGAGAATTGGCATTTTTCACTATCAGAAATTCGGCCATAGTGAGCTTAGAGGAAGCTATAATCTATGATTTAAATCTTATTATTTAGGGCATGCGTTAGTAGTTATTAAAAAAAATACTCAATTTTCTGTTTATACAGGAAAGACGACCAATATTAACTCTAAGCTTGGGTTCTAAGAGATGTTATTGTTTATTGTTACCAAAGATTAGAGGTAGAGACGAACTCTCTTTCTAACTTAAAGTTGCACACGTCTAAGGAGTTAATTCTATGGAGTCTTATGCCCAAATTCTTCACAAAGACCTTACTCAATATTGGTTTAATGACATCTAAGAACTGCCATATTTCTTTCACAAGCTTAAGATGTTAGAAGTCGGATTTGGAACTCGGTTTGAGATAGAACGTTAAAATAGTAAGTAAGTAGAATATTTTGTTCGTATTCCGAAGATAAAAATGCTCAAAAAGGCTCAAAGACTTGATTAGCCTCAAGGCGATATTGAAGTCACATATTTTTGGTCGAAAAAATAATTGCATTATCCTTGAAAAATATCAAATTCTTTCATTTAACTATCAGCTACATCTCCGAAAACCACATCAAAACAAGCTGATGCCTCCTACGTGTCTTTAAATTTGTCTCAAAACTTCCAGTTAAATATTTTCTTAAATTCAAAACAATATATCTACGAACCAACACAACAATAATCTGCCTACACAATATAATAAATTCAACTGAGCTATTAGTATTAAGGGAGCAAAGCTAATTGAAGCATCGGTAGACCGCAACAATTTCCCATTCAGCCAAAACTAAGATCCATGGAGTTTTGTATCTTTCCCAAATATATATTATATGTATAGTATATCTCAAGCTGCTGCCGTTGTCGTCGTCACCATATCCTTTGTCAACGTGACAGTACCTAGTATCCTCTTAAAGGATCCCACTGCTGCTGCTGCTGCTTGTCCTTTGGTATGATAATGTGGAGCATGGGTTAAAGAGTGTGCCGAGGACACTCAACCCAATGGCACCACATTCATATATTTGCGAGGTTGAGTTGATTTAAGAAGTGCGGGGCCAGAGTTAGGTGGCAGTGGTAACATCATCATCGTCATCGTGCACAACAACTGTCCCGTCCATCTACCATTCATCCATCCAAATCGCTCGTGTTGGTTGCTGCAAGTGAGAATGAAGTTGTCTCTCCTCCAAATGGAATGGGTGGCAGCATTGCGGGCAGCAGGAGAAGGCAAATTGTGGCATCAGTGATGAGAAATAAACCACCAGATGGTTGTGTGTGGCTGCCATAATAGAGACACTGTACCCTGTGAACATCATAATGTGGTATCTGGTGGTATTTACCCGTACAACCCATGAAAAGCCCAAGCACTATTCTCATGGTCTCCATGGTTTTCCATCATGAGGACAGCCGACCGACGACAAGGGTACATAAAACTCGCCCTTCGCACTGCCTCCTGGAGTTTTTCTTTAACAACAACTCACAAAATCCACCAGAAATTATTAAAATAAATCATTGCGAAAGTTTTTTGCAACATTTTTTTGCTGCTGTACAGCACACCATGTGTTTGAATGTTTAGAAGGTTTTTAGGGCGATGTTGGTGGCGGACCCGCTGTGCCACAGGGGGCCTCCCATCCAAGGATGTAAATAATTACCTTCCTCAATGAAATCTAGAGGGGCACCCTTCGTCAGGTGCAACTTGGCATGAAAGAGGGAACTAGAACCACCATCGGGGACGCTGTTTTAGTCCTAGGATTTCGGAAGGGGATTCTATAGTAGAAATGAATCTCACGTATTGACAACCCTTTTTGCTTCATAAATAGCCACTGTGTATACGGAACATGCTCTGGTGGCTTTTTTGATGTTAGCTTAACTAGTTATGCTCTCGTAAACAATTCAAATTTTGGTTTTGAAAAAAAAAAACAGTTTCTATGTCTACGTGACAAAACTTTGAAATACTGTGGAATTCCGGTCCGGTTTGGGACTTTTTGGTGAGGAATTATTATACCATTGAGCTAAGAGGGGTTGTATGCGCTTGCTTCCTGTCAATAAATTGCTCGGATATATGAGGAACACATGTTATAGTTTCGTAAATCTAACAATCGTGTTGATATGCATGAGGTTTATTTATGGTACTGCTTCTTTTTTTTTTTTTTGGCTTAAGGTCCTTCAAGTGGATGCTATGTTTCTTTGGGAGGTCTTGTGGGGTACAGTGGTCTATGTGGAGTTCAGTGTGTTTGAAATTTAGGATGTGACTCTATAGCGACCTTTAATGTTTTCTAAAAATAAAATCATTTTGTCGAAAATTGTGGGTCGCTTTGGCCAGCCATTATTATTTATTTTATTTTATTGATATAATTCAGAGGGACTTAATATTAAGATATACATCTTTTAGATAACATAAGTATTTGTTTGAACATAGCAGATGCAATTTTAATGATTTGAAACATAAAAGAAAGTCAAATCAAATTATTTTGGAGGTCTGACAAATTTACCTATGAACCCTCAAATGGGTAAATAAATCTCTTTGAAATGATATTAATGACTCTGATCTTTTTAATTCACGTGGTAGTGAGTTCCATAGGCGAGCACCGTTAATGAAAAATTGTCTCTCCGAAGTAAGACAAGTAAATCTAGGAATCAAAATGTCATTATTTCTATGAGAAAAAGAGAATTGGATTTCATTGTAAAGGTATGAAGGTTTTCGAGTGTGAATGATTTTAAAAAAGCTTACTAAAGTTCTACATTTTAAAAGATGTTCAAATGAAACACCATATAAACTTTTAGAATAAGAAGAAATACGACTATATCGTCCTAGACCAAAAACGTACCGAGTGACCTTCTTGAGTTAAGTTAAGTTAAGTTTTATTTTACTAACTGCGACAGCGTTACAAAATATTTCGCAGCCATAGGTCAAGATAGGAACAACTAAAGATTTATCAATTATTTTTCTTGTAGCAGGTGGAGTTTATCTTTTGGACATTGGTAGCGTCCTTAAAACTCCATAGGCCTTTTCCACCGCTGAATTAATTTGATTATTCCAGGTCAGTGTTCGATTAAAGTCAGCTCCCTAGTTCTAAGCTATCTCAACATACTCTACTGGAGTTCCATTCAACTCAACAGTGGGGAAATAAGATAGATCAAGTATTTTTTTGGAGATGACAAGACATTTTGTTTTTGTGGGGTTTAAAACAAGACCACAGCTATATGACCATTCAATTATTGCATTCAAATCCTGGTTAATATTATGTACACAATCTTCAATAAAACCCAGCTGACAACTCTTTACAAGCAGAACATCATCCGCAAACATACGTGTTTCACAGTACCTTGCTACAGTTGGAAGATCGTTAATATATGCCGAAAAAAGAAGTGGACTCAGAATTGATTCTTGTGGGACTCCTCGAAACAGCGATAGAAATTCAGACACTTGATTTCCCTTGATTTCTCCCAGTAAGATATAAGAGTGTACTATTTTTAAGGCCTTGGAATAATCAAGCATAACCAAAAACGTTACTTTGTTATCATGCAATGCTTTTCTTACCTGTTCAACAATATCAAGGAGCGCAGTGGTACTGCTAGGGTGCGATCGAAATCCGTACTGTTTTGGAAATAAAAGATCGTTCACTCTCAAAAAATTAGTAATTTGGCTATGCATAAGCCTTTCCACTACTTTAGAAAGAAAAGGCAGAAAAGATATTAGTCGGAATTCTTTACAGCTATGTTTCTTTAGAATGGGTATGACTTTTGATTCTTTCGATTGCGAAGGAAAGATTCTTTTAGCAAAAATTGTATTAATTATGTGGGTAATAAAGGGGAGAGTTTGTGGTAAAACCGCTTTAACAAATTTTGGATGTATTCCATCTAAGCCTACGGCAGTTCCATCAAGAAATTAACCCTTTTACAATGTCTTCTGGAGTAACCCCTACAAACCCAAAAGAACTTTGAAAATTAGGTAGCAGGTTAGAAGATTCATCCATCTGAATTGATTTTGCGGCATCTACATCTACTGCTTCCAAATTCAAATATCACGAAGGTTCTTCTACAGCTTACGGCCATTTTGTGTGAGATTCAAATGCATCGTATTCCATCTGGTTTTTGCTGCATTTATAAGATTCACGGATCTGTTTCGAAGGTGTCGATAAATTTGGCGATCCTCATTAATCTCAAAACGCTTCCATTTCCATCTATTGTACGCGCAATTGCGAAAATTTATTGCTCGTTCAATTTCAGTTGAAAACCAAGGATTATCTTGATGCTTAATAATTTTTGTTTTGTGTGAAGATCAAAAAGTGTATTTAAATTTTCGGTGGAAAAAGTCTACTGGTTCGTTTGGCGACATCAAAAAATATATATTTTACCAAGGGACAGAGAGAACGTCAGATTCAAGGACACAATTATGTTTCTAAAATAACGATACTGGTAGTATTTATTTGGTCTAGAAAGCGCAAAATCAAACGAAATGTAAATCAAATCATGTCGCGAAAAACCAGACGTTGATCATATAAAAGCACTTTACTACAATCAGTCACAAAAAAAAAACATCTAGAAATGTGCTAAAAGCTCGAGAAAAATGAGTGGGATAAGTAACATTAACCGGACGTTGATTGAAAGTTCTCATGCTTATTGTCAAGGTCATGGAGAAACCTAAAACCTACGGGAATCAAAAAGATCAGTCATAATGTTCAAGAGTCTGTTGCTGCACATTTGCTGTATATTAAAGAAAAGTTAAAGCATTCATAACTTGATAAAAACATTATAAAAATTATAAATATAATACAAAAAAGAGCAAAAAATAATCAAGAAGATAATGATTAGAAGTAATAATAGAAAATTAAAAAGTTTAAAAGACGAAAAAGAATCAAAATAATAATTAGAAGCAATAATACAAATCAAAATAAATTAAAAAGTGAATAAATTAAAAGAATTTAAATTTAAAATATGAAAAGTATAAGCGAATTTAAGTTCAATAATATAAAGCCTCGCAGGTTTAAATAAGTCTTTACATCGTTATCGGCATCATAGTCAATGCTGATGATACTTCGATGTTCTCGATCATATGTATCTATTGATACGTCTTCTATGTTGTTGACTTTCATTGCGTCCCCGTGCATTTAACGTTTGATGAAGATGACACCACGAAAGGTAAACAAAGATGTAATTACTTTTTTTCTTTTTCAATATGAGTATATAACGGGTCCGCCAAATAAATTCTTTTTTTTTGAAAATGCTTCATCAACATCGAGTAGCTTCGGCTGTGTGGCACGTAGCGCCGACCTGTTGAAACCAAATGTTACCAATATCCTCCTCTTCAATTTTTGTGAACAAAAATTCGTTCAACATGGCCCGATAACGATCGCCATTGACTGTAACGGCCACTCTTTGCTCATTTTCGAAAAATGGCCCAATTATGCCTCTGGACCAAAATCCGCACCAAACAGTGTTTTGTTTTGGGTGTATCGGCTTTTCAATGAATGCGTGCGGGTTTTCTGTGCCCCAAATGCGACAATTTTGCTTGTTTACATACCCGCCAAGATAAAAAGCAGCTTCATCTGAAAAGATGACTTTTTTGGCAAAATCGGCATATTCTCTAAGTTGATCTCAGGCAGTAATGTCGAAATCATTCCCAGCGTATGGACAGTGATATTCGTTCAGCGGAAGGATAAAACTAATTATCTGTTAAATCAGACATGAACTAAGTATTACCATTCACGAAATAAATACTAGTTGAAAAAAAACGTTAGATGGCGGACCCTTTATTTATTCCGTTTTTTAAAATAGATTCATTAAAAAATTGTCATATCTTTAAATACAGTAATATTCACTTGAAAGAGAAAATTCAGCATAATTTAATATGTAACACATCGATTCTTAAATTCGAAAAAGCATTAAATGATATTTCTAGTCATATTGAATTGCAACAAAAAAGAAATAATAATATTGTTAATTGCAATAATCCCAAAAGAATAAAATTTATTCAAATACTAAGCCATACACATGGCAATTCAATATAAAATTTTAGTTTTTCCTTCATTCATTTTCCCCTAATATTGTGTATCTGTTGAATGCAATGCTTTCTGGGTATTATTTTGTTATATATACATATGCGCCACCAGGTAGGTGCAAAAGGGGGCACAGGCCCCATATTTATTGTTTTTAAATTAGTATAGAATAATAAATTCTTATGAATAAAATATAAAAAAAGACTTTTCTGGGAATTTTCGCATTTAATAAAAGAAAATATTTTTTTTTAAATCTAGATAAAACAACTCAATGTAAAAATGTTTTTTTTTTATAAGAAAATAATGTAATTATGGATCAGAAAAAAAAAGATAAAAGGATGAGCAATCAATACCAATCAATGTATAAACAGTATACATATAGAAGTCCAGATCCACGCAGTTGGTCAAATTCTACAGAATAAGTTACAGGCTCCCAAATGAGAAACATCAATTTTTCTGCAAAAAGATGATGAAATACTAAATCATTATTTAAAAGACTTTCGAGAAGAGTTTGCATCTGAAGAAGCTGGATCATTTTCTGGAAGTAAGGGTCTTCAATAAAATAATCTCTTTGATCTGTCAAAACAAATAATATTTTATTAGATTTTACGTAAAAAGGACTTCATATCTGTGAAGCATTCTCGGAATGAGGGCGTACGTAGCAATTGCATGGAAAGACTCACATATATACATAGAACATTGTTAAACTATTTGCCAGGCATTTTATGAATGCAAGTATGTAACGGGTGATTTTTTTGAGGTTAGGATTTTCATGCATTAGTATTTGACAGATCGCGCGGGGTTTCAGACATGGTGTCAAAGAGAAAGATGCTCAGTATGCTTTGACATTTCATCGTGAATAGACTTACTAACGAGCAACGCTTGCAAATCATTGAATTTTATTACCAAAATCAGTGCCCTAGAAAAATGGCAGAAAATCCGCTTTTTTTGTTCAGCGATGAGGCTCATTTCTGGTTGAATGGCTACGTAAATAAGCAAAATTGCCGCATTTGGAGTGAAGAGCAACCAGAAGCCGTTCAAGAACTGCCCATGCATCCCGAAAAATGCACTGTTTGGTGTGGTTTGTACGCTGGTGGAATCATTGGACCGTATTTTTTCAAAGATGCTGTTGGACGCAACGTTACGGTGAATGAACCGAACACTGATTTTGATAATAAAATTCAATGATTTGCAAGCGTTGCTCGTTAGTACGTCTATTCATGATGAAATGTCAAAGCATACTAAGCATCTTTCTCTTTGACACCATGTCTGAAATCCGGCGTGATCTGTCAAATACTAATGCATGAAAATCCCAACCTCAAAAAAATCACCCGTTATAACGCTTGCATTATTCTTCTCATCATAATATAAATGCGAATGTTTATTCTTTTATTCGATGTTTGGATATATGGATGTTTGTTCTGCAACTACGCCTCAACGACTTAAGCGATTTGGATGAAATTTTGCAGATAGATAGATGAGACACTGGATTGACCAATAAGCTACTTTTTATCCCGGAAAATGCACGGTTTCGAAAGGAGAGGTCTAAATGTAAAATGATGGCTGAACAACATGAATTTATGAAGTTTAGTTGATTGAAAAGTTAGATGACTCATTATAAAGGGTAGGCCAAATAAGACTAATCAATGTTAAAGAAGACTAGCTTTTCTTTTTTCCAATTTAATTGTTTTTTCTTTTTGCAGGTAATAATTAAGTTCTTAAAAATTTACTATGGACATAGAGTAAACAACAACTCGTTAAAATTATTTATTTTTTGTATTTTTGCCCGTCAAATTTTAATTAAGATCGCGTTAATTATAAAAAAAAATCCCTTGTGCGCGCGTTAATTATAAAAAAAAGCTCCTACAGCCTTCATTATTAAGAGTTTCATTGACTATTTTAAAGAACGGGGTGCAGTAACCAATGGAAATATTCACCTTAAAAACAATGTGGAAGCTGAGCTGTGGAGCAAAGTGTTGCAGATGATTCATATTTCTCAATTCGTCATTCGGGTCATTTGGGGAAAACTACTTTAAACTTTATTTTAAATTTGAATCTTAAAAAAATTATGAACAAAATTTTGAAGTCAGAAGAAGGGCATTTCCATGTCAAATATCAAAACTGTAGATGTTGGAGCTCCCAAAATCCCAGGGAAACACACCAACCTCAGTTACACCCATTAAGATGGACTGTTTGGTGCATGGGAATGAAATGCCAGAAAAGATTTGCAGGGCTTCTTACAAAACAATGATCCACTACTTTTTGCGGTCAATGGTAGAAGAGCATCCTAATTTGTGGTTCTAAAACAGATAGAAAAACTTCGAGCCCTAGAATTCGCATCAATTTCGCTTGCCATGGGTGACTTAATCTTGTATTATTTGATTTCTTTAAAGAGAGATTATTATTAAAGCAGTTGTTAAAGAAAGAATAAAAATTGATTATTGATTCGTCTTTAATGGAAAAAGCTAAAATATGTATGTATGTACACTATTAATTCCAAAACTCAGTAAGTTTTGCAGACAACAATTGGAAACTTTGTTTTCTGATGTCAAAAATAAACATACATACATACATACATACATACATATTTAAAAAAATTGACTACTTAAGTCAAACAAATGATCCAGAAGAGGGTGGTTGTTATTTATGTTAGTAACTAAATGTGCCCGGGGCCTTGCTTGCGTTAGCTTCGGATACTGAAATTGTATTTTAACTTTTGAAAACACGACAACTAATATTTACCGTGACACAAAATGTACATGCAACACGTATTTAGAGACGAATTATGTGATATACGCACTCATAAAAAGTATGCAGCGGGGAAAAGAAATATTTAGGAAACATTTTTAAAAAATTGAAAAATTTATATAATTCTGAATTATTTTGAGTTTTGATCGCTACTTAAATGATGGGTATATAAGGGGAGGCGGCAATAGGAACACCTACCGAGTCAATGGAAAATTTAGCCATAAATAAATGGCAAATGACCAAAAAAATTACAAAACCGCTGGTCTGACAGACTTTTTCTTGTCCCTTTGGCGGTAAAATGGCCACTGTCACCATTTGCAAAAATGAAGATCTCCCATAATGCCTGTACTCACAATTTTTTTCTGAACACACTATAGAAATATTTTGTTGGTACAACTGGATAATTTGTCATTGATTATAATTCTCAATGTCTTCAGAGAACCTAAAATGGGCAGTTTTCAACATACCCACAGAAATTTCAAAATGTTGTTATGCTTGTAGTTGATTCAACATGCCGCACTGTGACGTACCATTTGGCGCAATTTACTTTAGCTTGTTTTTAAAAGATTGGCAATTGGAAACGCAATGTGCCCTATAGACACATAGTAATAATTATTATTTATCATTATTATAATTACAATAATAGTTATAATTATAATTATTATAATTATTATTATTACAAAAAAATTCCAATCTTCCCTTTTATGAACGATCTATAGTTGCGTATCTTTCAATTCAACTACAAACTACAGCCACTCCAACCGGCGTGATATAATCCTCTCTGTAGGACGATTATGGCAACCGTACAGTAAGCGAAGCGCGCGGAACCTTCAATTATATCACTTGCAGGTGTTGTTGAAGGTTATATCCATTAATGACGATTTGGCAAAAGAGACTGAGTAAATGACAGCCAATTAGACAGATGTAGAATCAACAAGATGGCCGCTATCAACTGCCAAAGTTCGTAAATCCCTATTGGAAAACCCTTAAGGTACCTTTTAATTTCATTTGAGTAAAGATCTTAAACTATTGAAGATTTAATAACAAAATAATTATTTGTAAAATTGGATCACCACTCCTTCGGGCATATTTGAATTTTTTTGAGGGCGTACATGACAATTTAGAATACACGACCCTTTCAACCACGCGTTCGATTGCTGTTTGCTCGCAATTAAATTAACCAACAGTTAGTTCAAACAATAAAAGCGAAGTAAAAATTCAGACCAATTTACATAGTTTGGTTGGACAAAAAAAAGAAGGAATCAAACAAAACAAACGAAACACCACAAAAATCCTAATTCAATTTTCAATGCACTGGTGCCACCGCCGCCAACTCGCGTCCGCCACCGATGAATTGAATCGCCTGGTGGACCTATCAACACCATTTTGTTGTTCCCAAATCCCCAAAGTAATTTCCGCATAGAATATTTTCAAAACTAATTTTTTTTTTCGTTTGATTTTCATTTATTTGCATGCCGCTTAAAAAACGCACGCTTATAACCACGCAAGTTGCAAAGTATGAAAGTGGATTGTCGGTATAAACACAATGATACTGTTTTAATTACTAAACAGGAACAGGATGTTGTTTCACAATGGCGTACTAATTAGATGTGCAGGACGATGTGTTGATGTGGTAAAGCAGGCACACATGGCATATAATAGAATATGATAATATTATTGAGGTGTTGGTGTGGTATGCGTGTGATGGCGCACGGTGTCATTAGGAAGCGCACGATATTATCCTTTATCGAATTGGGCCTTGCCATTAGAACGGTAGTTTTATATTGTTAAAAATAATTAAAATTGAGTTTTAATCTGTTAATTAATTTGGTTCATAACTGTTTGTATAAATAGCGGGTCTACAGGGTGTTGAGTTGAGCTGAAAGTGAGTTCGGGTAATATATATCTAGATTGTGTTAATTTAGAAAATCAATTATTGGGTTTTGGGATAAAATAAATAGTGTATGAAGCTATGTTTTTGGGAATGTAGTTCTATTGTTATTGCAGGAAGTTGGATTTTATTATTTCGATTATTTGCAATTTGCAGCCGGCAAAGTGTCGTTTTATATTAAGTTGGTGATGAACTAGCATTGAATAGTTTGTGAATAAATAGAGGATTTCAATTGAAGGTAAATATTTCAAATAATTATTATTTTGTTTGATTAAATATTCTAAAATTCATTTTTGTTTGTTAGTGGAGTCGCTCTAAAAATAAAGTACCTTTTAGTAGTTAGGACTAGTGATATTATAATCTTAATTTTTGAAATAAATAATAATACAATTTAAAACCATTTCAGCTTTCATGACTACATGTTCAAGCAAATATTTTAAGAATAAACCCTAAACGATTATTAAAAGATTTCCTATTTACTTACCATAACTTCAGGATTTATGACTCCCAAGAATGGAACTAGAAGTATAATTTTGTGAAAGCGTGTTACCAAACCCAAGTATACCCTTGATACAAATAAAATATCATATCTATATAAGTTTCCTGTAAGTGATATACCCAAAAGGCTTAAAAAATGTCTATAAATAACGAGTAAATATTTGTAAACTTATCCAGAAATAGTCCATACCATTCCTCCTTCTCAAGAAAAAGTCAAACTTACACAAAATCTTTCGAAAACCATTCCCATTCCAATTATCCAAATTAAAATCTCAAAAGTATTTAAAAATTAAATTCTTTTGGCCAAAAAGAAATAGAAACTCAAATAAAACAAGTTTTAGGACACTGGCCATTCTCCTGGAAAATCTTCCACCATACTTTTTTAAATCCAAAAAAAAAACAAAAACGAAAGCCTCAAAAACTGAAGAAATAAGTAAGCAAAAAAAGAAGCAAACAAAAACCAGACATATTTATCTCTAAGTCCAGAAAGTCTTTTGCATGTTTAAGTCTCCAATTCAGAAAAATACTATCTCTCGAATAGCCCTTAAAACAGGCGAATTTCGGACACAGGACAAGAATCTCTGTGCACACAAAACATGTTCCCACAGTAATTTTCCTCTCCATCCTCGACCTGTGAAGATTCCCCCAGGAGCTCTGGCTTTTAATATTCAACAATGGAAGAATAATGGAAAAATTCCAAACCCAAAACCCCACATAACCACAACCACATCCAAATAAGTTATGAACTTCAAAATAGATTTGGATATATTGTCCTCTTAAGTATACAACGGTTCCTTGGGAAACTTTTTAGCAAAAAATAATAAATTATGGAGAGTGTGTGTATGTGGGAGATCTTTATATCCAAGTCCTGTTGCGCACAAAAGTAGATATACTAGAGAACCACTGAACTGCACTCCCAGCCTTGTCGTCGCTCTTAAGGGTGTTCCTCTATGAAATGACACAAAGGACTACCACCGAATGAGATTCGATGAAATAAATATTTCTTAATGGATTTTTTTAAATCCTTTGTCTTGTGTATGTTTCGTCCATTTGTCAAAATTGCATAATTCATTGAGAGAAGTGCAGTCGATATCCTTGCCGATGAAGGGAAATATTATAAAAAACCATAAACCAGCTTTAAATGTCACTCGAACAGAGGAGGAGAACAGAGCCACCTCTCCCTGAAAATATCAGAAATAAGTGAATCGGGCTACGATTGATGAAGGTACAGACTTCAGAGGTTAAGGTAGGAGATCCCATACACTCGAATGAAGATTTGAGTTTCTCATTTTTTTTTTGAGTTTTTCATGTTTGACTTGAGACATATTTTTTCACTTTATATTCTAAATCCGGAACGATTCGGACGAGGGGAGTCTGTTCTATGCCTTTTGCTGTCCATTTCAATTTTCCCCCTTCCAAACTCAGTCTGGTGTGTTGACAACGAAGGCAACTCCAGTGTGCCCTGGACCACCACCCTCATGGATTTATATTTCTTCCGTTGAAATCAAATTTAAAGTGCTCAACTTTGTGCCAGCTATATTTTCGAAATTAGTTGGGATTCCGAAAAAAAACTCCAGAGAAATCAAAAAAATAACATTTCCATTTGACTTGCTACGAAATTCGTACATAGAGTATAAAGCATCAGGATTTAGGAGCAGCGATGATTTGTGTGTTGTATATTATTTAGTCCTTTTCCTGCCGAAGAAGATCCTTTCTAGCATCCACAAGAGCAGCTTTTAGTTGGGGACCTCTGTTCGAGTGAAAATTCCCTTGAGGAATTTTGTGTGATTGTTGGTTTTCCAAGAGAGCAATCCTGACGCAAAACTTCTTTTGCAATAAAACGACTTA
The DNA here is from genome assembly GCA_963971375.1 of Platycheirus rosarum. NCBI lineage: Eukaryota > Metazoa > Arthropoda > Insecta > Diptera > Syrphidae > Platycheirus > Platycheirus rosarum. The sequence goes on from OZ020507.1 coordinate 267,696,653, forward strand.
GACATGGGTATCTTTGTTTTATCTATTTTTTTTCTTCGGTATTGAGAACAAAAAAAAAATAACAGCAAGGAAACAAAGTTCCTGCAACTAGGATTGTTTGTTTTTTATTTTAAACTTCTTTCTCATAACTAAATGGATGAAGTAGGTATAGAACTAGGAATAGCATCTCTTTGGATCACTGGAATGCGTTCTTTTTAGTCTCAAAGTGAAGGCGGCTTGTTTCTGTCGGTTTTATTGATGGGTTAAGTGGAAAGTTTTCCAAAGCAAGTGGATAGGTCAAGGGATTTTTTTCTTTGTTTTTTTTTTTCAACCGTTTTGTGTATTGTCTTGAGCATCAGCAAATTAACATTCTTATAAGAAAAATCCTTGCATATACATATATAAAACCAAAGTAAAAAAAAAGTTTAAAGAAAAGTTCTGATTGCTGATGATGAAATTTGTATGCATTTTTTTTTTTTTTTTGAAAATCGGATCAGATGTTTGACAAAGTTTTTATACTTATATTTGTTTCTTCTTCTTTTAAATAAAACTATTGATATAAAAAAAAAATTAAAAGTTTTTGTTTGCGAACGCAGATATTTGAAATTGATTTTACAGTTTTCGATTATTTTAATGAAAATTTCGTTTGGCCGGAAAAAAATTACAATTTATTTAAATTTATTTTGAAAAATCATGTTTAATTATATATATTGTAGAAATATAAGAAAGATAAAGAAAGATAGAACAAAGTCGCTTATTTTTATTGAAACTAAATACTTTTCAATGTTTGTTATAAAATATTGTGAACAGTACACCGTGGGATTCGTTTGTTGATTTATTTTCAACCTGCTTCTACTCGCGATTTTGTACGCGATTTCGTATGAGTGGACTTCAGATTAAATTATTTATATTATTTAAATCAAAATCCGCTAATCAGATTTCCCCCGCAGAAAAGGTGCATTTTTTCAGAATAAAAACAACCTGTGTAATATAATGAATCCTTTAATTCTTCACAAATTCATGCAGTTGTCAAGATATGGAAACATATCAAAAAAAATTTAGCAATGCAGTATTTCATATTTCAAACTCTCCGGAAAAAAACCGTGCATTTTTCCTAGATACAATTTTCCATAAATACAAATTATCTGTCAGCTATCAAATTTCATTCAAACCCGTTAAGCCGTTCAGGCTTTAGATTGAAATATTTATACATTTTACCCAACCTTATTGACTTAATAGATTTAGACATTTCTAAACCAGATTATAAAGGGCTTTGTAATCAAATATTGGAAATGTGAATTTTTATATGACCTAATAAATTCTGTTCTAATCTTAAGCATTTTGGTTAACTTAGATTTTCCGTCAAATTACAATTTATTTTTATATAGACAGTGAATGTCTCTATATCTTTATATCACTAAATCTCTTTGTCTCTAATCTCTTTGTATCTAATCTCGTTGTCTCTATATCTCCTTATTTATAAGTATCTTTATATCTCTTTTTCTATATCTATATAACTCGATATCTATAATATATCTCTATATCTCTATACCTCTACATCTCTATATCTCTATATCTTTATATCTCTATAGCTCTATATCTCTATATCTTTATATTTCTACATCTCTATATCTCTATATCTCGTTATCTCTTCAAACATACAAACATTACAAGATCCAAACATCCAAACAAACAACCATGCACATTTATAATAAAAGTAGGATTAAACTTTTGTAAAAAATGAAAATGCCCATCTTTTTCTATCTCTGATCTTATTAAATCCATTTCATGTGGTCCTCAGGGTAGTCATTTAGGCCCCTATTTTTTTTTTTAACAAAATATGATGCTTGCGACATAATAGAAAACTTAAATCTACGCAGACGATATGAAAATAATAATCATAAGATCCATCCCCACTGACTCTCTAACGCTTCAAAAAGAACCTTCCATGCTGCGGCATAAATTTCTTATGCTAGATACACACGAGGCAACCATTGCAGCAACGTGTTTCCTTTGTTCACTACACACGGGACAACTATTGCCGCAAACATAGTTCTGTGTGTAGCTGTGATAGAGTAAAGACGAAGTTAAAGTTAAAGTGGAATTGAAGAAGACGTCCCATTACTCTCTCAACTGACCGAAAATATCAAAAAATTTTGATATTTCAGGCAACGGTTGCAGCAACACGAAAATCAGTGGGCAACACAGCTACACACGAAGCAACGGTTGATTCAACTTGGCTGAGTTGCTTCAACGGTTGCCTCGTGTGTATCTAGCATAAATAAATCCACGAAGTAGAGCACTGGCTAGAGAGACCACTGGCTCAGACACTACAGGACATAATTACAAGACGACATTAATACAGGACAGAACAGAAGAAAGGGAAAAAAGGGAAAAAAAACACATAAATGTCAACAGCACGCAGTTGGTTTTCGGACATTTCTCAATCCGACTACTAACCATGCGCAACTATGGTTGATTTCGCTGATTTATTGAGAAGCGAAGCTTTACCGGAGACAAAGCCGTTAAAACAAACCCAATTGATTGTTAGTATTTTGTTAGCATTCAAAACAAAGTTAATTTAGATATACAGCGAAAAAATGTAAGTGTCTTTTTTAATTCCAAAAAATGTAATTCTCTTTTTTTTTACTCAGAGGAAACTCCAAAACTCTCGTTCTTCTTTGTCACAGACACCTGGAATTTTTTTTTTTTTAATATGTAAATCTAAGTGTGCCACATTAAACATTTTTACTTCAATTCAGTTTTTTTATTCTCTTATTTAAATAAAGTATTTGTAATTTCTTAAATCATAAACCCAAACACAGCGAAAGTGAATATTTCAATTACAATATTTCAAGCGAAATAATTCCATAAAAAAATATTACGTATACGCCCTAGTGGCCCACAACGAAAAAAACAAACAGAACAAAAAAATTATATCGTTTTATATTTTATTTGGCAATATCAATTCATTTAAAATAAAATTTTATATTTCCTTCTTCTTTGTTGAGTAAATGTTTGATAATAACACCCGCGCAACAGTCGCGCTCATTGATGAAGCATATTTTTGTGATGATTGCGTATATCCTTAACGTCGCGTAGAGGGCTGAGTACATCAGGGAAAGACTTGAAGGATTTGAATTTTTTAAATTAAATAAACAAAAAAAAATAAATCATTCGTTATAAAAGTAAAGGAAAACACAAATGACAAACTCGGAAAAATAAAAGAATGATTTTTTTTAAGATGTCATGTTCAAGCTTCTGGATTCAACGAATCCTTATTGGAACTCTCAGCTGTAATACAAAGAAACTCAATTTTAATAACTTGGAATTATACATGTATTCAGTTTGATGACGTAGATACCTCTGAAAGCTGGAAAATCAGTAATCCTTAATAGTTCTGAACAAAAATCCGGATCAAGGATCTTAAAGCAATTCTAAAAATTCTTCTAACGACCGCCCGCCGGAAAAGTATTGACCCAATAAACCAATTTTATCCCAAAGCATGGGCCTAATTTCCTTGCTCACCGTGAGTCATATCCCCTTTCCATACCAAATAAGTTTCAATGGAAATAATAAGCCACTCAAGGAACAGCATTTTACCTCCAATTCGTTGACCTGGAGGGCCCTTAGCCCCTCTGCCATAACAATACTTTCATTTTTGTCTGTTTGATGTGTGATTTTCTTCTTTTCTACTTAATGGGGGTTAAGTGTGTTCGTTTTGCTTCGTGAGAGATAAGCCATGAAATTGTTCTCCTCAGGGGGCCATCAGGCTACCACCATTATAATACATCAACACCATCGGCTTCGGCATGCACACCGAGACCCAGGAATAGCAAGAGTTCCACGAAAGTGTCGACCCGAATATTCATGATGGAGTCCTCGAGAGAAGTGATCACTCGTTTTATAAAAGACCTAATCACGCACGTATCCTTCCAGCCGTGGCGCGCGGGGATAATGATTTCCTTTGCATCAACAAAATCGATGGCCTACTCCGCTTATGCCGTTAGTTAATGATATAATTAAAATTGTTAGTATGTTTGTGTGTCGGCGAGGATAAGAGATTGTTATACTCATACATACAAAGTATTACAATGTGCATTATTTCGAGGGTACTTGTTGAGATTTCGAGACCAAGTACCTTGTTGACGGCGCGTATTGGTGTTTTGTTTAACAACTTTATAAAGATACTTAAACGTCTGGTCGGAGTCAAATCACGTCACGTACAAACGCTTGAGAATTAAGTACCAAAATATTTCGAAGGACCGAAGAATGTCAATGGAGGGCAATTTAAGAAACCTAATATCCTTCGTCCTCCGCATGTCACCAGTGAATCATCATAGGAATGTCGCTCGCAGAAATATGTTATACTTATTGATTTACTAGAGGAACGCATTAACAACGGCCTTCACCAGGAAGCAAGTCCAATTTCTGGGAACGGATACGGAAGCTTAGGCACACATTTGTGAGGCCCAGTGTATCAATTACGACATCAACAAATTTCCGGCAGCACATTTTATTTGTTTGTTTACTTGAAAAAAAAATGAAAGTAAGCCACCATTACATTCGCGAATGATGGGAAACATCAGTAAAAAGGAGTGAAGGATAAAAAATATTATATGGCGCAATCCTCTTTTTTTATGGAATTCCGTATTTTTCAACATGGAAAGTTGAAAAATAAGTCATAAAATGACGTAAGGGAAGCCTCAAAAGTATTAAACTGGCAGGAATAAAATTTAATCAGACAAAAGTGATATAAAAGCGTTTTTTTCTGTTATACCAAGTCCGTTTCACATTCACAGTGACGATGGGTCAAAATCAATATTTCAACAGCAATAACGAATAACGCTAAAATTTTATGACCCTCAATTGGAAATATATGTTTCATTGAATTAAGTCATAAGCTCGGATAGAAATTATGTTTTAATGGAAGAAATATCATTTTTCTGTTTTCTGCTTGAACATATTTTGAATAATAAAATAGTGTGGATTAAAGCAATTGCTTAGAAAATGTAATGAAAAATAATAACAATCAAAAACCATTTTTTTAAGAAAAGTATCCATTGCATAGGAAAAATTATTAAACGCTTCACTATTTATTTAATTTATTGCCAACTTTGCGTTTTTTCAAAGCAGTAATATACTTCTTAAAGCACTTTACAAATAATGTTTGTCACAACATACTAGTCCTTAAATTAAAATTTGAAAAAAAGGTCCGCAATGTTTCAATGAGTACGTATTTTTCAAAACCATAACATGGGAACTCTCGAAGTAAAGCAGTGCATTCTAAAACAATGTTTTTAAGAAATTAATGTAAGCAAATTAAAACAAAAACCCTCAGCAAATCAAGGACTTACATACAAAAAAATATCCACTCATAATATTGAAGTTGGTTTGATATTTAATTTTTAGTAGTGATATATATATAAATTCTTATCTTTCTTTTCAACCCATTTTCAAAACATTGATTTTAAATCGTTTGAAATAAAATATTTGTCTTAAACATTTAAACGCTTAATTAATATTGAAGTGTTGTATGATGTACAGTTCTTTAGAATTCTTTGGAAGGATTTTTGAAATTTTAGATTTGAAGCTTGAAATAATAGCACCTGTCATAAAATAAAAGGTTTTTTTTCCGCAACACATATAAAAATGTTCAAATATATATAACGTTACTTAATCATTTTGCTAAAAATGTGAACATTAAGAGCATTAAGCTTTTGTTGCTCTTTTTGTCGGTGCTGAGCTTTTTGACGAAAAAAAATATCGAAAATCGAGATTAAATAATGTTAAACGACAATGATCGATTCAGTCTCACTCAAGAAAGAATCCAAGCGAGAAGGTTGAATAATAAAGAATGTGGTTTTTTTTATATACATTTTTACTCAAATGTTTAATTTTTTATTTCTTTTAATAAAAAAACTTTCGGCCGACTTTTCATTGATGAAGAACGTCTTTTAAGGTACCCATCATTTTCATTTTCGCTTTTCTAGGATTTCAAAAATATTTATATACAAAAAGATTTATTAATATTTTTTTAACAAACTCGCGCACAAGATATACCTCGCCGGGTTAACTATTCCAAATTCGTGTTTTTCGGATAAAAAAGGAATTTCTATATTTCATGGTACGTCCGAAATTGGGTTCAAGGGTGAAATGATGACTATTCCTTGCGAGACGTGTATTACGACTCCTTCTCTAGCTGTATGACGTTAATTTGGAATGTCTTGCCGAACTCTGCTTAAATCTGCATTATAAGGATAAGGAAAACCTATTTTTATAGGTTTTTGGGTTGCTTCAAAGTTATTTTTTGTACGTATTCATTCGTTCCGGGTTGTCATAAGAAGAAACTATATGGGGAGTAAAGGAATTCTTCACAGAAATTATTTTCGCTTGACCCTTCAGTTTATCATCAAAATCTTAAATAAGAAACTTACCATCATTTAACTTTTTAAATTTTCTCCTTCGCATGTGTTTTTGATGAGTTGACTTAGGAAAACATCAACTACTCCATCATCCAAATTTGGTATCTTCTCAGTCTGTGACCAAATTAATTCAAATATTATGCTTGCACTTGAATGTTTCGTGTGGTTTTAATGATCTTTATGAAAATGATCATGTTGAAAATCGTTTAAAGAGGTTTCAAAAATTATCCCCTTAAAACATTGCAATACCAACTGAGTTAAAAGGACTATTTTCTGTTAGATATTGTTTTTTCTACTTCAGGCTTCGAACGGATTTTCAAACTTTTCTTAAGTATCGATAAAAACAGACATTTTTAAGCTTTTTCTTAAGAGTCATAATTTAAAGCTCTTAAATTAATTAATGCCTATATCTTAACAGTGTAGACGCTCGTTATAGTGAACCTCTGTATAGTAAACTATCCAATATAGTTAGCCACCAAAATTTTGTTGTTTCTCAAAAATATATCTTCATCTCGGTATTTTTTGAAAGACTAAAAAAAATTTTTGGTTTGTTATTTAAGTGTTTGGAAACAAAAAATTATGTTTTTTTGTTCTTTTTTAATTTAAACTATTGAATTAATACAAAAATATAAAAATAAAAAAATTTACAAATTAACTTTTTCTCGAAATACTGAACAATTTCGAAATAGTGAACAGACCTAATTTTAAGAATTCTCTTTTTCCCTTAAATTTGTTTATCAACATCGATTCATAAGACCAAATGAAGGATTCCAGTGCATAATATAGCCTACCTGTGCGGCAAACATGAAACCCAATATAACCCCGATAGACATCCTGCAGGTAACACAAATGCCTTGTTATTTCAACAAGCTTCTCGATAAATATGTTCATAGTTGAAATTACTATAATTATTCCAGAAAACATTGTCTTTAACAAAAACTTCAAAAATTTCTTTTGTTTTTTAAGGACGAAAGGGATTCAGGCACCATCTCTTGATTATTGTTTCATAATAATTAATTAAATGACTTCAGGCTTCATGTAAAATAAATTAATTTTTGGCTAACTCTTTGCAAGAATGTTTGCCTTCAAATTGCATGCCTAAGTGTTTCATGGCTTCGAGGCTTCCAGAGTTCCACTTGGCCCCTAATTGGACACGAAGACCGAATAAGCCCACAAAAACAGACTTCAAATCACACCGCAACAAAATGACATCAATCTCCTGACTTCTTGATTTCTTTCCCTTGTTGTGCGCGGTGGCATCATAGTCCCTGCCCCATATCCATGTGCAACCCAACTGATTTATTTCAATAGAATATTTCTGCGGTGGCCGATTTGTTCAGCCTTCATGGAGGAGAGGTTGAAGTTTGAATGGTGATTTACGAGCGAGTTCAGTTCAGCAGTAGAGCAGCAGCTTTCAAGGGCTCACATACGCAATAATCCATGCAGCACTTTGAAAAGCCGTTAACACGTGGGTTTTTCTTCTATTTTTGTTTTTTTTTTTTTGTATTTATTGTTGGAGCGCCATGCCACGCCGTTGTTGAAAATAGCGATTGCGTGTCCTGTCAAAAGTGTATGCCGTTTTCGTTCTCGTTGAATGTATCGTTTTCGATACAATTCTGTTGTTATTATTCTATTTTATTGGCCTAATTTTATTGCTTTTGATTCCGATTATGTGAGTGTATTTTATTAAACCTTTTTTTTAATTTAAATGCGGTTGAAACGTGATGGCTGGGTCTTGAGAGGAAATAGGTTTTTTAAACGCACTAATGGTCTGGGAGGCTTGTATAGGTAGAGAATAAGTTTCAAATTGGAAAAACTACAACTTGAAACAGTGAAGCAACACGACTACAATTTTTTTAATATTCTGGTGGTAAAGATTTCAAGGACAATGAAATAAATTTTAAATAAAAGGATTTTTTTCATGAACATTCAGACATATGCATATGTGAAAAAAAAACTTATTTGAAATTTAGGCTTTCAATCGATTTATGTAGGGCAAATTATCTAAGCTCCTATAAGGCGCCATACGGTCTACGGAGATTTGTTTACTAAATAATAAATTTTACGACTGGATCGCACATACTTGCTCATATTTGTGGTCACTGTAAAATTGGTCAAAATGGTCATTGTAAAATAAAATTTAAGAAAATTAAAGTGAACATCAAAGCATTTATTCGATTTTTTTTTTATTTTGGATTGTTCGAATAAAGTACGTTAATTTGTATTGAGTGAAATAATTTAAACGCCATGTTATTTTCTTAAGAAATGTTAAAAAAGTGTGATTATTTTTCAAAATCTCGGTACCGTTTTAAAATAAAACGGTTTTTAACAACTTTTTTATAATATTAAAAAAATTATTAAAAAATGCAAACTTAAGCACAAAATTAAAAAAAAAATCACTTAACCGTTTTCAAAGTATTGATTCTAATTTTTTTTTTTATTATTAAAAATACAAAAAAAAGCTTTCGAAAAAAATTAACGTGAAATTACTAAGGCTACCCACATATTCTTGAATATCAATTTTGATAGAAATCGGATCACCAGTTTTCGATAAAGTCGAAGAAAAACAAACCGGTCCTATGGGAGGTACCGTTCTTAGCCCAAAATATAATACATACCTACAGTAGTATACTGATTTTTTCTATACAAATTCTTGGAGCCGTTTTTAGGAAAAATAAGCTTTTAATAGTCATAACAGTTATATGACAGATACCGTTAATTTTTGAGCTAAAAAAAATTGAAAAAAATCCTCTGGAGAAAGTCAAAATAACCTTAAGTTCTTAATTTGAAGACGATTAGCCCAACCGTTTAGGCTGCAGTCCAAAATACATCCGTACAGACAGACAGACAGACATAAAGACAGACAGACAGACGGACGGATATTTGCCAGTTACACAAATAATAAAAAATAAATATCATCGTAATGTCATGTTTGATTGTTATCTCAAAATTCTTAATCTGCACGAATGCATAACTTGCTTATCTATACACATAAATAAAAATGAAGTGTCTGTTTTTAAAATCAAAATAACAGTTTTTTACTTGATGTATACGAAAGGATATACAGTACTTATAACAAAATCACCATTTAAATTTGTTTTGTCTGTCTGTCTGCCTGTCTTTCTGTCTGTTTGTTCCGGGTAATCCCGGAAACGGCTGCACCGGTTTTGACGAGACTTTCACTGACAGGTAGCTGATATCCTAAGGAGTGACGTAAGTTATGTTAATTACACACTAGGTAGCGCTGCTGTCATTTTTTTTGGAAAAATCTTATTTATCGACCGATTTTGACACAATGAGCTCCCTGAGCTTATTTTGAAAGGAATAACTTAAGCTATTTGAATTACCCGTAGGTGGGGCTGGGTTTGCTTATTTTTCGAAAATTATTATTTTAGAACGATTTGACTCAAAATCACACCATACGATATAAACTTTGCGAGTTGAGTAAACAGTTTTTGATAAATTTCAGTCGGACGAAGTCGCGGGTAACATCTAGTAGAATTATAATCGCAAGTAAAAATGTATACACACAATTCGCGGAGAAGATGAATTAATTATTTTTATTGTGTTAAATATATAAGCAACAACTATATAAAAAATCATAAAATAAAACATAAAACTTAAACATTTTAAAAATCTTTTTTAAAAAAGGACTGAAATTTCAGATAAAACTTAAGGGTTTTTAAAACTTTATTTTTGCCTTCCACACCTTACCATATACATATGCATACATAAATATTAAGTTCCATTTGCGTTGCTCTAAAAATTCTAAAACGTCTGAGCTAATATAATATTCAACTATATTCTGTCTTTGTGGTTTTAAGTTAATTCAATATAAGCACTAATTAATGTCCGTCTCTTTCGTCAAAATACATAAAAACAAAATATCTAACTTTGTTTGGTGTTTTTTTTGTGAAATATTTGATCCTCTTTACTCAGGAATTCACTATTCGGGAATAGTATTGGTTGTTTTCCACAGAGCTATCTGTAGCTGCTGCAACTGTAGCTGCAACATACGGTTGTGGTGGCAAAGGAACACGGAAAATATATATATATAAAAAAATAATATATTAAACAACATGCACACAGACAATTTCCGGTACGTGTCCTCTTGTCCAGCATGTGAAACGAATGGCAAAAGTTTTATCGCCAATACCGAAAAACATAGGTAAAGCATACCTGAGGAGGATAAGGAAAGTCCTCTGGACCATAACACACTATACCTATTCGCCAGGAGTCTACAAAGCAAAACGAAACAACACAAGGACAGTACGGAGTGTAGAAGGCCGAATGCTCCAAACCAAAACCAAAAATTCAGATGACAAAAAGTGTGTTTCAAAAAAAAAGGAAAAACTAACCGAACCCGTACAGGAAACACACTCACAAACACATACACAGACACACGTGTTCAACCACATGGCATGGCCCAAAAAATCTTTGACTATATGGAACAAGAACAACAACACATGAGAAGGACAAGTTTGCAGGATGGCCAACGACGAGCGCAACGAGTAAGCCATAGATTGGGACACTCTTTAAATCTGAACCGAACTATGAACTTTTTATTGTCACTTGTTTCAGATTTTCGTGTGTTTTCGACATGGTGTTCTTATACCCAGATCCTCCGTTGCTAAGGGCTTAAGCGGAAGGACCTTTGTTCGTTTGCTTTTCAATGCCAACGCAGAGATAACTGCATTGCATGGAAAATAATTCTATACTAATACCTTTTTTTAGGGTTTATTTTGTGTTGCATAGTTTACAGATGAGCTTGGAGAAATAATCTTATGATTCAAAAATAATAATGGTAACGGGTATTACTGTTATTTCGCATCCAAGACCGAAATCTTTACTTCTTAGAAGGAAATGTAAAATAGTTCATCAGAAATGGCAGGACTAAAGTGAGAAACAAGGAATGGTTTTGAGCCATCGGAAGAAGATAAGAATGGAAGTTTAACGATTTCATGATAAACGATAAATTGGTAATTTCATCAAAAAATCGAACACATTTTTAGTTCATTAAATCTGGGCGGCAGTGGTGCAGTGGATTAGATTTTTGCTTGTTAAGCGAGAGATCCTAAGTTGGGAAGCAATTTTCTAACTCCTAGTGCAAGCTGTCCATGGGTTTTAAATGAGAAAATAGTTACTTGATTCTCGATCTACTGTGCCGAAAAAAATCTCTCTAATTCTTGTAACTAGTTTCGTGCAACATCCGGTTGCATTCTAAAAGGCATAGTGCCTTGCAGACATATAGTTAAATAGTATTGTTAAAAAAAGTGCATCGCATTTTAGATTTAGAAAAAAAAAACTGAAAACAGACTTGTACATCGACACAACAAAGGTTCTCTGGCTTACCAGCCAGTAGTAAACAGCAAAAGAGTCCAGACAATCCCAATAAAATCTCGAATTCTTCAGTCGCTGCCCAGCGCAGTCCGTATAGTACCTAATGCGGAACTCCGAAACTGCACTTGATAATTTTTATTAACTAACGCTTAACCACACCTACTCTCTCTCTCTCTTAGCCAAAGACCTACTCAGACGAAAACTGGTTTATCTCAAGTCTCAACTCAGTTAAACATTTTTTTGACCTTTGTTTCCACGGGCACCACGAGGAGGTGGAGAGATATCCGCCCTTCATCGTCTTCTCATCGAGTCAATGGAAAATCGTCTGAAATTTTACAGGGTTAAGGGAAATACTACTTTTTCTGCAACAATTATTAAAGCTATCAAAATGCATGCAGAAGACTAGACTTAATAGTCTTAAGAATCTTCATGTCATCAGCGAGAATATCACTTGATTGTATGCAAGAAGTTACATCATTTATAGCGAAAATGAAAGTTAAAGGACCAAGACCTTGAGGTACGCCAGAGTGACCTATGAAAGAGACCGAAAGACAATTTTTAAATCTTACCTGGTGGGATATGGTTATGGTGGAAATAGCTAGGAAAATTAAAAGATTTTAACTTGAGCAAGATTAATCCGTGACTTAATGAATCAAATGCTTTTGAGAAGTCATTGTTAATGCAATCAAAGTTCATACCCTTTTTCTAATGCATTTGAAAATTTGTAGGAACATTTTAGAAGATTTGCAACAGTCATGTGGCCAGAACTCCACATTTAACAATAGCAAACTTTTCAGCAACCAAAAAGTAAAGCCACAGTCTCGAGTAAAGCACATTATTAAGCCTTCATTCTAAGCGCAAACTTAAACCCAAACAAATTTAAATCTTTTTCTTCGTCTGGCTGCATTCTAGTCTTGGAACATAAAACTTCTAACATAGGTATTCTATTAACATTACGTTAACTTAGGTCGTTTTACAGTCATGTAAGCTTCTTCAGCCAGCTCGGTCCCTATAGCCAGCTGCTTTCAGTTTTGCACGTAAAGCTGGTTAAGTTTCTTTTCCGTCTAACCGTCTAACCGGGGGTGATTTGAAGATCTTCTAGGCTGGAGCATTTCTGTTACCGCTAGACTTGTACTCCTTTGGATAGGTCTGTGTTGCTTAACAGCCCGTAGAGTTCCTCATTGTATCTCCTTCTTCACTCGCAACTTACATATGCATATGGGACCAAAAAATCCCTTATGATCAGCAGGCGCTGATCCATTGATCCACAGGGCTGGGGTAATGAGGGTCTTATATATGATCTAGGTCAGCAGAATTGGTTTTGTCATCATCGACTTGGATTCTACGACGATGTTCCTTTGATCGTGTTGGCAAGCTTCGGTTTGGTATCTGTACCTTCGATAGTTTCTTTTTTACCTTTTGGTAAAAACTTCGAACTTCATTTCTTCAAAAACAATTTTCTGCTTCCTCAATCGAGTACTTCTTTTCATGCGCTCTCTTTTTTCCTCTTTTCTCTTCTGATCATATAGAATGTGGGAGTATATAGTTCTGGTCCTCCTGTGCAGTGCCACCTTGTATGCTTCCTCATGTCAAACCATGGGTTTCCTTGCAGTTTCGAGCACTTTAGAGGATGATGGCAATTTGCCAATGTTGCCACTGGTTCTCAATACAAACAACTTCCTTAGAATTTCTACCAGAAAGGGAATAATAAGAGACGAACACCCCTGAAATATCTTTGTCAGTTTTTTTTTTCATTTTAATACATAGATGTAAACATTTTAAGATTCAATTCCTCAATTCAGAAGTTGGAGTGAATTCATAAACAGCTACTGACTTTGAACTTCAACTCTTTCCTGGAATGGAAGTGAACAGTTATTTTCTGTTGAATCAAACCATCTTACAAGAACAGAATTTTTTTCCAAACAAAATTTCTTTTGATGGTTACTTCAGTTAACAGAAAGTATGAAGAGAAGCCTGGATTTCAGTTTCACTCCTAGGCTACAAAATAATGCATTTTGATAACTGTTCTAATTAACAAAATAAAAAGGTTCGTATGCTAACAGATCGTATATGAATATCAAGAACTATAAAATTGTCAAAAGTTAAAAAAATACTTCGTCTGGCAAACAACAAACTCCTTTCATTAAAAATTAAATCAAATCGCAATTACAATAATTACTTCGAATAAGGGAGTTAATATTTGTATTCGTTGTTTTTTTTTTGTTATAACTGAATGACACTTAACATTTCAACGAGTCAAATTCGTCCATCGAAACCACCGTCTCGGCAACAAACGAACGATAAAATGTTCCAACTCTTTCTGCATGAACTGGGTGTGTACTCTTGGCCATAATAACGCAAGTGGTCAAAAATAAGGTAACAGATGCACAAAGGGATGAAGAGGAGGTGTTGACAGTATTGGAGAAAGAGAAAGAGGAGAAGATGGTTGTGTTTAGGTTTATTCAAGACGGTAAACCTTTCAAATACGTATTTCGATTGTCATCGAACATAAAGGAAAACATTCGTTTTATAAAGAAACAACACAAATAAAATCCCAAAAAAAGCAATACCTACCCGCTGCCTAGTTTTTGGCTAAAAGTAAATTCAATATTTTTTATAAAAGCTCCTGAGTTAATATTTACTATATGAAGCTTTTCAACACGAAATTTGAGTGAAAGTTATAGAGCCTGCGCTGGAGATTCTCTTACGAGAGACGATGAGTAAATAAATCTCTTCTGCGATGTTTATGTTTTAAATTGAGCAGATGAGCTTTTCGAAGAAAATTTGTAATGGCAAAGTTCGAAAAACACCTGTCGGCTTTTAAGAGATCTTAGATGACCCATGAGTGGAAGAGTTTGCATTATCAAAACAAAAATGAATACACATTGTACATATTAAAAGTTGGTGGTGGGTTTGGCTTGTTATGTGTTGTATTGTTGTTCTCGTGCCAGGTAGGTTGAGCCATCCCTGACCTAGGTCAGTAAGAATTCCATTTATTTATTACTAGAAAAATCCTTAAATAATTAAAAATGATGATGATGAGGATGATAAGATTAGAACATGGTCATGGTCAACTTCCCTAGACTAATCCAAACCTCATAGGCTAATACTAAGAAATAAGCTTTGGCATTTGCTTACAACCGAGTGGTATGGCCTTCATTGTGGAACTGAAGTTATGATGTAAGGCATAAAAAAATTGATGAAGGGTATTTTTGAAATATATAAAAATTATATTCAAAAACTTTAAGGAACCAACAGAATTTGCTTGTTTTAATAGGCTGATAAGGTAATGAAGCTTATAAGTTTTAATTTTTTTTTTGTAACTGTTTTTTATCCTGGTAGTTTTGAAGTGTGAGTACAAATGTTAACTTGAGTATCAGAAAATTTAAACAAAAATTAACATTGCCAAAGTCATGATCTTCTTCTTTTGCCATACAAAGGATTTCAGAGATGAACCCTCATTATATAAAATTCAAATTTTATTGGGAAAACCTCTAAAACTCTTACAAAAACAAAAATATAATAATATTCTCAGAATGCAGGAAACGAATGAATTAATTAATTTAGTTAGAAAAAAACATTACTCTCTTCAAGTGACCTACTAATGAAAGAAACGACCGAAACACGAAGTGCATCAGAAAAATAAATTTGCCTAGATTTTAAAAATATGATTATAATTATAAAAGACTCTACTACTGGACAAAGGTATTCTAGGAAGTGAAAGAATTCAACTCTCATTGGGATGCAAACTATGGTCCTTCGAAGGTTTCTTTTTTTATTTAGCATTCAATAAAGGTACCAACTCTTAGGGGGTTATATGGATTCTTAAAAAAAACCAACATATTTTGTTGAATGTAAAAAACAAAAAAATCATTTAAAAATGCCAACTTTTTATGGGAACGTTTTTTTTTCAAATTCAGCTTTTTATTTATTTTATTTGTATTTATTTTATTTATCTTGAATGGACTTATGTATGTATATTCCCTCACAATGGTTATACTAATGTCTGTTGATTGTATGACAAAATGCCATGTGACTCCGATTATTTAAGAATTATAAGCAAGTCCTTGCGACCAATTCCGACATTTAACTTTACTCTGAAAGGTTCTCATTCTGTACCTTATTATTCATATTATCGAAAGGAATTTAATTAAGAAATACTTTTTGTTCCTGTGGCAGGTCCCATTTCTATGCAACCAGAACCAAACGCAGTTATTTTTCCTTCGTTTTGTATTCTTGTTGTGTTGAATGCAAAATACAAAAAAAAAACAAAAAAAAAACAAAAAACATTTGATAAAAAAGGCGAGTCCTAGACGTGGCTGGACGAACGCCAGAATTGAAAAGAACGTTGCAATAGAAATTAGGATTCAAATCATCAAGAGGAGCCGAAAAGATGCATTTCATGGTATTGTAGTAGTTAAGATGAAATATATAGGTATTGTTCGTTGTAGGTATTTTTTTTTTATAGGAAGTAGTTCATTTGGAAAATGTTCACGAGGCAGGGGGATATATTGTACAAAAAAATTCTGTGAATTAAATGCATAAAGGGATATAGAGCTTCGGGCATTTCCTAGTCATAAAAATGTTTGCCAATTACTGAATGCAATGAAATGGTAAAATAAATTAAATTCATGAGCTCATGGGTGGTTTCTCTTTTGTCACCTTTCGTGTTATTTTTTGTGTTCTATTATTATACACTCTTTCAAAGGTAACTTAGTTATTTTAAAAAGAAATTAAAATTAAAATTTGATTTTAACTTTATAAATATTTCAAAAATTAGAAAAGAATGAGATTGATTTATGCAAATAATTTCAATGTTTTGTATTTTCTGCATTAATTTTTACTGAATGTTTTTTTTTAGAATGGTACACTAGACACCATTAGTTGTTGTTATACTGGTGACATTAGCCTTGTGATACAGCCTCTTGAAATATAATAATATTCAGAACCATATTTTTCCATTTAAACCAACAAAAATTATTAATCATTAATCGGTATTGGTCACATTAATATTGATTTTTCTACTTTAAATCAAGATTTACATGATATTGATATCGATATATTATGTGGACTAGGAGCACAACCTTCCCACTACTCCCATAACGACGGCAGACTTTCTGGTTTTTGGTTTTCCTACGATTCAATAAACTAAACATTTACATCTTTTGAAAACCATCGAAATTAATAGCTGCATTCCTCCCTGAATATATTTAACTGTAATACTCGCTCAGCCGCCAATAATATCTTTGAGTCTACCCGTGACCAACTATAGGCGTTAATTCAAATACAGGATGTCTTTCATTAGCCGTACAACGCGAATGTGGAATGCCTTGTAAGACTCTGTTTTTCCCTCCTATTATGAAATCCAGAACTTTTATCAGTGCCTCCTCTTAAATCCTTCTGTCTTTAATTAACACTCACCTTGGGTTAAATTGATATTATAAGGCTATTCAAAATCCTTTCCGATTTATAATAAATGAAAAAACTGCCTTCCTGCTTGAAAAAAGGCACTTAAGTGTCACAGCGATGACGCTGACATGATCTCATTTCAGTTCTCTTTTCAGATCCTAAGCGTACTAAAAGAGAACCCGCTCTTCAACAATACTTGTTCTTTTCCTATTTATAACTCTTTCTACAATCTTTAGATAAATCGAATGATATAATCGAATCTCGTTTCTCTCATTCTCCTTCTCGATCACGGTTTTCGATCGTTTTATCAAAGCTCTTTAATGGTGAGTTTTGGTATTTGGTTGTATTGAGGAGGGGAACTAGCACTTTCAGTTTCCATGTCATCATCAAAGAACAACCATGCTTCTTGATTTGAGCAAGGCCACTCATTTTCATTTTGCTTAACTACTCTGTGTGTTGTTGTTGTTGTTGATGATCGGGTGGAATGAAAAGGGTAAGCAATAAAAATGTTGAAAGGGGTTTTTTCAAATGAAACACATTGTATATAGACTGCTATAGTACTATCATGACGACCGGTGGACGGTGGCGTTCCAAGCGGCTCTAGGGAAAATTAACTTGGTAAATTGAAAGAGGCGAACGAGTCGAACAAAGAGAATTCTAAGAGAAACTCTGTGAACATGTACTTTACTCTTTGCAGTTTGCAGTTTACATATATACAATGATGCGAGTATAGTTTTTTTTTGCACAACTGGATTGCTTCACACAAGCAGGGCGACGAGATGGCTAGTTAAAAGGATTGACAAAAAAGAAGAAAAACGACTTTTGTAAATGAATAGTGTCTGGAGGGTGGGTATATGTTTAAGCTGGTTGATAAGTTTATTTTGAGTTTTATATTTTTTTCATATAAAACATTCGAGGGTAGGTAGATATTTAGGTATGTACCTACATACATCCCTACATAATGTGTGTATTTACGTAGGTATACTTGTTATATTATCTTTGATAAAATGTTCAGCTAAATTCAGGTCGATCGGTCGGTTGTCGGTGTGGTAGATGGTGTGAGCGAGGGTGAGGGAGATACTAAAAAGGAAAACTTAATAAGCACATGTGTATGTGTATTGTGTATATCCTGTTCTCGGTGACGGTGAACAACGAAGAGGATCGACAATGATTTTATTTTTTGAATTTTCATTTCATTGGCTTCGTTATCGTTGATGTTGAATTTTATGCACAAGTAGCTTTGTGATTATAGGGACTATGAGTCAAGTTTAGGATTCGTGAACATAAAAAAAATGTAATAATAATCAAACATTACATTACGATGATAGAGAAACATATTTGAGTTACTGGCAAAATTCTGCCCGTCTGTCTGTACGGATGTATTTTGGACTATAGCCTAAACCGATGAGCCAATCGTCTTCAAATTTAGAACTTAAGGTTATTTTGACATTTTACACAGGAGTTTTTTCAATTTTTACTTCCGATTATAGGGAATATAAGGCAAGTTTAGAATTAGTGAATATAAAAAAAAATTAGATAACAGTGAAACATGAGATTACGATCATAGAGAAGTCTAAAAAAGTGATCGACAAAAAATTACTGTCTGTCTGTCAGTAGGTATGTATAACGAGCTGCAGCCTAAATGGCTTAACCGATTATCTTTAAACTTGGTTAGTGATTATTTTGGCATTCCCCAGAGGGGACATTGAAATTTAAGTTGTAGGCCTAAAAGTAAAGGAAGTGCCATATGACCGTTGAGTTGAGTTGTTTTCTTGATTGAAATTTTTGCATTCAGTAGGTAATCGAGTATTTTTTTATTTGTTAGTTGTTTTTGCATGTTTATGTGTTTATCATATGCGTCCTTATTATTTATTCTGTATGCTGTATGCTGTTACGATCATAAAATGCTTTAAAATAAATAATGATAAATAAATAATAATATAAATAACGAAATTTGCTTTCATTAGACTAGTGGCTAGGGCTCAACCGAGCAATATAAAACAAAATTTGGGGGAAAATATTATTTGTTTAATGAAATCAAAAAAAAACTATTCATAACGTTTTTTGGAAAAAATGTTGTAAGCCATCTTATTTCTCTTGCTGTTTTCTATTTTATAAATTTTTCATTTCAAAATCGTTCGACCAGTTTTTTGAAAAAACTTTCGAAAACATATATATACATTTTTTTTGAGTATGTCAATTTAAAGAAATCTATAGTTTATACTAGGAGAAAAAATTAAAAAAATCTTTGTCAAAATATTCAAAAAACAAAATAAGTTTAAAAAAAAAATTAAAAATTAAGAAAAAAATGTTTTTGAAAATTTTAATAAGCAATATTATTTAAATCATAAAAAACTACATGTTTTGAAAATTTTATCAAAATCCGTCGATTAGTTAACGAGAAAGTCTAATTTGAAAAAAACCGGTCATATGGGAGGTACCGTTATAAAACTTTTTCTCAAAAATCCATTTAAACTAAAAGATAGATTTTGCATTCTAAAAGTTTTATCAAAATCGTAGGAGCCGTTTTCGAGAAAAATAAGTTTTTCATTAAAAGTTATATGGCAGGTACCGTTAGTTTTGGAGCTAGAATGCCAATTCCAAAAATTGTCGAGTAGAGCACTCTAAAAATACTATGTACCAAGTTTGAATCGAATCGGCTCAACCATTTAGGCTGTAGATATCGATACGGACAGACGGACGGAATTTCCGGACCCACTTTTTCTAACTTCTCTATCATCGTAGTGTCATGTTTGACTGTTAGAATTTTTTTTACGAATGCATTACTTGCCTTATAGTCCTTATAAATCGCAAGTAAAAAACTTTTCGATTACTACTGAATGCAAAAATTTCAATCGAGAAAACGAAAGCTTACACCTGCCTTTTAATAAACAAATTAGCACACAGGAGCAAGTACGTGCGACCCTTTAAAAAAGGTATAGCACTTTATTTTAAATGTTGCCGTTATTTTTAAATATACCTATATAAATATATTTTAGTGTAAGATTACTTGGCTACTTACATTTTCCTGAATATCAATTTTGGTTGTAATCAGTTACCTAACCAGTTCTCAGAAAAGTCGATGCCAAAAAAAACTCCTATGGGTGGTGCCAGTCTTAGCCCACCGTCATATTTTTTTTAACCATAATTGAATGCACATTGATTTTTTACATACAAAATTCTTGGAGCTGTTTTTGACAAAAATAAGCTTTTACTTGACGGTTATATCGCAAGTATCAGCTAAAAAAGAAATTAAAAAAATCCTATGTCGAATGTCAAAATAAACTTATATTCCAAATTTAAAGACAACTGGCCAAACCGTTTAGTAGACGGACAGAATTTTGCCAAATATGTTTCTCTATCATCGTAATGTTATAGGTATTTGATTGTTATCTCAAATTTTTTTTTCTGCATGAATGCATAACTTGTACTTAGTACCTACCTATAATAATTGCAAGTAAAAATTAAACAATTAGGTGTTACAAATGTAAAAAACCCGTGGTATTTTTAGCAATTCTATAGAAGATTAGTTCAAAGAAATATTTTGGTTTAACTAGGTATAAATTTCTTTCCCGCGAGCTAAGCTGGGTCGGTCAACTAGTACCTATTATGTATAAACCTCAAACAAAAAAAAAAGATCTACTTACTACCTATAAATCAATAATAATATAAATCAATTTACAAACAATTTTTGATTGAATTTCTGCACATAGTTCATTCAGATAGATACCTACACATACATATCTATGTACCTATATGTATATGTTGGTACCTATCTGAATGGAAAGTAAAATTCAAAACAAAAATCCATCCATTGCAAGGGCCTTTGTATCTTTGTATAAATACAGCAAGAAGTAAGTTTGTGTTTAAATTTCAAGAATGAATGTGTACACTATTTGAAGACGACAACCTTCATAATAGAATAGTAAAAAAATTGAAAATCCTAAAGAATTCGAATCAAAAGTCTGGTTAATGATGTATATATGTACAAATATGACAAATATGTATGTAGGTAGTGCTCATACAAAACTTGAAAATCCTAAAAAACTCAAATCAAAAGTCTCGTCAATGACGTACGCATGTATAAATACTTATGTAAAAACCAGTTCTCATATTACATATTCCATATAAAAAAACGTAAACAATGAAAATGTTGGATCTTGTATAAATCCTTACAAAAAACTGCCAGCAGTTTATACACATATATACAATGAACAAAACAAGATACTGAATTATTTTATGTTCTCCTTCGGTTTTTTCTTGCCTCACATTGTCACATTGCACATGCGCAGGAAACTAAGCACAAAGCATAACACTAAAAACCATGCTCTTAATTCTCTCTCACTCAAATAAAATGTCCTACACTAGCACTCCAAGCGGCTCTAGGGAAAAAGATTTTTTCTCGTCTCATGATAGTACTATAGGCAATGTATATACAATGATGAAACAAACAAAGTCTTTGCTATTGATATGGCCGCAACTATGTTAGTATGTATTATAATTTTTGAATATGCTTCAGTGCGTCGAACAGCTGAATGTTCTCTCACACTCTGTCACCCAGCAAAGCAACGACATCAAGTTTAGTAATTAGAAGATGAGAGACATGCGGTCGCGTTGCTCGTTCCTTCTGCTTCTAGAACTCTGACTCCCCAAAACCAACCCGTTCCAAAGCAAGTGTGTGGCAGAGACACAATATGGTCACAGTCTCAGGCCCACAGGTGGCCTCCTAGCCGCTAGTTCATCACCATTGGATACCAAACCGAAACCAATACCAGAGAAGAGAGCCGCACCATCGCGAGTTCACTGTTCACTTAAAAACGTGCTTCACCAGCCAACAGTAAATCATTATTGTGAGAATCGGCAAAGGAGTCGCAATAGTGAATTCTGAATTTTCTGTTTCGTGTGTTATTTTTTCCCCCATCATCGTTCTTTTGCATAAGAACGAAGAGCCCTGCGTCGATCGGTCTTCTATAAATTTCGTTGGATATTTGTTGTTGTTGATATTGTTTCTCGTTGCCAGATTATATTTTCTGCAATTTTTTATTTGTTTGAATTTTTTTTAAAGTGGCCTTCATATCTCTGGTATGTTGAAGATAAAAACGTCGATAAGACGAAGTTGTGGAAGAGTTATAAAAAGGAAACGATAAGCCCTTGGCATTGTATGAATGGGGATTTTTTTTTTTTTTACTTTAAGTTTGTTGTTTCGGTCGTCCACACCTCCTAATTAAATTTTTGTTGAAAATAATTTTGGTGTTTCTATTTTTGTCTGATAAAAAACGCCTCCGACGATTTTTCGTTGCGTGAGGAATAGTGGATAAAATTCTCGTTTACGAGGTAGTACACCCTATGGCATTGTATTAAATGTGACATCTATACACTCTGTTCTATATTGTTGTTGTAAGTTAAAAAAAAAAACTATTTTCATACGGGACTAATTGGGGTCTAGCTCACGCGATTCATATGAACCGTGAATGACAAATAATTAAAAAAAATATAAAAAAAAAAAAGTTTTGGTTCTATTATTACAATTTTGTTAAACGTAAAAACCTAGTGTTTTGTCTTCGATAGAGTGTTTTTTAAAGAGTTCTTTATTTTCTGTGAAATAGACCAGGTGTTCCTACTTTGAACCATCGGAATACCTTTGCCTTTGTTAACTTCAAGATCACGGATTTATTTAAAGGGTGAGTGCGAAAAGCAATAAATGTATAAAAGGTATTTAAAAATGATCAGGGAACAAGAGGGGACATGAATATATTTAAGAACAAAAAAAAAAAAAATTTAAAATGTATTTATGTGAGGCTGCAGGAAACAAGAGTAGCTCTGACAAGGGACAGGGTTGCCAACCTGTTGAAATAAACCTTAAAAAAATTCGAATGGGTCGCGCAAAAGTACGTAATAACATTTTGCTGAAATTCTAAAAAAATGCTTAGAATCACGAAATTCGTGATTTAAATAAAAGTACATACCTATTATTAAAGTTTTTTTTTTATTTTTTTTGTCTAGTATTAAGAAAGTTATAAGTTAAGGAAAAAAAATAATCTACGAAACTAAAGTAATTTTTTCTTGGATTTTTCATAAATCCTTTTGTCAAAAAATGTATGATTACCTGCAATTCAAGAATTCATTTTTCAACATCTATTTAAATAAAGTAAAAACATACGCTTTTTTTGTAAAACTAAAGCCATTTCTTTAAAAAAAATAATAGCTTTAAAGGAATAAATAAATAATTGATAAGGAAAAGTTTTTTGTAACAAAAAATTTAAAATTCAGAAAACTATAACTAATTTTAGTGGGTACCTACTATTCGTATTCAATGCAAACTTGATGTTTGAAGAAAATGTCAACCAACAAAATAAACTTCTTTAAAAGTGAGGTACCGACCTATGACTACTATTTAAGTTTTGTTTATATATATATATATATATACTTTACATTAATAAGATTTCTATGAATCTATAAATAGCCCTAAGGGTATCAATAGTAGAACAAAATACAACAAATGTATGTCTAATGCCCATGAATATTTCTGCTTTACTTAAAAAATGGGTCGTTAAAAAACCTTTCAAGGTTAAAAAAACACTCCTTTTTGAATACTGGTACTTAAATACTTTTGTGTGAAGGAATTCGTAAAAATACATTTGAAACATACATATAAATAATGAATTGTTGCAACGCATCCAGTGCATTTCCCCTTATTTAATTTTACGCCTGAATGTTATCCCTTTGAAATTAAGGGTTGTACAAGGGATGAAATTAAAAACATAAGCAAGTAAAAATGAAGAAAATACATTTATGAATGTATAGATATTGGCCTGAATATTAAACCCTTTAGTTTTTTCACTGAAGTTTTACATTTGTTGACCTTCCTCAATATAAAGGCAAGAAAGGGTCTTTAAAAAAAAGATGAGGAAAGAGATATGTATAAAAGTAATAAAAAAGGTCGCATAAACTTGCTCTTAAGTATAAGATTTTTGAAAGAAACAAGAAATATATCGAAGAATAAAAATGACTTTCTCGTAAAAATTAAGTTACCATATAACGTCTTAAAAAAAAAAACAAATAATTGACTAAAACGGATTTCTAAAATTGAGCCGATTTTGATAAAATAATTTTAATTCCTTGAAACAAAATAGTTCTTTTTTAAAATTTTGGTAGATATTTTAATATTATGTAAATATATATGATTATGAAATTAATTTTTTTTGTGAATCTGATAATTAGATTACCTAGTGATTAGTTTTAAAACTTTTGAATAGATTAAAAAGAATTAAAAAAAAAAAATTCTAAATAATTGCAAATTTTCATTTGGCAACCAAGGTCTTTTCCATTGGTGGATCCAGGATTTGGTCATGTGGGATGGGGGCCCAACGATTCAAAAATTCAGCCGATATTTAAACTTTCAGCTATTGGTTTTTACTTGCGTTTATAGGTACTATAAGGCAAGTTATGAATTCGTGCAAAAACAACATCTAACAATCAAACATGACATTACCACGAAGAAGAAGTCGAAAAAGTGGGTCCGGAAATTTCGTCCATCTGTCTGTCTGTCTATTCGCACCCCCACAGCCTAAACGGATAGGTCGGTTTGCTTCAAACTTGGTACTTAGTATTTATTTGGTAGAATCTCGGGGGGTGTTTTTCATTTTTGCTTTAGGTCGAAAATTAACGATACGTGCCATACAATCTTTAACAAAAAGTTCGATTTTCTCAAAAGCGGCTTTGACAATTTTGGTAAAACTTTCAGGGTGCTATTTTCTAACAACAATACATATTTCAATTTGAAATTTGTTCTATAACGGTACCTATCACAGAACCGGTTTTTTCAAATGCGGTTTTATCGTAACACATTATTCCGATTTCAATAAAATTTTGCATACAAGAAATCATTTATAATTTAACTAATATTGCATTTAAAAATTTTTAAAAACTTTAAAAATTCTTTTAGATTTTCTAAAAAAAATTGGTTTTGAAATTATTTTGAAAACGGGTGGAATGAATTTGTTTTTAATAATTTTCCCCGATGAAAACTACAGATTTCTTTATAATGACATGGTAGAAATAATTACAAATATTTTTTCTAAAAGTTTTTCAAAAAACGACTTTTTAAAAAAAAACTGGTCGAACGATTTTCAATATTATTTTTTCGATAGACATTTAGTTTTCAAATTTTATTGCATAACCATTCTAAACTAAATTGCACTGGATCGTACTTACTTGCTCATATGTACGGTCACATCGTCGAATACATTTAAAAAAAATGCACGAACTTGTGCTTAAGTTAGATAATTGTTTAGTGGCTGCATATGTATGTATATAAAGGGTGTTTTTTTAGACGTGTGGTTTTCAAGAAGAAATAAAACGCATATTGTTTAATGTTATGGCTAAGAATTTAGCTTGATTATAAAGATAAGGGTTTGCATTATGTGTTAAAAATAATTTCAGCGAAGTGGCCGCCGCGGCTGGCTCGAATAAATTTCATCCGAGGCCCAATTTTGTGAAAATCGGGATCGGTGTCCATCTGGTTTTGTGCCCATTGGCCGAACGTGTGATGGTCGTTCGGCTTCAATTCTTGAACGAGTTGAATTTTGCAAGCCTGTGAACCAAGATCCTTCCGTAAAATCTTACATAAAGTGGATGGGAACATTTCCAATTATTCAGCGCAATGGCGGATTGACTCATTCGGTCTTCTTCGATGCTCTACTCCACCGAAACGAACCATTATTTAGGTAACTAATTTGCACAATTTGCAAACTGGTTCGGGACTAAATCTATTCATTATGAAATGGCAAACCAAACTGAGCATAAATCAAGTGACAGCTGTCAAAACGACCAACTCCGAAAGAAGTATTGCCAGATTTAAAACCACACGTCTATTAAAATAAAAAAATATTTTTTTTTTTGAAAATTCTTTCCTTTTTTTGATTAGCTTAAAAGTTTTCTCGGATAAACTAAGTTTGCAATAAAATTTGAAAACTAAATGTCTATCGATGAAAAAAAAATATTCAAAATCGTTCGATCAGTTTTTTTTTTTAAAGTCGTTTTTTTTAAACTTTTCGAAAAAATATTTTAAATATTTTTCTAGTTTGTCATTATAAGGAAATTTTTAGTTTTCATCTGGATATTGATATTGATATTTTATTCGACGATGTGACAGCGCATAAGAGAAAGTACGTGCGCGATCCAGTCGTGCAATTTATTTTGGTAAGCGATCGCATATCGAAATTGATGGATATTCTTTGCATAATGCTCTCCTTTTATTCCTCTAATTTTACTCTATGATACGCATACGCAAACAATTAAGTTCTTGGATTTTCGAATATGTGTATATTTAATTTTATTTGCCTTTCGGTTTTAGTTCTTGATTCTCGACATAGGAAGGGAAGTACATAGGGTCAGCTGAAACTATTAACTTACCAAAACATTGATCGAAGAGAAACTGATCATCATATTATGAAATGACCTTTTTGGTTCCATTCAATGCACTTCCGTGGATCCTCCACTGATCTATTCAATCATCATCACTATATATAATAAAATTGAAGCCCAAACCCCTGACCGCGCATCACGCCAGAACAACAAAACGAAATTGAACAAATCTTATTTTAAATAATAGGTAATTTACTCGAGAAACATAAAGGACCCATTTTTAAAATAAATTAACCAAAACAAATTGGCCAAATAAAAAATTTGCTTACACATCACGCAAAATGACAAAACGTATGTACGATCTACGATGTATGTATATTTGTTTTTTATTTTTACAATTGCGCCATACATTGGGTTGTTGCGTACTTCTACACTTAAACAGATGGCGTATATTGAAACTTTTTATTTTAAGCTGCTTAACACCAGGTCTCCAAGAGCTTTATTTTATAGACACATACAATAATACACAGAAATACCAGCTGTATGCTGGTAAGATGCATACAAAAATTGCCTGACGTCACTATCATTTTTTTTATTACATATTTTATTTCTTAAGTGAAGACTTTATCTTAAAATTGAAGATTAATTGAAAAGTACCTATGTCACCTATGTTTAAAAAATTAAAATACGATTCTTGTTTCCGAAGCTAACGCAAGCAAAGCCGCTGGCACAGCTAGTATATCCTAAAGCTTTGTTAATTTCGAATGAGAAATTACCAAGCAAGTCTTAAATTAAAAAAAAGTTTGTTGATAGGTATGATTAACAGAAATTTCTGGTAAAATAGTTTTTGATAAAATATTAATCTAACCACACATAATGCCTCAAGCAAAGAGAAAAATTGTCTTCTTCTATCTCCTTTTCTGAAAGACCTTAACAGACAGCAACTTTGAAGCAGTATTTCCGCTGAAATAAATTTCAAAAGGGGTCGCAAAATGGGGCCCGAGGCTTAAAGGAGCCTCTACTTAAAAAAATACAACAACACTTGGTGATTATTTTGCCCATTTTGAGACAGAATTGCAGAATTTTCAGACTGTCTACATTATATTTTTCTTTGACGTTTAAATTGCATGATTTATTGTTGCCTTGAATTTTTAATAAATGCGAATCCAAAACATACACTAATAGTAGAAGTTGAACTAAATGTTGGGAACTTGGGTTGCTCGTCCCAAGGGGATCAATGAAGTGAGCCTATGACAAGAACATAACAATCGTCGACGAAGAAAATAAGAAATTATAACTTCTATTCATAATATTTTCAAATCCTACACAAAGTTTGGCTGGATAGAATTTTTTTAAAGCTTTGTAGCTTACTCATATTTTTTTTTGATTTCTGAAAATGCTTCCATCAAAACTTTATATCCCTCACTTGAATTGAATCATGCAAAAATTCATATAGACAAGATTCACATTATCAACTGTTGAGTTCAAATAAGTAACCAGGTAAAAATCTCAATATTTTGTTGGACTTACACATTGTCCAAAAAGTTTTTTACAAAAAAAAAATTAATAAGAAAAGAGAGTATTCTTTCTGATTTCTCTTTCAACAATTTTTTTTACAAATCTGCATGCCCTTGAAATTTCCGTGTGATCATGATGACTCTCTGAAATCACTTAAAGGAGCAAAAGAGTTTCGGTACATTTATTAATTCATCGTTTTAACTTTGTTTATACACTGCTTATAGTATTTTCATAAAGCAACATTTTCTAATTGCTGCACAGTCCGCAATGAGTGGAGCTGAAATCGCCAATCGGTGTGAATATAGAATAAGAACAAAGCACAAAAGTGTATTACAAGTCGCCAAATGTTCTCGTCTCTACTATTAAGAGATAGTTAGTGATTAGCCGTGAAGACGGCCAGAAGCCAAATTGCATTCATAGGAGTACTACAGAATGTATAGTATATACAATGGTTTGAATTGGAACTCGTAAGTTGTGTGTTCCAAGATTACTTTGTTTTTCGTAAGTTAAAATTTTTGTAATTGTAATTCAGCTTCGAAAATGTCATATAAATTAAAAACCAACATAACAGAAAAATAAGCAAATTCCAATGGCAAAGAAGTGATTATTAACTTAAGAGAAGAAAATTTTTAGAAGAGATTGCTAAAATTGTTAAGAGACATCGTTCAAGTTGCGAAATTAGAAGAAAACAAAACAATAGAAACTCGACAGTGCAATAGAAAAACGAATTTAATGAAGTGCTGAAAGAGAACATCGACACAGGTCTACCGTTCTAACTGTTTATATAAAAACCACTATGGAAAAGAGTCGAAAGAAGCCTTTTATTCGCAAAGCAAATATGGAGGGCGGGATGACACAACGTCCACGGACATAAGGTCCATGGAAATTATGTCCGTTTCAAATAGGCATCATGTCCATGGACATAATGTCTGAGTTTAATTTTTTTTTTCATTTTCAGCCATTTTCTGTTTGGCCTCACTATAGGATTTGGAGTAGGTGCGAGATTGGGTTTATGCAAAGGTTCTTTAAATCAAAAAGAAACGTTGCACATTCCCAACATTGCACCTTCTCCAAATCCTATAGTGAGCCCGAGCAGGGGGCCTACCTCATATTGAAAATGAAACAAAAACTTCAATTCAGACATGGACATTCTGCCTATTTGAAACGGCATACGTTATGTTATCCCGCCGAAGGCAAGTCTGCAATACTCTTGGGATTACTTGAATAAACATAACTCTTTAAGATAATTTTTTTATTTACGGATGAGAGTAAATGTAAAGCTTTTGATCAGATGGATAACGGATGGTATGTAGGAAGGAAACATGACAAATTTTACCCTTACAGTTTCCACAGTGAAGGCTATGCTAAGGTCTAGAGAAGTATGGCCTCTTCCGCACATGAGTTTTTATTGATACCATGAAAGACCAAATTCTTAAAACTTACTAAAGGAAAATCTTCATTAAGGTGCCCGAAAGCTGTGTCTTGGGAGTAATTTTACATTCCAACGAGCAAGGACCCCAAACAAACATATGTACATTGTATGTCATATTATGTCGTTCTCGTTATTGTCAAAGAATGATTATGATATCAAACCCGTACTTTGTCACCAGTTTTGAATCCAATTGATCCAAAATTAACCCAGAAACAATTTTTAACTGGTGCATTCTTTGGAGAATTGACTCAATGAAATAATAAAAAGCAAGGGTAGTCCGACCAAATATTGTTCATGTTTTTTAATACATCTTGTTGTTATAATTGCGTTTAGTTAAAAAAAAAATGGTATTAGGAAGACAACTGCGAATTGTTGTTAGTTGTTATTTTTTAACACATTTGTGCTATGTTTTGCTATTTTAAATAAAATGTTATTTGTTTTTAATTAAAAATTAAGATATATATAAAGATTTTATTTGATGAAATTATTCAAATCCATATGCTTCGAAACATAAAAATTATCAAAAACATATTAGCTGCTGTACGGAGAAAAAAAACTATATATATATCCTTGTAAAGGTTAGGTATTTCAATACTGTAAGTATTGTGTTAAATAATGTGAAAAAGAAAACATTTTTTTTAGTTAAAGGCTTTTTTAATCTGATGGTTATTTCTACTTTATTTTATGAGTAAAAGAATGTAAACTGAATCCAAAGGAAATAAATCAAGAACTCCAGCTAGTTCCTGAGAAATCTGATTTAAAGATACTCTTTAGTACGCAGAAAAAGAGTGTTATTAATTTAATAGTGAATAAAAGCTAGTAAACTGCAGAAGAAACACCAACTAACTGCTCATATAGTAATGAAAAGACTGATTTGGGCAAATAAGTAAACAAATTCTGATGCACTTATTCCAGCCCAACGTATGACAAATACTGAAGAGTATTAAACTATGCTAGACAATAGGTTATCGTGAGAACTGCAGAAAGTTCAGGCTGATGCAAAACCCCATTTTTTAACAGTTTTCAACTTAGTAGAATTAGTAGAATTAAGGCTGCAAAAATTCATTCAAATTCATTATTTATTTATATAAATTTGTCAACACTAAAAAAAATTAAAAAGGCTAATCATTTTCTGCTGCTCACTTAGTTAAAGACCTATCCGTTAGTGAAAATTTAACATATCTTTTTCTTATAAAAAAACAAGCTTTGTTTAAACTTGTATAGAAAAAAATAACAAAATTGCATTTAATAAACAAAAAATTGTCAAGGACAAACTTAAATATTCCATATACCTGTTCAAAGCTTAATTATAAACTCAAGCTGTTAAAACAGAAATTAAAGAAAACAATCTTCATTGGCAATTCCAAAAAAATTGCTGAGTTATTGTTTATAGAACATTTTGAATAAATTGCCAAATCAACAAAAAATAAACTTTAATATCCAGTTTATTTTTTGTTGATTTGGAATTCGTACAAAATAATCACTTAAATGTGACTTTATAAATGAAAACAGCTGTAGCCTAATTTATACCTTTTATAGGAAGGATTGGTATTTTGTTTCATAAATATAATTTATATTATATTTCCACTTAAGACCTTTGTATGTAATCTTTCATCAACAGAGTCTTAGAAATTCCAGAGACATTTGTGTACTTTTTCAAATGTTAAACTGGAAGCAACCGAACTGGCTGTGATCGCGTGTTAGTTAAAGCCATGATCCTTCCTGGCTGTTGGCGCCACCTCGAATAAATTAAGATACGAAATTGACAAGATGCAAATCATTAAACCTGATTCCAAAGCAAGAGTCCTAACCTTTCCAATCCGAAATAGCCATCCGATTGGTTGTCAATTTTTACCAGTTTAATGTTAACATTTATATAAACGCATATTGCATGTCCTGTGTATTTGACTAAAAATAGACTTTAAACTAACTATCTAACATCTTCTTAGAGAATACCAACCAGTTATTCGAAATACGTAAAATGTTACGCGATAGGGATATGTGCAACAGTTTACCATGCATCATAAGGCTGCTGCAGTGCACCACATGAAAACTAATGAAACCAAAAAGGAGAATCAGAATATCTGTGCGTGTTCCAGAAATCTGGGCATAAATTAGCCAGTGCCAAGGACAAAGTTATTTTGCATAATTAACGTGACAAATAAGTAAACCACTTGTCGTCTAAGATATGTACCACTTGACTCGTTAGCCCACGTGAATGGTGTGAGTCTAAAAATATATACCGCATCGCATCCGTGCTCTGGGTATAAATAGACAGGCATGTGAAAAGGATTAATCATTACCTCCAAAGTAATTGCTTCAGTTAGAAGCAATTCGGTCCTCGGCAAATAATTTATCATCCTTGTGGCTCGCGCTGTCTCAATATTCTGTGGTGTCGGGTTTGCAATATGGCTTGGCGTACATCCATTGTGGCAAAAATAGCTTTAGTGTTGATAACTATGACATTGTTGCAACATACTTTGTCCGATCAAAGGATATGTGGACCAGCCATTGATCAAGTTTTGAATTTGATGTGTCCCTTCGGGACGAATCCTCATGAAACTAAACGAAATTCAAGTAAGTTGAAACCTTGTTTGACTATCGGGGGGTTGTGTATGTATGGTTAAAGTCTTCATTTGACAGTTGCCGAAGGCAGTCTTGAAAACAACAATGATGAGGAGAATTTTGCGTTCAGCTTTGACATGATGCCGCATTGGACGAGTATGGAAGCCAATACATTGGCCAAAATACGCCGAAGACGTCAAGGCATCTATCATGAGTGTTGCCTCAAGCCGTGCTCTAAGAATGAATTGATGTCCTATTGTCGTCCTTCATAAAGTGTTGGTTTTGGGAAGGTTTCAAGAAAGGCTTGTGAAATATGTAGTTATTTTAATAGAAATATGTTTGTGTGCATTGTCTTTGGGATGAATAGAAATTAAAGGTTATGTATCAATTTTTTATTCAATGTTTGTAAAATCTATAACAAAAATATATTTATTTTAAGGATATGTAAAAGTTTTCAAATATATGGAAGAATAATCATTAAAATTATATGCTTGTTTCTTGTTTTTTTTTTATATTATTTTTTATTGAATCACGATCGAGTTGATCTTCTATTTTTTTTGTCAAATGTCCCGCTTTGTATTTCGTCAGTTGGGTGTAGAAGGTGCTAATAAGTCCAGGTTTAAAAGTTTTTTTGCTAACATCAAAGGGACCAAAAACTGTTTCCTCCAATATTATTAATAACTTCATCTAAATGCAACGTAAAACACAATCAAACACAGCATTACGGGTATTAAAAGCATTAAAGTTACATGCCTTTGTTGTCTAATTTATTAAAAGAAATATTAAATTGACGCTTAAAGGAGTTTATTAAAAAAGAAAAACATTTTTCCAATTTTTTTTTATAATTTTTAATTCATTTTTTCAAAAATGTATTCATATACCAGCAGGAAATTGTGCTTCTTCAGCCAGTTTGGGTGTTCATTATTTATTGTTCCAGTTGAATAATCAAATAGTATCTCTTTTCCCAAAGATTTATACTGAATAATATTTGCAATTTAAATGCCAAAATTCCAGAAAAAGACTTTAGCAAATACAATAACCATTTGCGATAGAATATTAATACTGAAAGTTGAATAGCATCTTTCTTAGATATTGTTTGAAGAATAAAACATAAATAAACAATTTCTACACGTGACGTTTTTGTCTTTGCTTTTTGTAAATTAATATACCTTAAGCTTTTTTGAGAATATTAATTCACACGGAATATTTGAATAATTTAGGGAAGTTGAGCTTGCTGTATTAATAGAGTGATTAATTGATTTGTTCATTCATTGAAAAGCAGAGATTGTTTCTTGGCAAAAATGGAAGAACGCAAAAAAATATTTGTTTAAAATTACGGTTTTCAAATGAATGTCTTAAATTTTTGTTCAAATAGTTCCTGTTGCGCTATTAAGAAAAACTTAAATAAGACCTGCATTAAGGTGGCCTTAGGAAGACAACAATAAATAAAACGATGGGTTTGAAAACCCAATGATTATTTTTGCGATATTCAAAGGGGAAGATGGGATGTATCCTTTCAACATCCACGGTATTGCCATCGATGGCGGTCATGTGGTGTGTATCGTCTGACGAAATGGGTTGAAATAACTAATATCCTTAGTATATCTCAGATAAGTTTTAAAAGAGGATATTTTACAGTGGACCACATCTTCAGGCTCACAAACATTGCAGTTTTGTATCTACTTCAGTACAAGAAGTTGTTCCCATTTTTTGTAGATTTTTGAACAGTGTTGATTTCATCACTACAAATTCTCTTAATGTACAAGCTCTATAGGGCTGGAATTCTATTTAAGTTCGGAAACGCATAATCAAAGGGATCTACAGCCAAAATTTTAAAACAGTATGAAATCTTTCGGATTGGTTTCATTATTTGAACTGAAACAAGTGTGCAATATAAGCCCATTAGTGTTATCATTATATTCATTGAAGATCTGCTGCATTCATTGAAGATGAAACGTTTGCATCTCCGTTTGCTGTAACACCTGGCATAAGTCTTTCGCATACAAAAGCTCTTGCAGCGATGCCCTTTTATTTTAAATAAATCGTTTAAACTTGAGTGAAAAAGTGCTACCGTTGCCACCTTGTAGGTTAAATCTTACAATAACAATTTAAAAAAAATATGTTATCTTACCTCACAGCACCGTGAGGTTATCATTTATCACTAAAAGATAACGAAATATCTACATAAAACATAAATGTTTATACATATAAAAAAATAAGTAACAAAACATTTGCAATGTATGTTACAAAAAATTAATATTTAATACTTAATACTAAACCTTAGTCAGAATCTGATTAGTTGTTGCTAATCCTGCTTTCATTATTTGGATCAATGTTTTTGCTTTTTGCTGCTTCTTCATTAAAAACGTCCATCGCCCACATTTTCAGTTCAATGGCCTTCTTCACGTGTTGCACACAGTATTGCGATTTTGTAATGTTACGAAAACACTTGATTCTTTAAGCTTTATGTGCTTTAATTCTGAAAGCTCTTGCAGAAAACTATACAAAAAATAAATACATAGTTGGTATCTACTAGCTAGTGCTAGGGTAACTCTGATCGTATGTAATTAGTTTTCGTAATCACAGGGGTTGGTTATTGTGAAATTTGTTATTAGCTATCAATTTTCCTTCTGACAGTTTTTATTGGAAAGAGTATAGTAGAAAGCTTAAAACTAAAAGCCTCTTAAACTATTGACCTCTATTATAAAAATGTGGTTTTTGTATAAAATTTCATTTGTCTAACTTCACCACCTTTCGGTAAAAAAATGTATATCACCTTTATTCGAAGTTTACTTTCTTCCCTATAAGACTATCCGAACTTATCTTCTTTGTTATTTCTAATACCACTTAGTTAAGTTGTTGAAAGCTGCAGAATGCTTTGAAAATTATTTTTATTGTCTAGACGTAAGCCTTTATAATTTTTTTATCGAAATTCTGTAAGTGTTTCCGTATCTCCGTAATTACCTTAAAAAAAGTATATGTACTTGTTGTGACATGTATGCATATTTACACCAAGTCTGAAGTACGTACTAAGCACTTGAAGAGGGCGTTATGATTAGATATATAAAAAAAAAAAACAAATATCTTTTATGACATTAGTAAAATAATGACATTCAGTTTTTGTTGTCGGTTTCTAGTCTTTTGAACTTGCTTTTCATATTTAAGAAGTTTTTTGTTTAAACGCCTTTGAATAATTATAAACATTCAGAAGGACAGAAACATTTAAAAATCATTCAGAAACGATTCTTTGTTTCGGAAATTAAAAAAATATTTAAGTGTTTCTGAAATGGTAATTTAGGTCTGGACGCTTCGCGAAACATTTCTGAAATGTTTCTCTGTTTCCCCTTTCGAACGGAAAATTTTCTTTATTAATCAAGCATTTTAGTCTAGTTGATAGGTTTTTTGTTTTTTATTCTTGATGACAAAACTTTACCATCCATCTTAAAGTACAAAAAAAGTATGGGAAACAAGTAAACATTTCAGAAATGTTTCTAAGATCGTCCACACCAAATGAAACATTTCTGAAATGTTTTTTTTTTTTTAACAAATGGGAAACATTTCAGAAATTTTTTTTAAACACATGTTACTTTGGTGTGGACGCACCTTTAGATTATGGACACAAAGAATATGATTAACAACTTCATGATTTCCGATGATTAATTTTCAAGTTCAACCTAAATATCTTAAATAATTACATAATATTTTTGTATTTCAAATCATTAGCATAATCGGGCTCAAACCTTTTAAGAAATGGTATGACATTGCAACTGCTTAAAAAACAAGAGGTCCTAAGGCGCTACCTAGAGGAACTCCATACAAAGTGTTAAATACACTGAATTTTCTATGGTTATGATTTTTGTTTGGAATCTGTTTTGTGTTGGATGTTATGCTTATTTTAAATGGTTTTCAGCTTGCAAATCTACTGTTTTAAATGTATTGATTAATTAGGTAATTTAGTTTAAGTAAGCCATTCGTAATTGTAACTTCTAAAATTGTGACTGATGAGTAAAGTGTGTTTTATCATTCAAGGAAAAATAAAAAGTTTTAGATGACATTTCACACGTAACAAAATCCAGTCGCATAAGTCTCTTTCATTGTATTCTCTTAAATATGTAATTCCACTGACAAGATAATATCCTTTTTCATTCTAATAACATTGAAAAGCGGTTGGAGTAATTTTTTTCTATAGCCACTTGTTGAAAAATAAAAAAGCTTGTTTGAATATCTATAGGGTTTCTTCCGACTTCGTCATATGCAAATAACGTTTAACTCCAATCCCAACTAAAAACAGATTCCTTGAAATATATCTCATATTATTATTTTTAAATAGATTGCTCTTTTATACTGATTTATTGAAATTTCGTTTAACGCCGTAGAAAGTCAGAAAAAAGTTTTCTTCACGGTTCACTGCTTTATATTGTCCTCCAAACCGTTAAATCTAAAATAAAATTTTATGGATAAACGTGTTTCTTCTAAACCCAAAAGTCCAATACCCCACAAGACATTTTATTCCTCAAAAGTCTGAACCGTATATCTTATATTTTTGTCCCATTAGATACAAAATTTCAAAATGCGCAGCTGATGCCGTATTTATTTATTTATTTTTTTATGGTTTGTTTTGCTTCGTCTAATCCGACGCAACTGTCTGTGCAGTTTATATTTTTAACTCGACGTGGTTGTTTTTTTTTCTGTCCATTAAATCAGACAAAGGATATGATGGCATTTCTCTTAGCCAGGTCCAGGAGCAATCACAGTTCATTTTTCATTTGCTTAATTCACTGCCAATATAATGATTCATTTGGAAATCAACAAGTAAATGGATTTAATTGAAAAATCGGAGGCGCAAATTCACGGTCACTATTTAATGTCGTTTAAGGTAATTTGTTCGTTTTTGATGACGTATTTTTGAGGTGATCTACTATTAGATGCATTAAGTGCAGTGATTATTGCGTCAAATTAACGACGACAAAGCGACGCACGCGGGCAAATTGTTTTCATTCGAATTGATTTACAGTGATTGAGTATGGGTTGATTGTGGCAAACAAATATGGATTGTTGCTAGAGAAGTGGTAT
This sequence comes from Platycheirus rosarum, assembly GCA_963971375.1. Lineage (NCBI taxonomy): Eukaryota > Metazoa > Arthropoda > Insecta > Diptera > Syrphidae > Platycheirus > Platycheirus rosarum. The sequence goes on from OZ020507.1 coordinate 267,733,760, forward strand.
TGGGTGGCGCAACTAGCTATAATTTTATTTTTATGATTTTCACTAAATTAGAAATAGTGGAAAGTGATGGAAATTAAAAATAAATATATGGCTGCATTTTGATAAATTATTAGGAAAATGATTTTGACACAGAATTTGTGTTGGTCTTTCATGTTTTTTATGATAGTTTGACATGCAAGATATTAATAAATATTGTTTTAGAATGCTGTCATAGAATTTGAAATTTTTTAATGTCAGTATTTAAAATAATGTCTGAAAATGCAGGGTGGGTGAGTTTGAATATGTATAAAGTGTGGGATTTTTTCATAAAAAAAGAACAAAAATTATAAAAACATTAAATCCATCCAAGATGATGTATACCTTGGCTTCCGAGTCCCTAAGGTATCCTGTCGAAGAATTTGGGCGCTAAAGCTTCGATATTCATCCGGTCTGCATGTCCAAGTCATTTTAATACAGATATTTTGACAAAGCTTATGTCACTGTAGAGCGCCTATGACTCGTTGTTGTATCTTTTTCGTCATTGTTTTTCGGGTCACAAACAGGGCCAATAAATCCTTCGTTCGCAGTACTTTTTACTAAAATTCAGCTAAGAAGTTTTCATCCCAGTTGGTAAAAGTCCGTTCTTCTGCACTGTATAGAAGTTTTTTGCATAGCTTCTCTTTGGTTCTTCTATATTCTTCTCTTTAGTGCTGACGTAGCACGTAGGCCGAGCTTTTTGAATATCAGGTGAAATAATTTTAGTCTTGAAATTAAGTTGAAATTGGGTCTACTTTTTTTTATAATTTGCACACGCTAAAAGGATTTGGGGTACCCTTTTGATGGCGGTGGACACAGCGCGAGCTTAGAAAAGAAGGAGAGGGTTTAATAGGAGTTGCCGATGCACATTGATTTTAAACTTCTGAACATCATAATGGGGGCGAGGGGAAAACAGAGTTAGGCAAAAGATTCCACATTCGAGTTGTACGGCTGAAGAACGATTCTCTGTACTTGACTTTACGACTGAAATTGGGCTCATGGGTAAATTGGTTGGCATTCCTGAAAGCGCGAGTATTACGGTGAAACTGTTTATAGGGAGAAATGATGGAACTGGCTATTTTTCTGGAACATTGACCGTAGAATTAACGGTAGAAAAGAGAGAGACATGAAACATTCCGTCGATGTTCAAGTGACGTGAATGTTCTAATGATAATATCATCCCCAATCAACTTTAAAGCTTTTCTTTGAATACCATCCAAAAGACTCAAGTGAGTTGATGGAGCACCCGCCCAGATATGGAAGTTATATTCTAGTCTTGGACGAATGTATGATTTGTAGATAGTAGCCCAATCAGAAGAAGAAAAGAATTTCTTACATCTTCGGAGGAAGTTTAAACACCTTGCGGCATTTTTGACAACATCATAAATATGATCATTACTCAAGAGGTGACTGGTGATGCTCATACCGAAAATTTCAAGATGATCAGCTTCCATAATGTAAGTACCACTCATGGATAAAGGCAAGGGAGGTGTATTACGCTTTAGAGACAGAAGACAGCACTGTGTTTTGGACGCATTAAATTCTACACGATTTCTTATTCCCCATTTGATAATGCTTTCAAGATCAGAATTTAATAAGCTTATCATACGTTGCCGTTGAAGATCCACATCCGAAGACCGCGGTTGTGACTCCATAAATAAATATGAAAATCTGAGTGTACTGTCATCAGCGAAGCAGTTTAGTGGATTAGAAGTTTCAGACAGGAGATCATTAATAAAAATGACAAAGAGAGTCGGAGACAGAACGGAGCCCTGGGGCACACCAGCATTTATTTTGAAGATATCAGATTTGAACCCATCCAATACAACTTGTATTGAATGGTCCGAAATGTAATTTCTAATCCAGCGAAGAAAAGGAAAATCAAAACCAAAAGCACGCATTTTCGATTAAAGAGCCTGGTGCAAGACTCTATCAAATGCTTTAGAAATATCGAGTGCAATAATCTTACTTTCTCCGAAACGATGTAGAGATTTGTTCCACTGTTCGGTGAGATAAACCATCATATCACCAGTGGACCTATTGCTACGAAAGCCATACTGACGGTCATTTCGTTCCTCAAGATATTTCTTGATTTTATAATTAATAATATTTCCATGCACGTACGTGCAATCGGTCGGTAATTTGCGGGAGAGGACGATTCGCCTTTTTTAGGTATGGGCTGGACAAAAGCTGTCTTCCAATTGCTCGGAAGGAGCCCTGAAGAGTAGGATAAATAGAACAGCTTACGCAGTGGCTTTACCAACGTAGAAGAACACCTCTTCAGAACAATAGCGGGGATACTATCAGGGCCAGCGGATTTATGTACGTCAAGATCTTTTAAAACTCTAGCCACTGTACGAGTACGAAAGAAGATTGGTCCCAAAGAATCATTTACGCTCTGAAGTACAGGTGGACCATGATACACTTTGGCAGCGTAGAATTAGCGGCGAACTGCTTAGCGAAACGGTAAGCTTTCTCTTAAGAACTAACAACCGGTGTGTCATTGATAACAAGCGTGGGAATCGAGGACGAAGAAGTGTTCTTTATATTTTTTTACAAATGACCAAAAATGTTTGCTACCTTGGAGACATTGTAGTAATTTGTGTCTTAATTGTTGGTCTTGTAAAAATTTGGTCCGTCGAATAAGGGCGTTACAAGCATTCCTGGCTTGTTTAAACTTTTTCCGGTTTTCTTCAGTAGGGTTGTCTTTATAACAACGGAAACATACCTCTTTAACTCTGATAACCTCTTTGCAGCTTGTATTAAACCATGAATTTTCTTTGGGTCTAATACTCTATTTGGGATAAAAGTTCTCATCCCCGAAACAATGAGATTAGTGACCATATCTGCACTGGAGTCAACGTCACTATCTAAGAAGCATGGTGACCAGTTAAAGATCCTGAAAAAAATTATTGAGACCGACCCAATTGGCTTTCTCATACAGCCAAACGGTTCTCTTAGGAGCTCTTTCTTTAACTGGATTCGTTTGGCAAGTGAATTTAGCGGATATGACACAAGGGTCAGAAGTGCCTAGAGGCGATAATACACTAATAAGGCAATTATCGGGGTCAGAGATTAGAAACAAGTCAAAAGTGTTTTGTGCTTGGCCATCGACGTCCGATATGCAAGTATGCTTGTCACCTAGTTGAGTCAGATGATTGTATTCGGCAAAGATTTCAGCACACATATCTTCGGGTGTTGTAGGCCTGGAATAGAGAATCCAGGAGAAATTGTGGACATTGAAATCGCTCGTGCGAGGATACAGGGAAACAATTTTTTGAATGGAATTCGACATGGAATCGAATTCTAGAGATGTTGAAAATCTGTCTAGATTTGGGCTTCGATAAAGGAAACAAGTGTGAATGATGTGCTTATTTATGGTGAATTTAAACCACATGAAATTAAAAAGGGAGTTAGTACAAGGACCATATTGTGGTTGGAAATGAAACGCAACTTCATTCCTAACATAGACAATTAGACCTTTTTGGAAAAAAATAATGGTACTAATCGGTACGGATCGGAAGACTCTCCTAATTGAGTTTCACTCAGCGCCAAAACAGCTGGATTTTTTGAGATATTCTCTCAGATCAATAGTTTGCTTATTAAAGAAACCTACTTTTTAGGTCAGCAGATTTGTCTATATCGTGATCTTTCAATATTCCTGGTAATGAACGAGGGCAAAAATAATTGGTCCCATTTTGAATGAATCTGAGATTTAACCTACAAAAATTTTGTTTCATTAGTTCTTTCTGTTTTTCGCATAATTGTTAAAGACCTGTTTCATGCTACGTTAATGCTTTTCCTTTAACGTCTGGGTTCAATAAACTTAAAAAACAATTAAAAATGTTAAAAAAGTGATAACCTACTGCCTAGTATCTATTATCTCAAAATATGTATGTGTTTGTTTTTTTATGGAACAAAAACCCACTTTAAACCAATATCTTGATATATGAATTTTTGATGAAAAATATTTATCCACATGAGTATACAAATTGTATTTAGAAACTTCTAAATTCTGCGTTTTATGAACAATAATTTTATAATAATTGTCGAAGATAATTATATTTTTTGTATGTGTTTTAGCACAAGTGGTATGTTTTTCCGATATTTCAAAAACTCAATTACGAACAAAACAAAAGCCAAACTGTTTAAAGATTCCTTATTTAAACAAAAAAAAAGTTATTTGATTTTAATTATTATGGCTTCATTGAGTGTTTAATTTTATTGTGTTCCTTGGGTGAAATGTGTTGGCTTTGTTCTACAAAGTGTTCCGTGAAAAAAAACTAACTCTTTGTTTGTTCATATAAAAAGTAAATTATAAGTTATCTGGCAGAAAATAGTTTTTTTTTAAAAAAGGTTTTTTATGGTCCAAAAAGATTGAATTCTGAAGCTGGCATCTTCAGAACAATGCATTTGGCAAAATAGAGGCAACTCGTCGCTTTGCCAACATTGCATCAAATGAACTTTAAGCCATGCAAAAGCAGATTTTTACGACCTAGTCAGGCATACAAAATTGTGTTGTTTTGGATCACTATATTCATGCTCCAAATTATTATTTCCTAAGTATGTATAATTGCTAACTTTACAAACAATAACAAGTAAGTGCTGATTTAGCCATTTTTATAAAAAAAAAGTTTCCCCGAACCAGCGACTCATAGTTTGGGTTGACACAGACGTTATATTTTTTTTTATTAACTCCCCCTTTGTAGGTCGAGGGGGTGTTGTCTGTTTATGGAATATAGACATTCCTGTGTCATTTTCCATGTAATTTGATATCACTTATTTTGTCTAGTTCCGACTTATTCTTAACTTAATTATAAGTACAGCACCCGATTTGAAAAGACGCCATTCTAGACATTCGCCTTTTCAAACAAATACGTGACGTTAAGTAAATTCATTGACTTTCATAAAAAGCTAACGTTTGAGAATTCCAAAACAACAGTAAATCAATAAAAAATATAAACAAAATATTAGTAAAAAAATCGATACGTATATGAATATTCAATGTGTCTACTAAGTCCACCAAGCATTTGCTGTGTATTTAATCAGTAAAGGGTGGTTATTATTTTTTTTTATTTTGCAACAAATTTATCTTAATTAAACGAAAGCATTTTCGATGACTAAGCTTATTTATTAGTGACGTAGTCATTGTGTCGTGTCTAAAGTATTGTGTGAAAAAAAAAATTTGGTTTCAAAGGTTTCTAATCGGAATTGCTAATCAGTGCTTATATTTTGTTTTAATATCTGCAATAGAGATTAATAAACAGAGAATATTTTTCGAATCGGATCGAAATGACGAGATAGTGTGTTTGATGCAACAGAGTGACGCAATTTCGGTGTACGCTTTAGAAATTTGTTTCACATTTTTTTTCTTTTTTGAGTGAAAATACCTATGAAAAATATTTTAAATTATAAAGTAAAACTAATTTGGTTTTTTTTTATTTTTAAATCCAAATATATAAATTTTTTCCATCCACCTATTAAGCAACATGTATGCTAATAAGCACACAAAATAATCTATTAATTTTCTTGGGTAAGTGTCAAAATATTGACTCAGCCTTAGCGATTTGATACCTACGTACTGCCTATATTTTTAAGTTTTTTTTTAATAAAATAGCTTTATCTCTTAAATAGAGTGTTGTCCGGGCAAAAAAATTACTTCGTTTTCCAATAGTGATTTGCAGAAATTTTATAGAAATTTTGTAGACATTTTGAAAACATTTTCGAAAATATGTATACAAACAGGCTGTTTCACATAATATAAAAAAACAAAAAGCGCGAGTGCGTACATTGGGTCGCGATAATACCAACACAGCAAAGGCTGATCTTTTCACTCAGGTTTAAAACAGAAAACAATCTAGTTTAAATAATTATGCAATGTTTTATATTTTTGTAAACTATATATCAATTCTTTTATTTTATTTTCAAATAAATTTGGTTTCGTGAACAATTAAAAAATTATGCTGATAATAGTTGATAAATAACAAAAATTCCTTTTAATTTTTTTTTGCACAGAAAAAATGTTTCACTTATGTGTTTAGAAGAAAGAGTATTTCTTAATTCGTACTTGTACTATATAGGCAAGTTGAGGATCCGAGTTAACAATCAAACATTACATTTCTTATCAAATTTAATATTTAAAGAGATCTAGGTAGCCAAGTAATTTCTGGATACCAAATTTAGAATTTTATTATCAACTTTTATAAAAATAATCAATAAATATGTTCTAAATTTTATGATCAGGATTTTATACGGTACTACAATTTTTCAAAACTTTTTTTCACTTTTTTTTTTGTAGTTTTGAAACCATTTTTATTTGTGCAGAACAAATTCTAACAAACAAACATGACATAACGATGACAGAGGAGTCGAAAAAGTGGGTCCGGAAATTCCGTCCGTCTATCTGTCTATCTGTCTGTCTGTTCGCACCTCTACAGTCTAAACGGATAGGCCGATTTGCTTCAAACTTAATATTTAGTATTTATTTTGTAGTATCTCAGGGGTGATTTACATTTTTGCTTTATATCGAAAAATAACGGCACCTGCCATTCAATCTTTAACAAAAAGTTTGATTTTCTCGAAAATGGCTCTAATGCTTTTGATAAAACGTTCAGGGTGCTATTTTTTTTTACAACAAATGCATTTTTTTTTAAATGCAGTTTTATCGTAAACTATTACCCCGATTTCAATCAAATTTTGCACACAGGAAGTCATTTATAATGCAATTAATATTGCATTTCGAAATTTTCAAAAACTTTTTTTTTACTTTTAATATTTTTAATTTTTTTTTTTAAATCGATATTTTAAAAGGGGTGAGTAAATTAAAAAAAATTTTTTTTTTAAATAAGGTTATTTTTGTGCTAAAGTTTGCATATTCTATTTTTACTTGCGATTATATGGACTATAAGGCAAGTTTAGGATTCGTGAATATTAAAAAAATTGAGATAAAAATCAAACATGACATTAAGATCATAGAGGAGTCTAAAAAAAGTGATCGAGAAAAAATGTCTGTCTGTCTGTCTGGCTGTCTGTATGTCTGACGATCTGCAGCCTAAACGGCTAAACCGATTATCTTCAAATTTGGTCTATATGATTATTTTGGCATTCCCCAGAGGCGAAATTGAAATTTTATTTTTAGGCCTAAAAATAACGGTACCTGCCATAAGACCGTTTAGGAAAAGCTTATTTTTCTCGAAAACGGCTCCAACGATTTTGATGAAAATTTTTGAGATTTTTTTTTTTAGTATTAGCTATCATTTGATTAGAACCAAATTTCCGGGAAAAGTCTATTAACGGTATCTTTCATATAACGGTTTTTTTAATTTTTGGCTTTCTCGGTAACGGTTCTTTAAATTTCTGTCAAATTTTATATTTGAAAAGATCTAAGTAGTTTAATAATTAATTCTGCGTATCAAAAATTTTAATAACTTTTTTTTCTAATTAAAATTAATTTTTGAATTTTTTTTTTAAGTTCAATATTTTTAAAACTAATAAAAAAAAATATTTAAAATTTAAAAATTAAGTGTATATAAATAAACTCTAAAAAACTGCATACCAAAATCTCAAACAATTTTTTTTTTTTTTAACAAAAGGAAAAAACACCATTTTATCAAAACCGGTCCTACAATTTTTGAAATACTTTTTTCATAAATTCTTTGTTATTTAAGACGTGTGATGGCTTACTTCATTTTTACTAAAAACCGTAAAGTATTGTAGTTTTGATAGTTTTTTATAACTTCAAACTGTGTTACTTTCAATGTAAATATTATTTGTTTTTGTCAAAGATCTTGCTTTCCAATGTAATTAGGCACATAAAAGCAAGTACGTGCGACCAAGTAGTGCCCAATTTTTTATTTAAACCAGCTCCTCTGATAGAATTTTTCTGTTTTCTATCCAATTTGACAGTCTGTTATAAATAAGTACAAAAAACAGTTTAGCAGTGTGTTAAGAGAGGAAATCCATCTGTGGTTTACTGGGTTTTCAGTAATCGTGAAGCTTTATTGATGTTTTTATTTAAAATAAACGCTCATTCAAGGCAGAGACCAACAAAACTTCGACAATATTTAAGTGACCAAAATGTATATACTGATTTTCCTGGATTCAATAATTTTAAAGTCTTGTTTTTGAGTATACATATTGATGTTACAAAAAAGACTTAAGTATGTTACTGGAGCGTTATTGGAGTTATATTCAAGCTTTGGATATACTTAAAGTTTTAGTGTGTAGTGCCCCGTGGCTTAGTGGTTAGTGTGTTGGACTGCTAAGCGAATGAGCCTGGGTTCGAATCCAGCTATAGCCATCTTCTTTTTCGCGGTACTGCCTCTTGCGAGGAACTGACAAAACCTCCAAAAGTAAAATTTGTCTCGAAAAAGTGCATCTCATGTAGCCGTTTGGACTCGGCGGTAAACTGTAGGTCCCTTCCATTCTTGCAGATTAACGACACACACACAGGAATGGTTGAGAGTATAAGTCACTAGGCCTTGGCTCCTTAAGGAGCTGTCGTGCCAATAAATTTATTTTTTTTATTTATTTAAAGTTTTAATTTAGTTTTTAATAGCCAGATCAGAAGAGAAACATTTCTTAAATCTCCGGAGGAAGCATTAACTCTCTGCATTTTTGGCTAAGTTCAGTATGTAAACAGGTTCGTGATGCAAGCTGTTTAGATTCCTTGATGCTAGTGCCAATCATATTCGGTATCTGTATCAGAATTTAATGAGTTTCAGCTTACTACTATTTTTTCCATTGCAGTTCCATATCACAGGAGCAAGCATCAAAAAATGTGAGTCTGGAAACGAAAATAAAAGGCTAAGCAAAAAATTTGATTCGATTAGAAATTGCGGACAGAAGATCATTTATAAAAAAACTAAAATCGCCCATGATCGCAATTCTGAAATTGCGCATCAATTCGATGAACACCTAACCTTAAACTAAATAATTAATTTGGAATAAACACGTACATTTAATTAATAACACATTTAACCAGAAATGCGAAAATACTTATGTATGTGTATGTATGTAATACTCAACAAAAAATAAAGAAAAATACATTCTGTCTGATGCATATGTATAATGTACATATCGCGTTTAAGTACGTACGGAGAAAAGCGTACGTCAAAATTCAGAGGGTGACGTATAAAACAGAGCCCGCTGGGGCAAAACAGAACTTATATTGTGAGTTACAGATTTGCAACCGTCAAATAAACCAGAGAACGGTTATTTCCACTTTGTCTATACGTTAAAAAAATTATTAAAACATTTTTTTTAAAAGATCTGAAGAAATGAGATTAAATTTGGAAATAAGTACTAAACTCAAACTGTGTTATTGATTCAATACGAAAATAAGCCATAAACTGATTATAGGTATAAGTATTTTTGTTAGGAAATAAATCAAAATTTAAGTTTTTTGACCAAATAACAAAATTAAGTCTTACGAAGTTCGTTACTGACGAAAAATCTTCACTTTTAGAACAAAAACACTATAGATAAAAATATCTCCAACACGAGACGGGGTCGCACGGACTTGCTCTTATGTGTATAATTACATTGGAAAGCAAGATCTTTGACAGAAACAAGTAACATTTACGTTGAAAATAACACAGTTTGAACTTATAAAAAGTATTAAAACCACAATACTAAACGGTTTTTAGTGAAAATGAAGTATGCCATCACACGTCTTAAATAACAAGGAATTTATGAAAAAAAATATTTCGAAAATTGTAGGACCGGTTTTGATAAAATCCTGTTTTTTTATTTTTAGTTTAGAAAAAAAAATTTTAATTTTGGTATGCACTTTTTTAGAATTTATTAAAATACATGTGATTATAAAATTTAGAATAATTTTTTTGATTAGTTTTCAAAATAGTGATTTTCGAAAAAAAATCAAAAATTTAATTTGAAAAAAAAAATGTTATTCAAAATTTTGATATGCACAATAAATTAAGCTGTTTAGGTCTACTCAAATATAAAATTTGACAAAAATCCAAAGAGCCGTTACCGATAAAGCCAAAAAAAAAAAAAAACGTTATATGAAAGGTACCATTAATAGACTTTTCCCGTAAATTTGGTTCTATACAAATGATAGCCAATACGAACAAGAAAATTCTCAAAAATTTTCAACGAAATCGTTGGAGCCGTTTTCGAGAAAAATAAGATATTCGTAAACGGTCATATGGCAGGTACCATTGTTTTTCGGCCTAAAAATAAAATTTCTATTTCTCCTCTGGGAAATGCCAAAATAACATTAACACATTCACTAAGGTTGAAGATAATCGCTTAAGCCGTTTAGGCTGTAGCTCGTTATACATACTGACAGACAGACAGACCGACAGACAGACAAATATTTTGTCTCGATCAATTTTTTAGACTTCTCTATGATCGTAATGTCATGTTTCATTGTTATCTCAATTTTTTTAATATTCACGTATCCTAAACTTGCCTTATAATAAAAAACATTGAACAATTTTTTATAAATTCGTATTCATTTCATATAAAAAAAATAATAATAAATGTGAAATCGGCAAACAACAGTCATTCCATCCAAAAGCTTTTATTAGCAATGACAAAATCTTCTTGTGTATCGCAAGCTTAGCCCATAAATCATGAGTTCATTAAAAATTCTTATATGTCATTGACTTATTGCTTGCATAAGATATTCTAACGCCGGCATAAATAACCAAAATTACACAATACTTTGCCAGGTAGGAAAGCCATTAGTACCTACCTACCTAATAGTGGTGCTCGGATACGATTTGGGGTGATTGACCCGAAAGTGGCAATCAATAGAGATTACACAATACTCATATTAATCATTTTTAAATAATTGTTAACACCTTTGTACAGTTGAAAAGAAGCTAATAGTTAAGTTATGTACTTTTATTTAGTTTTTTCGAGTTTTTTTTTTAATACAGTAGATTAATAATTTGAAAGTTAGTTTAAGTTAATCGTTAGTAAAAGCAGGCCTCAGGTAACTCCATATGTATTTACCTATTTTCATTAAGGTAGTTCGAATGATAATAATTGGAACCTTGGCTTTTTTTAATTTATAAAAAAAATAAATTGCTCGACTGGATCGCACCTACTTGCTCATATGTGCGGTCACGTCGTCAAATAAAATTTAATAAAATGCACGATTGGGTCGCACGAACTTGTTTTTATGCTAGATAATTGTTTAGTGGCTGCATATGAATGTATATGTATATATTAAAATAAAAAAAATTATTTTTTTCGAAAATTCTTTAATTTTTTTTAATTAGTTTAAGAGTTTTCTCGGAAAAACTAAATGTGCAATAAAATTTGAAAACTAAAATGTCTATCCAGAAAAAAAATATTGAAAATCGTTCGACCAGTTTTTTTTTAAAGTTGTTTTTTTTAAACTTTTCGAAACTTGCTGCCGTCCGTCTGTGTGTCTGTCTGTTCGCACCTCTACAGTCTAAACGGATAAGCCGAATTCAACTTGGTATTTAGTATTTATTTGGTAGTATCTCGGGGGGTGTTTTTCATTTTTGCTCTAGGTCGAAAAACAACGGTACCTGCCATACAATTTTAAAAGTTTGATTTTCTCGAAAACTGCTCTTACCATTTCGATAAAACTTTCAGGGTTCTATTTTTTTCAACAATACATCTTTCAGTTAGAATTGTTTTTTCGAAATTTGTTCTATAACGGTAACCCTCATAGAACTTCTTTTTTTCTTTGACTTGCTCGAGAACTGCTTAACTGATTACAATCAAATTTGATATTTCAGAAGATGTAGATATCCAAATCAATTCGGCAAATATTATATTCTCGAATAACTTTTTTTTTTGTATTTTTAATAATTTTTTTAAATATTTATTGTGAAAAATCGATATTTTGAAAACGAGTATTTGATTTTTTTTCTTAGTTTTGTTGTTAAATGTAAGTAATTTTTGTATTAAAGTTTGCATTCCTGAATTATTTTTTTTTAATTATAAAAAAAAATTGGTTAAATAAAAACCGTTCCTACGATTTAAAAAAAAAAATTAGTCCTTATCACATTTTCTAAAGAAATAAAATGGCGTTTAAATTTTTCCGCTGAAAACTATTTTACGTACAATCAAACAATCAAAAGTCAGAAAAATCGAATAAAAACTTTGATTAATTCCTTTAATGTTTTTTTTTTCAAATTTTGTTCAAATCTGTGACCGCACAAAAAACTAATAAGATTCTATGAATATTTTTAAATGTTTTTTTTTTAAACAATTTTCAGAAATGTACATATATCTAAAAAAAAACTTTTTTTGGTTTATGTATCAATATGTAAATGCATATAGTAATTTACATATATTTTTACATTATTTAAAATTTTTATTTTTGACACACTTCTGGTGAATGGAACTTTAACAAACTGTTTCCCTATTTTCATGAATTGTAAGTCTGTTATCAAGAAATATTTAGTAGGTATTAATTTACTTATTTATATTTTCATTTATAAAAAAAAAATCTCCATGCATATTTCTGTTGGGGATAATATTTTTTCCATCAATTCCATTCACTTTGAATAGCCATTCACCTCTACTTATTCACTGAAAAATATGACCAAACCAACCTCGATCCACATATCTTTATATACAACTTGTATAGCGAATGTTTAGAGTTTTAAATAAGAAAATCAAGTATTTCAAGGATGCCATTGAGAATGACCGAGAAAATGGATTGTCTGCCAAACATTTTCAGAAAATTCAATCCCAGACACTCAGTCCCCACAGCCACATTATTATTGATGCAACAATCAGCATCTCAATTTTCAAGTGTTCTTACAAAATGGCTTATTAGTCATGTTCATATATTATAGTCACTCAAAATACACTTATACTAAAAATAAATAGTAATGCCAACTGAGGCGTAATTGTAGGGTTGAATATGAATATGATAAAAAAAGTATTAATTTTTTGGAGTTTCATTAGGTATTCTATTTAAAGCCAATCATTCCTTAATTTGTTTTTATAATCGTCGCGCACTCAAGGGTTATGTTAGGTTAGGTTATATGGGGTAGTAATATGGCAAGTCGCATAACCTTACTCGTATCTTAAAGGATCCATTGTGGTCCCCAAGAAAGGGAAAGAATGAAGGGTGGCTTACACTAAGGAAATTACTGTAGAATTAGTTGGGAGGTGCCTCCGAAAACCATCTTGAATTTGGAATGAGCTTTAACATGTTTTAATATGGCTTTATTTTTTTAAAAAGTATCGAAAAAGTGTTCTCCGAAGGCTATTCTCCTGAACTTTGCCAGGCTGGGATATTATCAAAGGAAGGGATATGACATATGAGTCCTCTTTCCCATCAACGTCTATCCACCCTTAACATAAGCTATGGTGCTTACGCCCTTTCTGAAATTTGGGTGTTGAGTAGTGTTCTGCTAGGATTCCAAGCATGAGGAATAGTTCAAGCAGGTTTAGCTGCATTCAATATTTTTACTTGCGATTTAGGTACTAAGATGCAAGTTATGGATTCGTGCCAAAAAAAAATCTAACAATCAAACATGACATTTAATCTAGGTCGAAAAATAACGGTACCTACCATACAATTTTTTTTTTTTAACAAAAAGTTTGATTTTCCTAAAAAATTTGAAATTTGTTCTATAAAGGTTCCTCTCATATAACCGGTTTTTTCAAATGCGGTTTTATCGTAAACTGATATCCCGATTTCAACAAAATTTTGCACACAGGAAGTCATATTTAATTCAATTAATATTGCAATTCAATATTTTCAAAAACTTTTTTTTTCGATTTTTTTAAATTTTCTAAGAAAAAAAAATGGTTTTCGAAACATTTTGAAAATGGGTTGATTGAATTTTTTTAAATAATTTTCCTCGATGAAAACTACAGAATTCCTTATAATGACATACTAGAAAGAAATTTAAAATATTTTTTTGAAAAGTTTTTCTAAAAAAAACGACTTTTAAAAAAAAGTGGTCGAACGGTTTTCAAATTTTATTGCACACTTAGTTTTTCCGAAAAAAAAAAATTTTAAACTAATTAAAAAAATGAAAGAATTTTCTAAAAAAAAATATTAAATTTTTAATGTGGCAATACTTCTTTCGGAGTTGGTCTATTTGACAGCTGTCACTTTATTTATGCTCAGCTTGGTTTGCCATTTCATAATGAATAGACTTACTCCCGAACAAGTTTGAAAATTGTGAAAATGTATTACCAAAATAATGGTTCGTTTCGGTGGAGCAGAGCATCGAAGAAGACCCGAATGAGTTCATCCGCCATCGCGCGCAACAATTGAGGATGTGCCCATCCACTTTATGGAAGATTTTGCTTAAGGATCTTGGTTTGCAGGCTTACAAAATACAACTCGTGCAAGAATTGAAGCCGAACGACCATCAAGCTCGTCACACGTTTGGTGAATGGGCCCAAAACCAGATGGCAACCGATCCCGATTTTCAGCCGCAGTGGCCACTTCCCCGAAATCATTTTTAAAACGTAATGCAAACCCTTATCTTTATAATCAAGCTTAAAAAATTCTTGGCCATAACATTAAACTATATGCGTTTTATTTTTTCTTGAAAACCACACGTCTAAATAAATATCTTTTATATACATACACATGCAGCCACTAAGCAATTATCTAACATAAGAACAAGGTCGTGCGACCCAGTCGTGCATTTTTTAAATTTATTTGACGATGTGACCGCACTGTCGTGCAATTTACTTTATATGTATTAAAATCCAATATCTAATTAATGCTGCTTTAGGTTTGCAGGTTTGACCGGGAAAAAGTCTTATCTACACAAATAAATAAAATAGAAGTGTATTTTTAATATCAAAATAACACTTTTTTACAAGATGCGTACCAAAGTATATTCGGTTCAAATAACGAAAACAATTTTTTTAATTTTTTGTCTGTCTTTTATATTTTTTTTAATAATATTTAACTATGTATGTGTCTGTAAGGCACATTGCCTTTTAGAATTCAACTGGATGCTGCAAGAAACTACTTAGTTAAAATAATTAGAAAGATAGGAAATAGTTTCTTCGATGCAGTAGATAGAGTATAATAGTTGACTATTTTCTGAGTTAAAACCCACGGACGTTAAGCTTGCACTATGAGTTTTTTCAAAAATTGCAACCCAAGTGCCAATGCAGCTTCCCTAATATTATTATTAATTATTACTTAAGCGTTTTTACCTGCCAGTTTCTCAACACCAATTTGGTCTTATAAGTAACCAACCAGCAAAAGATCAAGTGTATATAGAAATTGAAAAATCCGTAGAGGGGAAAAGGCATGTATAGCATATGTATTATGTTTTCGATAAGGCGTAAGATTTATATTAAGACAGGTTTTTCCAATAAAAATATATTACACTTCTGAAATCCTATCTCTATCTTCGAAGAAGAAATGCAATAATCTGCATTTAAAAGAAAAAAATGCTGGTGTCCCACAAGGAAAAGTCATTGGCCCAGTGTTGTTCGTTACTTTATATCTACTCAAGAGTCCAGACACAAAAAAAGATGTCATGAAAGCAACATTTACTAGTTAAACGGCAATTCTCTTTTCGTTCGGCTTAGACGAAATAATAAAATAACAAGACAAATTAATACAGCATTGTAAGAAACGAGTAGAAATCAACATATTTTAACTTATCTACAAGCAAGTGCTTAAACCTTAATTGTGGCACGGAAAACAGGGTTATACTTTTACCAAACCAAGCTATACCTAGAAAAACACTGGAATCATACTAAAACAAAATCCTCAAAACAGACGTTAATGGTCCATGATAAAATTGTCGCAAATAATAAATAAAATAATGCTTATGCTCTTTATTGCCCAGGCTTCTCTTGATTCAAGACACAATAAACTTACGCAATTCAATGTACGGATTGTGGCGCAATGTACGGTTTTTGTGTTATGTGCAAAGTCAGGCGCGTAAAAAAAGGAGAACATGAAATAATTCACACTCTTGTTTCGCATACCTGAGGTAAATAAATTTTTGTAAAGATTTGTAACGTATATTATACAATGATTAGAATTGAATTTTATTACCTTAATATAACTAAAGCAATTTTTTTTTTATATTTTAAGAAAGATATTTAGAAAACTAGTTGGCAATAGTTATCGCAAGCAAAGTTGATGCCTCTATTCTTAATACAGCCTATAGTCTACCTCTACCGTCCATAGTCTACACTCCTATACTCTCTCACAACAGTAGTCATTCGCTCCCCGTTACATCATACTTTCAAACCTAATACTTTAATACAGCATCGCTCGATTGAACCTCAAAATCCAATAATTCCAACAATCGAAATAAGAAAAAAAAACTGGTTTCGCCAACGGCAACTGGATACTGGGTCTGCTGCATCGGCTCGGATTATCTGAGTGCAATGCAATCAGCGTAGCTGCAATTGCATTATTGCAACTTTAACACAACACTCACACAATTGCACTCACGTGTTTGCATTGAAACTAAATCACTCACTCGTTCACTTTATTCCGAGTCAGTTTTGACAGTTCAAAGTAAAACAAGTTCTAAAAATAATTTGCTAAGCTGTAAAAGGTTTGCTATTTTAGAGCCTTTATTAGCCTGAAGCACGTGCTTAACATCGTCACCACCGCCGCCGGGCAGGCAACTCATTTGGAATATAATAATTTGACTAATGATAGTCTTTAGCACCTAAACTAAATTGGGCAACGGATTAATGAAACGTAAAAAAGGTTGCCATCTCTCCTTATCAATCATTATTGAATCAATTTTTCTATTTGAAGTAAATACATAATTTATTTTTATTTAATAGTTAGTAAAACCTTAAATTCTTGTTAATGTGTATTATAACTGTAGAAATTACAATGTAAATTATTTATATTAGGTATTTTTTTAAATTCTTTTTTACTTGCGATCATAGGTACTATAATGCAAGTTATGGTTCCATTCAAAAAGATTTTTTTTTCTAACAATCAAACATGACATTACGATGATAAAGAAGTCGAGAAAAGCGGGTCCGGAAATTCCGACCGTCTGTCTGTTCGGACCTCTACATCCTAAACGGATAGACCGATTTGCTTAAAAATTGGTATTTAGTATTTATTTGGTTGTATCTCGGGGGTGTTTTTCATTTTTGCTCTAGGTTGATAAATAACGGTTCCTGCCATACAATGTTTACCAAAAAGTTTGATTTCTGGAAAACAATTTTGATAAAACTTTTAGAGTGCTAATTTCATAAAAAAATAATACATCTTTCAGTTAGAATGATTTTTCCGAAATTTGTTCCATAATGGTACCTCTCATAGAACCGGTTTTTACAAATGCGGCTTTATCGTAAACCATTATCCCGATTTCAATAATATTTTGCACACAGGAAGTAATTTATAATTCAATTAACATTGCATTTCAAAATGTTCATAAACTTTTGTTATCATTTTTTTTTAATATTTTCTAAAAAAAATTGGTTTTTGAAATATTTTGAAAACGGGTTGGTTGAATTTTTTTTAAATAATTTTCCTAGATAAAAACTACAGATTTTCTTATAATGACATAGAAAAGAAAATTAATATTCTTTTCGAAAAGTTTAAAAAAAAAACACTTTAAAAAAAATTGGGTGAACCATTTTCAATATTTTTTCCTCAATACAAATTTGGTTTTAAAATTTTATTGCATACTTAGTTTTTTCTAAATAATAAATAAAAATTAAAGAATTTTCGAAAAAAAAATATTTTTTACAAGGTGGGCCAAAAGAGATATCCCTATTGGAAGAAAAATTAATATTCTTTTCGAAAAGTTTAAAAAAAAAAACACTTTAAAAAAAATTCGGTGAACCATTTTCAATATTTTTTCCTCAATACAAATTTGGTTTTAAAATTTTATTGCATACTTAGTTTTTTCTAAATAATAAATAAAAATTAAAGAATTTTCGAAAAAAAAATATTTTTTACAAGGTGGGCCAAAAGAGATCACCCTATTGGAAGATGCTCTTATTTTTGCAATGTCAAATCTGTTTTGACATTTGTGGACTAGACTGATATAGAATACAAGTGAACAAGCCATGGAGCGATACACCCCTCAAGAACGCGGAATAATCGTGTCTATTTTTTTGCGTAACAATTCGACTGTGGTGTCGCGAATTCCGTCGCCGATTCCACGGCCGTCCGACAACGACTGCGCAAACACTGCCCCGTTTGGCCACCAACCTTGAAGAGTATGAGACCATACGAGACGTTACCAAGAGTGGCCAGCCCCGGAGCACCCGTTGTGCCGAGAATATCGCCGAGGTTGACGAGGATGTCGAGCTGTCGCCGGAAACATCGACCAGACGCCGTGCCTCGCAATTAGCCATCAGCCGGTCGTCCCTAAGGCGAATTTTGGTCAAAGACTTGCGCATGTTCCCGTACAAAGTCCAGTCCGTGCATCAGCTGCTTCCTGTGGACCGCCAAACGCGTGTAACCTACGCCCAAGCCATCCTCAATCTCGAGGACGAAGTGGACGAATTTTCGACCAAAATCATAATGAGCGATGAGGCTCATTTCCACCTCAGCGGGTACGTGAACAAGCAAAACTATCGCTTCTGAGGCATCGAAAATGCACGAGTAATGCAAGAGGAGCCATTACACCCGCTTAAAAATATTGCATGGTACGCTGTTCACGCTGGAGAAGTCATCGGGCCATTTTTTTTTCGAGAACGCCACTGGTCAAACGACAACAGTGGGCGGTACGCGCAATAGGGCTATGTTAACCGAGTTTTTTCTGCCATAATTAGACGAATAAGGATTGGAGGACATGTGGTTCCAACAGAACGGAGCTACGGCACACACTGCGCGAGCCACAACCGATATTATGAAGGCGGCGTTCCCGGGTCGCCTCAGTTCTCGTTTTGGCGATTTGCACTGGCCCGCAAGATCCCCCGATTTAACCGTTCCAGACTTTTTGAAGTCCTGTGTTTACGTGAACAAGCCCAAGACACTAGAAGCCCTGAAGGACAACATTTGACACGAGTGCGAGAATCTGTCGCCCGAAGTTCTCGCCGAAGTGATGAAAAATGCCATAAAACGAGCCCGTATGGCAATCTATTGTGACGGCGCCCATTTGGCCGATATTATCTTCTAATCCTGACCACTAAAATTCTAAAGGTTCAAATAAACATAATCAAAAAACATAATCGAAGTTTTTCATTTAGAAAAAAAATGAGAGCCAAACAACATCGGATGACTTCTTTTGGCCACTAAGCAATTTTCTAGCATAAGAACAAGTTCGTGCGACCCAGTCGTGCATTTGATTTAAATTTTATTCGACGTCTCATTCCGTGACCACGAAGTATAAAACTTCTTCGAAACGTCGGGTAGGAAGAAATAAGAAAATATTTCTTATAACACGGTAAGTTCCGAAAATACAAAACTTTATCTAATACAATGAGCTAGTTTAAGATTCGCACATTTATAAAAAGTTGAGATACCAATTAAATATGATAATACGATTATGAAGAATCAAAAAAAAATTAAATTGGTTATCATTTTATCAAAAATAATTTCTGAAAATCTCGAGTAATAATGAGCGGATTATCTTCCTCTTTTCGTAAACTTTATACATATTTTCAAACAAATAACATCAAC
The DNA here is from genome assembly GCA_963971375.1 of Platycheirus rosarum. NCBI lineage: Eukaryota > Metazoa > Arthropoda > Insecta > Diptera > Syrphidae > Platycheirus > Platycheirus rosarum. Next base: position 267,753,336 of record OZ020507.1, read on the forward strand.
TCTAATCAAAAAAAATCTTGGAAATGACGTGTAAAGTCAACTTATTAGAAAAGAATGCATTTTAAAATTTCATTTAAAATAAATGAACAATAAAACAAAGTTTAACATTTATCAAGAAATGATGGCAACCCTACCAGTGAACTTAACTGGTTCTCATTGTCACCTCAAACAAACCCATAATTTAACGCTTCTTCCCAACCGCAACGAGGTGAATTAAGCAAACATCTAAACTGTAATAATCATCATTCGATTTAACCGCAAACATTAGATTGAAGATTTATTGGTTTAAGATTTCGGTTTGTTTATAAACATTTAAGCAGCACGCTATATTGAGTTATTGTTTTCAAGCCGCCGCCGGCATCGAGGGGATCATCGCAGGCATGTTTGATAGATAATTGTATATTTGCATTGTGTCAATCAACTTATGAACATGAAACGTCAATAAATTTAAAGCTAATAATGTGTTGACTAGACATTAATTTTAATAGCGAATTGTGGGGCAGAGGCGTTGGTTAGCATTTGGGGCAAATTTATTCGAGGGGACTGAAACTGGCCTCTGGGGATTTAGAGTATTTTAATAAATTGAAGCTTTTTCATGTTGAATATGAACAAAAATATGTTCCTTTTGAGCCAAATCAAAGAGAAACTTTTAAGAAAGATTCTATAAGTTTCAACACACCATCCTTGTAGGCAAATTTGAAAAGACTGAGACTTCTGTAGCTGGCGCAGCTCATCTTATTATTATGCATCTTTGTTATCCACAAATAGCTTTACCTTATTAAACAAATAATAACTATCTTGTACTATTAGTAAGTTAGCACCTCTTCAAGAACTGCCATCAATTAAAAGCCGTTTTCTCGGAATTTCAATTAACTTCGGCAGTGCCAAGCTCAATATTCACCTTGCGTACAAAATTCCCGAACCAAAGACATAAAAACTGCACAAGAACAAAGAAACTTATTTAATAAGGAACATCTACCACCCCCTTGACTCTCTCCTACCAGTGCCAACTCCAGTTAATTATATTCTTTCAGAAAGTTGTAAAAAAAAACTAACTAATTTGCTACACCTAGAACACGCTATAATTTTTATGAAAGGAGTAATTAATGTTTAAGTGCAAAATATGGGGAAGAATTTTTCATTTTACTACCGACTAGATGATGTAAGTGTCAAAGACCGTATTGTTTCTACAAATTTCTCACACAAATTGATGGTTCATAACATTGTTAAATAGTTTTGTTTTATTATGAATAACATACCTCAGTTCAGTGTTGACAAAACCCGCATCTTGCCATAGTTATGGCGACTCGAATAGTGTGATTTTATGAACAATAAACGACGTGGTTGTGTTCTTTTTTTACGACCCTCTTGCAATGAACTCTCGCTATGAATTTATTATAGTTATTTTTTTTTTTTTTTTTTTTGTTATTTAATGCCTCCCTCACATATTTTGACGAAAATCGACAAAATTCATTCAACATCACGCAGTCTTGATCATAAATTCATTTAAATCTGTTACCGCTTTTCATAGTATGGATTAGATTTAGTCTGAGTTGGGTGCAGCTAGCAGTGATCGTTTTTTTTTTTTTTTGAAAAATGAAAAATAGAACCGTGGAGACGATTTGTCTCGATTTTAGAATGAAAATCGTGATTTTCTTTTTTGCTATGCTATATGCATAAAGTATATTCACATTGACGGTGAACAAGTTTTCCAATGGCGTGGTTGGACGTATCTATAAATGTATCTTCTAAAAAGATACATAGGTGGGCCTATTTTTTTTGTTATCTATCGTGCGGTGCTTAATTACATCATTGAAACAAAATGACAGAGATTTTTTTTTTTAGTTTTATTTTTTTAACCCAAACACAATACCTAGAACAACTTTTAAGTATTTATGGGGCATTTTTGTTTCCTTATGTAATGTCATGCTTTGGTGGATGGATTTTTATTCGGGGACAATAGGCATAATGGTGATCTGTATTTAATTAATCACTTATTTTTCCATAAAATAGATGGCAATTTGTTAAGTTAAGTACAATACAATATTAAGTTATTAAATGAGAAAAACAGTATAAAAATTCAATGTCGTATTTAAGTTGCATTCCAAAAAACGTTTAAAAACATTGGCAGTACTTTTTTTTAACAAAATAGTGGAGAACGGAGGAGCCAAGTAGAATTTTCCATCGATAATTTTAATTGTAGGTGCCAATTTTTTCATACAAGATTTAGTGTGTCATGTCTAAAATGTTTCTATATACTGTGCCGTTCAAAAAATGTTGGTATTTTTTCGAATTTTGTCCAATTTGTAACTATTTGACATATTTTACTTGCGATTATAGGGACCATGTTTTTAAATTCCAAATAATGAACATAAAGAAAAATAATTTAAAGCAGTTTTTATCTTACAAAAATTACAGAATATTACAGAAGAAGCTCTAAATATATACATACATATATACTTATATGTTAGACAAAATAAATATCACAAAAAAAACTAAATTTACAAAATAAATAACGCCAAAAAACTAAATAAGTATTTTTATTGTTTATTTATTTATTTATTTTCATATTCATATTGAAATACTTTCCTTAAGTATGCATTTGCTTAATTACATCTGAATATCGTTTCTAATAGTCTATGAACTCCAAACAGATCATATTATAATTAAATTTAGTAATTTAAATTGATAAACATAATTTGGACTTTAAATTTTTTTTTTTTAATTTTCCAAACATTATTTAAGACTGAGAAAACTTTTTCCGTTCGAGCATTCAACCCCGGAAGGCACAAACTAGTTTCTACAATTCTTATTTTTTTTCAATTTCTATAAAATGTTTAAAATGTCCATTCATCTATGTATCTAATTTTGAAAAGCTTTTGACTTGATTATTATCTCATTGTTCGGTTTTAACGTTTTGTCATTAGGTGTATTCCGGGAATCATGTAGGGAGTTTTACGAAATAAAAGATTTGCACTAAATTACCTACTATTTTTGCCTATTCAGTAAATAAGGCCACGTTCATTTTATCATTTTGTTAAAATAATTTTGGTTTGGTTACGCTCAATTTTTTCACATGAGTACCAAGCCAGTCTAGTACCCGGTCTAGCTGAACCAGATCCTAGCTCTGGTACCAAGTCCTAAAGAAAAGTTAGTAACATAGTATTTCTTCACAACACAACCTGTCGTAAGTTCACAAAGCAGTCCTTGGAACTAATACGTCTAAAACTGGTCTAATTTTAATATTGTGCTCTGATTTGAAGTTGAAATTTATTCAGTACAGCGATTTTCGTTTATGTTTATAGTTTTTCGATGACAGGAATAGAAAGTTGCGAGGTGAATAATACCTAGAATAACTGTTTTTTTTTTAAATATAGAAAATGCCAATAAATATAATGTTTTGTTTTATTTAGGCCATATTCCAAGGAATTTTTTTTAAATAGTATGGTTTGTTTTTAATTGCTGATTTTGTATACTTGCTTTCCAAATACTGCATTTTATGTAGCGGCCTTCATTTTCTCATCTATAATCATGAGAATGCTTCCAGTGAAGTTTTTGTGGTCCTAATTTGTGGTCTCTTGGCTTGGTCAAACATGCGAGTTTGTTGGCAATATTGTGAATGCATATCGACACTGAATAAACATTAGAAATATTCTCTTTTCAAAAACATTGATCCAAAATTCTCAATTTATTATCTACCTCGAACGTTAGCGAAAAAACTTCTTGCTAATCAATTTATAAGTATGTACATGCAACAGATTTCACCGATGCACGTTCCGAACAGAACTCACCAAAATAGTAAATAGAAGCTTAGAACTTAGTACCAATTTTGAGTACTAACAAGTGGTATAATAATCAGGTAGTTGTTGATTTTCAGAGGCTAGCTAGGACCAAGTCCTAAATCGGTACCAAATTGACAGGACAAAGCTTAAGAATGTGTGAAGAAATGTTTTGATACAGATTTCGGTACTAACAAGTACCCTTAGGACTATGACCGGTGCTAGCGTTGTGAAGAAATCGAACATTTTTATGTTTTTTAATACAAAATAATTCATAATGAACATTTACTTCAAATAATGAACTGTTCATTATAATAGTGAACGATGGTCACCGTAACTATAAGGCAAGTTTAGGATTCGTGAATATTAAAAAAATTGAGATAACAATCAAACATGACATTACGATCATAGAGAGAAGTCTAAAAAAGTGATCGAGAAAAAATGTCTGTCTGTCTGTCTGTCAGTTTGTATAACGAGCTGCAGCCTAAATGGCTTAAGCGACTATCTTCAAACTTGGTGTGTGTGATTCTCTTGGGATTCCCCAGAGGGGAAATTTAAATTTAATTTTTAGCCCTAAAATTAACGGTACCTTCCATATGATCGTTTTGGAAAATCTTATTTTTCTCAAAAATTTTGTTGTTGGTATTGGCTATCATAAGATTAGAACCACATATACGGGAAAAGTCTATTAACGGGACCTTTCATGTAACGGTTTTTTTAATTTTTGGCTTTCTCGGTTACGGCTCTTTGGATTTCTGTAAAATTTTATATTCAAGAAAATCTAAGTAGCCGAATTAATTTTGCATATCAAAATTTTGAATAACTTTTTTATTTTAATTAAAATAATTTTTTTTTTTTGAAAAATCAATATTTTGAAACTTAATAATTTTTTTTTTTTAATTTTATAATCACATGTAATTTAATAAATTCTAAAAAACTGCATACCAAAATTTTAAACATTTTTTTTTTAAACAAAAATGAAATTTGTTTATAAGTTCTTTGTTATCTAAAACGTGTGATGGCATACTTCATTTTTACTAAAAACCGTTAAATTGTGTGGTTTTAAATACATTTTATAAGTTCAAACTGTGTTATTTTCAACGCAAATGTTACTTGTTTCTGCCAAAGATCTTGCTTTACAATGTATTTAGGCACATAAGAGCAAATACGTGCGACCCAGTCGTGCCCATTTTTTTATTGTGGTTTCGTTTTCTAATGTAGTTACAATCGTCCAGTGAAGATTGGACCTTAATCTCTCACTCTGACTGCTAAAGAATCTCATTAAGCTGTGAGAAAGCGTAAATATTAAGTGGTTTCCGTGTTATAAATCTTTGGTCTTAAAAAGCATTAAAAAGCATCAATTGTGAAAGCTCCTTGACAAAATTCAAAGAACAATCCACCATGATTTGCAATAACGTATAAATGGTAACTCTAAAATCACGTGCTTGTTTCCAATACAAATTAATAGGGTTGTTAGCATCACCAATTCTTGTGTCGGGTCTTAAAACCATCAACTGGTATAATTTGCAAAAAAAAATTCTTCATGAAGCATGTCCTGACAATTTTTGGTGGACAGACTATAGTACATCGTTGGACCTCCTCTTGTTTTTATTATATTATGTTTCATTATTATTGACCACATATTCTCAATTGTATTGAGATCTGGACTGTACGGAGGCAAACTTAATACATGGACATTATTTTCTTCGAAGAACTTTTTATAGCCCAGTAAGAATTAACAAAAAATTGTAAAAGAACATAAAAAAATATTTACTGGCTAATTTTTGTAATATTCTAATTACCAGTATACCGAAACATTGGCAAATTTTTTTCTTTTAAAAAAAACATGACATTTATTGGGATATTTAACCTAAGAAAAAAAATGCAAATATTATTTGTAGTCATTAATCATAATCATCATAAGTTCTTGCTTATTTAGAAGCTTGATATTAATTTTGCATATTAAACAATATAAATTGCACGACTGGGTCGCACGTATTTGCTCATATGTGCGGTTACATCGTCAATAAAATTTAAAAAAAGGTAACATTAACGTAGAAAAATAACACTATCTGAACTTTAAAAAAAGTCGAAACGACAACACTTAACGGTTGTGGAGTATGAAATATGCCATCACACGTCTCGTGCAATAACGTATTTATAAAAAAAAATATTTCGAAAATTATACGACAGATTTTGATAAAATCCTGTTTTTTTATTTTAAGTTTTTTTGATTTTTTTTTTGTTTGAAATGTTGGTATGCAGTTTCTTAGAGTTTATTCATATACATGTGATTATTTTGATTAGTTTTAAAAGTGTTTATTTTTCAAAAAAATATATATATATATTTGGCTACCTAGATCTTTTCAAATATAAAAATTAAAAAAAAACATTATATGAAAGGTAACATTAAAATATTTTTCCCGTAAATTTGGTTGTGATCAACTGACAGTACCAACAAAAAAATCTCAAAATTGTTCGTCAAAATTTTATTTTTAGGCCCAAAAATAAAATTTCAATTTTCCAAAAACCCGTAGAGCTTCGATTCCAGGAAGACCATTCTACCTTTTTCATCTACAAAAAAGCATCTCCAGACCACCAAGTAAGATGAATTCAATGCTCAGTCTTTCCTTTAGTTTCGTTTTCGCAAGAATCCTCCCATCTCCAACATGCAGCTTGAACTTTCATTCGTATGAAAAAATAACATTTCCACATGTCTGGAATACAATTAAGCTGCTTCTGGGCCCAGTGCAATCGTTTTCTCTGACTCTAGCTCTAGCCGGAGTTTCCAGGCTTAATTACTGGCTTGAGTACTCAAAGCCACTGCGCTTGACGAAATTATTTTTCCTGTAGCTCGACACATATAGTTTTAAAGATGCACTGAAATCTTGAACAGATGCCGGCGGCCTAGAAGCACCTATTGGCCTCTCTGAGCTTTTCTGTCTGCTGATAGTCCTGGTCTCACGTTATTGTTTCTTTTGATTCTATACATAGGTACTATCAGGCAAGTTTATGATTCGTAAATATTTAAAAAATTGAGAAAACAACCAAACATGACAGTACGATGGAGAAGCCTAAAAAAGTTAGTGACAAAACATATGTCTGTCTGTCACTCTGTTTGTCGGCTTAAGTGATTGCCTTTAAATTTGGTATGTGTGGTTCTTTTGGCATTCCTCAAAGGGGTTTTTAAATTTAGGGCTAAAATTACGTTACCTTCCAAATAATCGTTAAGGTAATGCTGATAACACTCGAAAAGGGCTCCAACGATTTCGATCATTTAATCAAAACCAAATTTACCGTTAAAGTCTATTAACGGTAACCTTCATGTAACGGTTTTTTTAATTTCCGACTTTCTCGGTAACGGATGAAATGGATTTCTATAAAATTCTTTATTTGAAACGATCTAGATAGCCAAATTAATTTTGCAAACCAAATTTTGTAATTAAATTTTGTTCTATTCATTGTTAATTTTTGAATTTTTTTGTATTCAATTAACTAATTATTAAATTTATTTTAAACTTAATGATCTGGTGTATATGAACAAACTGCATACCAAAATCTATTCATTGTTAATTTTTGAATTTTTTTTTATTCAATTAACTTATTATTAAATTTATTTTAAATTTAATGATCAGGTGTATATGAACAAACTGCATACCACAATCTCAAAAAATATTTTTTTGTTTCAAAAAAAAAAAAAACAAAATAAAAAACAACATTTTATCAGAACCCGTCCTACAATGTTCGAATTTTTTTTTTTTTAAATTATTATTATTTGAGACGTGTAATGACTTTCCCCATTTTATTAAAAATCGTTAAACCAAAACCGCAACTTTGCCATCAGACCATGTGATTTTTAACACACAGATAAGTTTGAAATAATTAAAATGAGTCTTATCATCGAGAATCTTGTATCTTTTAATTTTCTTCGCAATCCTCTTTTCCAGTATCAGAAACAGCAACTTTCAAAAAAACGTAATATTGAATCAAAATGTCCTGATTTCTTCAATTTCTTTGATTGCTACATATTTGCTATTCCTACCTGAAAAACATCAAGTTTTCAATAAAAACAAATTAAATTTACAAAGAATTTCGTTAGCACTTGATACTCAATCAAAATTCAAATTGTAATTCCAAAAATAATTTATGATTTTATAGCTGAAGACCTCATGACATTGATTGATATTTATTCACTTTTTTTGACGAGCAAACAATTCTCTCTGCCTCCGCATTTGTTTTTGTGTGAGTTTGTTGTACATCCGTTCTTTATCAAGAAAACCGCTGAGAATAGAATAATTTTCGAAACCACAACAAAAAGATAACAATGTGGGTATAAATACTTTTTAATATTGAGATTGAGATACTTCTTGTTCAGATACTTCTTCTGCTCTCTCTATATATCTCGTAATTCTCAATCGTTAATCAATCCGAGACTTTGATTGCCCTCGATTGATAAGTGTTTCGCCAATGATTGGGTTAATTTATATAGAAATGGAAAATGTAAATATTTTGTTTATTGTTTGTTGTTCATTTGAATGCTGAGTTTAGATAGTCGCGGTGAAAAAAGATACAATTTTCTTGTAGGTATTGTGATTATGAAAACATCAAAGTTTGAGCTGGAATAACCTTAGCTGCTAAATATGCTTTTGTACAAGGTTTTGCTCATGAATATTGAACAATTTTCCTAAACAAAAAGACTTATTTATAGAAACTGAACAGGAGCTAGATTGATCCCAGATATAATCTTTATTTTGGTCAAAAACCGCCCACGAAGGACATTCTTACATTTTGCGGGGTTTTTTGTTTTTGAGTTCTAATCGAAAACATAAATTTTGTTGGCAATTTTTCTTGTTTTTCTGTCAAAAGGCACTATTGTTCCCTGAATGATCTGCTTAAAACAATCAACTTGCCAAACTAAAAAATGAACGATAAAAAATAAGATTTACGTATGTAGAAAGTAAATAATTTCAAAAAAATAAACAAAAGTTTTTTTTTTAATATTTTTATTTTTTCAGTCTTTTAGTCTGAAGGCCACTTTTTTCAGTCAAAACAACTCTTTTTTGACGACAAGCTAATGGAATGCTTAGACAGATTGCCAAGGTTAAAAATATCATTTTTTGGGACTCGTGTTTGTGATAGAGTTTTTTAAAAGATTTGCCGACGTACATTTATGAGCAAAAACATAAAACCATTAGTATTTAGTTTTTTTGATAAATAGACAAAAATAAATTATTGATTATTTATATCTAACGAGACGTATCTTTAATTGGTCGTAAATCGTGTTGGTTTTTATTTTAATAATAAATATGTAGAACATGAATGACCAACCCCATTATTAGTACAAAAAGTTGAAATATTGCGAACAGTGAGAAAAGTTTAAAAAATGTTACATTTTTGCAGTTGATTTATTTCACCCAGATTGAATTGTTTTAAAATCTCAATAGATGTGAATACATATAGCGGTACCATTATCTGTTACAGTAACTTATTAAAAACAAACTTTTATCAACATTGTTTAAGGTGTTTTTTGAGAAAAATAGGAAAACTGACTATGAGACATTTGAAGTTACAAACCATCGAAAATGTAGGTCTATGAAAAAATATGTTTAAAAGACCAAAAATATTTCGATTGACTTAAGTACTATATTTTAACTACATAAGTATGTAGATTACTCAATTAACTATTTTTAATTATCAATACACTGTTTTTTGTTTTGTTTTTTTTTTTTGTTTTTTTTTATCATTAGAGTTCTTACCTATATATGTACATGTCTAAACATCATTTATAATTAAGTTCCAATAAATAAATAAATGATTTATGCATTTAATACCAAAAGCGATTCATTATAACTATTAATAAAATTTATTTGTCATGGAAAATCTATGCCCTAGAAGTAATTGCATTAATTAAACAAATGAACTTAAATCATTTTCTAGATATTTTGATCTGGCGAAACAATTAAAGGATTTTATTTTACAATGAAACAAATTTTGAGAGTTATTTACTCTATAGTTCTAATAGTAAGTGAATTTCAATTAGCATACTGCTGTTAAATGCAATAAGATTTAATTATTTTTTTTTTGCTCTTTTTGAATTAATAAATATAGAGTTTTTCAGAAAGAGCTTGTAACATGCAAAACAAAAATGATTTTTTACTTGCGATTATGGGTACTATAATACAAGTTATGCATTCGTGCAGATTACAAATTTTGAGATAACAATCAAACCTGATATTACGATGATAGAGAAACATATATGAGTTACTGGCAAAATTCTGTCCGTCTGTCTGTCTGTCTGTTTGTCTGTACGGATACCTCCCATAGGACCGGTTTGTTTTTCTTCGACTTTTTCGAAAACTGGTGATCCGTTTACAATCAAAATTGATATTTAAGAAGATGTAGGTAGTTTGAGTAATTTTGCATTAATTTTTTTTTCTAAAACTTTTTTTTTGTTTTTTTAGTAATTTTTTAATTTTTTTTTTGAAAAATCAATATTTTGAAAACGGGTAAGTGAATTTAACCGTTTTATTTAAAAACGGCTCTAACGTATTTGAAAAAAAAAATTCACACTTTTTCAATTTTTTTAAAGAAATAAATGGCGTTTAAATTTTTCCGCTGAAAACTTTTTTACGTACTTTTTTCAAACAATCAAATGTCAGAAAAATTGAATATAATCTTTGAAGTTCCCTTAATATTTTTCAAATTTTATTTCAAGCTGTGACCGCACATAAGAGCAAGTACGTGCGATCCAGTCGTGCAATTTATTTTTTCACAAAATAGGGTTTAAAAAAACAGACGCTAATCAACCTGATACAACCCGAAGCATATAAACCACCTTCATTTTAAAACCAGATTAAAAATAAAATTCATCGACCTATTTTGTATAATAAATTTATTCTTTTTTTTTAATTTTAAATATTTTTTTTAAAACAATTCACTATTGTTGTTTAATTTTTGGATCAGCTGTTTAGTAATCTCTAAAATCGGAAGTGTTTTTTTTAGAAGCATAAGACTTTTTTTTAAATAAACACAAATAATGCAATAGAAATACCAAAATGTTTTCTTTATTAGGTCTGAAATTATATGGCATTTAATGTTTAAAAATAACTTATGGCCTATGACATCTACATCTTGGTCAATCCAACTTTCCACCTCTTTTTCGAGCATATGCGGTTTTTTTTCTTCAAAATCCGCCAAATATTGGCTTCTAAATGATCAGTTGTTGCTGCTTGATCAGGATGGACCAGAGATTTGAAGCATTCCCACAAAATGGTAGTCCATAGGTGTCAAATCACACGAACGAGACGGCAAACTTACAGTTCCATTTCTTGAGATGATTCGGTCATCAAAAATGTTTTGCGCAACAAAGTGATGGTTGAACGCCCTGTATGACATGTTGCACTGTCTTGTTGGAACAATTATTTGTCCTCCAAATGATTTCCAATGACATAAGGAAATGAGACACGGTAATGTTGGCACCGGTTTCGAATATAAAGACAAATGGGCCAATGAACCCTTCGGCATGTAAACCTCACCAAACAATAATACTGTCGAGATATTATACTGCAATCTCAAGAATCTAATGAGGATTGTGCTCAATGTAAAAACAAAAATTCTGCTTGTTTACATAAAATTAAAATTAAAAATTAAATTTATTGGCGCGACAGCTCCTTAAGGAGCCAAGGCCTAGTGACTTATACTCTCAACCATTCCTGTGTGTGTGTTGTTAATCTGCAAGAATGGAAGGAACCTATAGTTTACCGCCGAGTCCGAACGGCTGCATAAGATGCACTTTTTCGAGACAAATTTTACAGTTAAGTCAGAATTGAGTCTCATCGCTGGAGATGATTTGACGTTAAAAAACCTGGTTCAACTTCCAGTTGATTCTCAGCCCATTCACCGAACACACGATACATTTAATGTTCCGCTGACTTTAATTCTTGCACCACTTGGATCTTATATGGATGTAGGCCAAGATCTTTCCTGAAATATTCCAATTTTTAGACGCCCAGAGACCGAGTTCCTGGAACAAAAACAATGTACAATGAGAAAAAAATCCTAGCAGTTTATAGAGTTGCAAAGAATTAGGTTTACAAATTTTAACTTTTAACAAATGAGCTTCCGTTCTTAACCGAGACAAAAAAAAAATGGTTAAGCTACTGAACTTTTCAAAATTCCGATAACCCACAATGGCCAATGAAATAAAAATAAAAAAGCCATTAATTATACCAAAAAAAGCCTTCAGTGAACAATGCAGACATTATTGAAACAAAGTAGCAAACAACCATAATATGATTGAACACCTCTTGACAAAGCTTCCGCGCTCACGTTTTCCTGTCAAGTAATTGTTTTACAAAACTTCTTCTCAACCCTTAAAATTTACCGCGCGCGGCTTTCATCCCCACGGATAAGTTATATTCATAAACTTCAAAAAATATAGATAAACAATAAAAATATAAAGAAGAATAAACCTGTCAGAATAAACAACGAAGATAAATCACAGCTCACGACCGAACAAAATTCAATAAATCATCAGCGTTTTTGGCACTCAAAAACTTTTTTTTTAGAAAATCCATTATAAAATTTTGATAGCTCAATAATACTGTCAACGGGGCAAGGGTGGTGTGTTGGCTAGGATTAGGATTTTTTTTTTAAATTTGTTTCGCTTATGACTAAAGTTTGTTTTCGGTTAAGCTAGACCAATATTGATACATTGTCCCCGCCGCCGCCGCCGGAAGTGACTGCGGCTTTCAAGAGCATATTAAGTTGTCTAATGACTCGAACACTTTTTTTTTTACATATATGCGAATATCTTATGATAAAGATAGATACAATGGCTACTTATCTAGTTTCTAGTAATTTTATGCACCATGAAGGGTGTGAACAACTTTATCACAATAATTAAGGCATGTGAACGGTGGTGATATTTCTTCGATAAGGGTTCGTATCGCAAGATCAATAATTCGAGTATGATTTTTAATTAAAAAAAAAAAAAAAAAAAAAAAAAACAGACGCCTTATTAGACGAGTTAACAGCTGAGTTCAGTAAGTCTATTAGATAAATAAGTATTGTTGGCACAAGGTAAATCAGTCGGTCTTTGAAACGGTTCGGGGTATTGTCGGTGAATTTAAATTATTCGCAAAGCGGTTCTTTTTTTTGATGAAATGTAAGGAATAACTCTTTTGATTAAATATTTTCATAGTATTTTATATTTCATATGTTTTATTTTAACAATTTATTTTGATTTTCGTATGATCCAAGTAATGTGCTTTCAAGTTCCTTATACTGTTGTGCTTTTTTTAACAAAAACTCATTCAATCTATTCAATTATTGCTAAATTTATAAGAAATCTATTTCAATGAATTTAGGAATTCAGTTGGAGAATTAACAATTTCATCTGGATCGGTAATCAAATGGATCGACTTAAACTTAAATGAATGCGATTAACAAACTATAGGTTTTTGATTTTTTCATATTTATCTGTTTAAAATGACTCAAGCAAATACAAATTCTGTGATTTTTTTAATGGTACATTTGTAAAAAGTAATTTTAGAATTAGATCAAAGCAACTCAACTCGCATATTCGTTATCTTAAATATTTCACCAAAATCAATAACAGTGGGTAAGTGTTTTATTAGAAGTCTTTGAGCTTTAAATTACCAGCAACGTTTGGTAAAAATGCCTATCAACAGAATCAACCTTCCAGACAGATGCTAGAGTTTTACTCTAGTGGCATAGACAGTTCTGCTCGTTTTGTTAAATGATATATTCGATTCGTAATGGACTATCGGATCATATCATCAGCATCTCTTTTGTGAGTAAAACGTTGCATGAACGAATCGAACTGCCCTATTTATCTGTTGATTCCTGAAGATTTCTACGTCAGATTTCTTTCGTCAGTCTAATTGACTTAACTTTGTAGAATATAAATATTTTTTAAGGAAATAAACACCAAACTGGAATTATTTTCACCTTATGAAACTCATTGAAGAGAGAATCTTCGCAGTAATAACACACTTTTGGCCTCCTGGTCATTCTTCATGTGTAAAAACGACACAGTTCGCCTTCTAGCATACTTTCCGAGCTGCTTTTTCGTCGATCATGCGAGCTAAGTGTCTAGTCGGAGTCTACCGAACTTCATTTTATCCAAACTGCTTCGAAGTGGATTTCATAAAATTCATGATTCAATCTTCTCCTGAAGAATGATGGGCCAATTAATAGACACCCAAGTATTTGATCTAAATGTAAGGTAGGACCATAGTTTTGTACAGAAGCAACGTAGTTTCTATGGTAATGAGGTTCTTGACAGACTATAGTATGTTTTTTGGATCTCAGCAGACGCCTTTATATTTATTGGTACAATCCGCTGCTACTTTTCACCCGATGTTGTTGAAGAACGGAATTTGTTAAAGAATTGCAATTCTTCAAATTCATTCTGTATTACCCTGATTGTTAGACCAATAGTTTTTGACAACGCAGCCACCATGTACCTTAGCAGCTTATTGACCTTAATACATTATATTTGATTTTTTTATAGTATTGATAGGTTATTAAAGTCTAGGCTATGGTTTCAGATACATACAATAATTCTCAATGATTTATTTCTATGGAAAATTATTTATTTGAAATATTAAGTTGCGAACGACCGATCTACCTAAATTCAGTTTGAAGACTCATTATAAAATGCAAAAATGTGAACTGCAGAACAGTAAGCATGCCTCTTTTTCATAATTCCTTTTTCATATTTCATTCCGTGATGCTAGTATAATTTCACAATGTTTCTTGAGCCATGACTAAAATTCAAAAGGTTTATATTCTCTTGGTTTGTTTTATTTCATTGCCTTAGAAGCACCATACAGATATTCGTGTAGTTTCTACAAATAACGAAACAAAATGAGGGGATTTTGAAAAAAAAATAAACAATAGGGAGAAAAACGTAAGAATAGGGACATTTAATTGTGGCTCACAACTCACCGGGAAGCTCTTCTTCTATCTTTTTTCTTTTGATTATCCTTCTCGTTCGCACAAAATTGATTAATGTTTGACCAAAACTTAATTTAAAATTAACTTAAGATTTTTTGAAAAGAAGGACAGTTTCTTGTAAGGGAGGACAGGGGACAAATAGTTGAAAAGAAAGACTGTATTCCCAAATGGTAGATGATTGGGAAAGGTGAATTACTTGATACCGCATATATGTTCGTACTTTATGTTACTTTTTTTCGGTACGCCCGCCGCTGCCATGCGGTCGCTTAACTTTTTTTTTTGAAGTAAGTTTCGTTTCGTCGAAGAACAAATGTTAAATTCGATTCTATAATGCCTTTATAGGCAAGCCCTACATAAGTTGTTTGCATTAACTTTTCATCGAGAGCCTCATAGCAGCTTTAATTTGTAAAATTTTCAGTAAATAATTTTGGAAGGTCGAATACAGGCCATTTTGAACCTTTATCTACAGGCCTAGTATAGAACTTCGCAAACTCACCCTATTTTTAATTGTCAGGGTTTGAAATGTGGTGCTTTCGAAAGTTTGTCTAATATCACTTTTGAAAGCTTTACTATTAGTTGGGTATGTAGGAACTTCCATCAGTCGAATTGGTTACGGCAAGTTCATACTATCCCTTTCAGTTATTCCGCTCTGAATGCTGAATGGTTATTCAAAACTTCTAAATAGCACACATTTGATTTGAAAACACTGACAATTATTATGATTGACTTCATTATAATTATTATTTTTATTGAAATCGAAGACATTTATAAATAATTAATATCAACAACTTTTCATCGCATCACTCAGATAGATATACATCAAGTCCTTTTAATTATTTTTATTCGCGACACCCTTCCACCCACTTGCCACCGTTCTTGAATGCTTTTGTTCACATTTTATTTATTATTATTGCAGAATCAATTCACTGAATCATTTTAATTGATTTTTGATTGAACAAGTAGCGAGTATTGTAATGCATCTATATCTGTATCTGTATATCTATGCTGCTTGGGTATCAACTTTTTCATTGCAATATGTGGTGCAACAACAAGCCAGCTCTTTCATCGACATTCAGTGGTTCGAAAGCAAGGCTTACCACCGACCAAGCTGTCGAAGTTGGAGCATTCCTTACAATTATTGTGCCGCGAGTGCATTGTGAAATCAATGAAAAATTCAATGAATTAAAAGATACACATATACATCTTCACATCTTTTATATACCTACATATGATGTTTGTTATCACTCAAAGGAAAAACCAACAAATAAGCTGTATGGTGCCTTAATTCACATGACCAAAGCCCAAGCAATTTCCTTCAATTGAATTGTATGTAAGCATTCATTTGTAGTCAATTTTTTTTATTTATTTATATTTTTTTATTAAACGCTTTTTCATCAAAGATACATCATGGGCAACACATTGTCAGTGGGGTAGGATCACAGAGTGTCAAAAGTATTCAATGATAACAATAAATTCATATTCTAGAGTTGCCAGGCTAAAGTTTTAACTGTCAAAATAAATTTAGAAAATTAAACAAAATGAATGCAGTTCACGAGACTCCTTTACGATATTACTTACGATATAGCATTGCATTTATTCAAATCTGGATTTTGACTTTTCTTGAAAATGTCAGAGTGTCGGCAATTAGTCTTGTGCGCCACATTCTATATTGCTGTCACTTTAATAGTGATTTATGACTTTTCTCTTACGATGGCAATACCGCCAAAGAATGGTGGCACTAACCGAGTGCTGCCTGGGCCTGCTCCCCGTGCGACCATTGGTGGCGTGGCAGCAATTCGCGTATTCAATTAAATTGAATCACGTGCCAAACGTGCGATCTTTTTGGGCGTCATCACGGTTAATGGTGATGTGGTGATGTTTGTTGTCTGACTTGTTTACATCACAATTCACTTGAAGTTCGCCGAGTGAAAAAAAAAACATTCCACCAAAGATCAATGTGAAATAAAACGTCAAACAATAAAACAGATCCTAGAGGAATTCGAGTACATTATAAACAATTGATTTCCCTTATGTATTTCTTTCACTCAATTAAAAACAATGTGCTTGCCACCATACACCCTCCTACGTAGGTGCACATCAAATGATCGCACCACCATTCCGCCGGCGATACATTAATTCCCCACTCCTCCTTGTGGATGGTAGTGAAGTGACCATCGTTATAGTGCGCAATGGCGATAGGGGTAGCATTACCAGCGTGTGACTAATCAAGATGCGTGACATCAATTGAAGCTGATTGAATGGCAGACTTCCGTTTAAGTTACTCTTGTGATTGTTGCGGTTGCAAAGAGCCTCCTCATGGGTGGCTTTATTGTATACTATATGTGCGACGTGCCCCGTGAAGCAAAAAGATGCCATCACGAGCTAAAAATGTTAGAATGTGTGACGCCCGCGCCACACATCTGCTGTCTCTATCTCTGTGCAGCTTTACAAGAGCTCGAAGGTCGAATTTTATGGAACCTTGCTTGAGGCGACACTGGCTGGATCTTATGGTCGTTCTAATTAATTTGTTTGCTTTTTGCCGCTCGCGACTGCGGCAACGATGTTTGGTTGTCATTTTAATTTGGTTTAGCACGTGATCATGCGCTTTTGTTTTTCACTTCACTCCCAATCGACTAGAGTTTAAAACATTTTAAGAAAAAAAAAATAAAAAAAAAATAATCTACTAATAATTTGTTAATAAAACTTTATGTGGGCGTTTGATGCAAAAATCAGCTGAACATATAAATACCCATGTTCAAATGAAATCGAAATCGCATCTTCGGGGACAGTTGATTAATATTTCCTAAGCGAAGTTGAAGTTCGCAGTTTGGTAGATGATCTTACAGATACAATATAGATTTGTTGTTAATCGAGTGCAGTTTAATTTTGGCGGCTTAAATTCAATTTTGAGTGAGATCTTAGAGTGAGTTTAGATAAGTGATTTATAGATGAAGTTTTTGATTAAATAAAAAGCAAAAAAAAAATAAAAATTACGAAATCTAATTTTTACTGTGATTATTATGTAAGCGAGATAACAATCAAAAGTGACAACAAATTTCTATCTGCCTTTCAGTCTGTCTGTATGAATAACGAGTTTGACACTCCTCAGAGGGGAAATTGAAATTTTATTTTTAGGGCTTAAAATAACGGTATTTGCCATATAACCGTTAAGGAAAAGATTATTTTCTCGAAAATGGATCTAACGATTTCGATACAAAATTTATGAGTGTATTTTCGCCGGTATTGGCTATCGTTTTATCAAAACTGAATTTTCCGGAAAAGACTATCAACGGTCGTTTTCATATAACGTAATTTTAATTTTAGACTTTCTTTGTAACGGCTATTTGGATTTATATAAATGTTTATATTGGAAAAGATCTAGCCTGACAAATTAATTCTAGGAACCAATTTTTTCTGTTTATAGTTGTTTTTTTTTTATATTCAACATTTTTTTTTAATAAATAAACAAATTTTATTTTATATTTTATAATCAGTTATACATACTGATTTATTTTTAAATAAAAAATAAAAAAACAGGATAACATTATATCAAAGCCGGTCCTGCATGTTTTTTTTAAGAAATTCATAATTATTGCTATTAATATTTTTTTCTTAAAAGAGTTTTTATTTTAAATTCATTATTACTTAAGACGTATTTTGGTTTACTCAATTTTAACTAAAAACCATTAAGTATTGTTGTGCCCCGTTACTTAGTGGTTAGTGTGTCAGACTGCTAAGTGAAGGGTTGGGGTTCGACCCCCCTTAAGGAGCTGTTGCGCCAATAAATATATTTATTATTTATTAAGTAATGTGGATTTGTTACTTTTTCTATAGTAAATGTCACTTATTTCAGCCAAAGATTTTCTCTTCCTATTTGCCTTCAAATTTAGTATGCGTGTACCTTTTGGCATTCTTCAGAGGGAAAATTGAAATTTTATTTTTAGGGCAAAAAATAACGGTACATACCATATAACAGTTAAGGAAAAGCTTATTTTTCTCGGGAAAAGCTCGAGTCTGTCTGTCTGTCTGTATGGATGTATTTTGGACTGTAGCCTAAACGGTTGGGACAATCGTCGGTTATTTTACCATTCTACAGAGGTATTTTTTCAATTTTTTTTTAGCTCAAATATTAACGGGACCTGTCACATAACCGTTATGTAAAAGCTTAATTTTCTCGAAAACGGCTCCAAGAATTTTTATAAAAAAAATGGTGGTCTAAAAACGTTACCTCCCATAGGACGGTTTTTTTTTTCTTCGACTTTCTCGAAAACTGTTGATCCGATTGCTATCAAAATTGATATTCAAGAAGATGAAGGTAGCTTAAGAAGTAATTTTGCATTAATTTTTGTCGAAAACTTTTTTTGTATTTTTAATAATTTAAAAAATTTTTTTTTGAAAAATCAATATTTGGAAAATGGGTAGGTACATTTTTTTAAGACTTGTTTTTAAATGTATGTTATTTGTTTTGCTTTGGTTTGTATTCTGTAATTATTTTTTTTTAATTAAAAAAAAATTGTTAAAAAAAACGTTTTATTTAAAAACCGTTCCTACGATTTTGAAAAAAAATCATACTTTTTAAAATTTCTTAAAGAAATAAAATGGCGTTTAAATTATTTCACCCAAAATATTTTAACGTACTTTATTCGAACAATCAAAAGTCACAAACATTGAATAAATGCTTTGATGTTAACTTTAATTTTCTTAAATTTTATTGTACAATGTGACCGCACGTGCGATCCAGTCGTGTAATTTATTTTTTTGGTACGTCAGATCATATTTTGTTTGGTCTGAAATATGATCTGATATCAAAAAATGTTTTTGGTTTGGTAACAGATCATTTTTTTTTTTATGATCTGTGATCATATTTCAGATCAAATCTGAAATCTTATTTTCAATCGAGATTAAACATACATTTGCACACACACTACAATAATTTGACATATCTCAAGCGTCAAATTTTGTTTTGTTTATTTTTTTATCATTCTGTGAATTTCATTATGGGAAAAGAATTCTCTTTAGAAAAGTAATCAAAGTTTTTAAATAACAATAAATAAATACAGACGGTTCAAGTAAGAATTAATTGAGAATTTATACATAAATAATCAATATAAAATCAATTTGCAAAATTAGAAGAGTGCAATGAATGAATGTTTCCGTTTCACGGAACGGTTAATGTCAAAACATTTTTATGTTCCTTTACGAAGAACCTTTACAACAGTTTTGAATTTATTAAGAAATTAAATGTTAGTGCCAAGAATGTTGCTGCAGTTCAAAAATCCTTCTCAAACGGACGAAAATAGTCGACTCTCCACGGCGATATCAAGAGTTGGTTATTATGTAGAGACCACACTTTTGTGAATTTTGCATGGTCCACTTCTAAATGGCCATAAACTATTGAATCCACTTTGCCTCATTTACACCATGTTATTTATACTCAATTATTCTTAGTTTGCCTCGCTAGATTTTGTATGTGAAATATGAAAATTTATTATCAATATGTTTTAAAAAATTGTATTTATGTATACAATACATATTATGTTTTATGTAAATAGGTACTTGAATAGTGAATATTAAAAGCTTCTACTAATTTTCCCTTTTCTTTCTTTAATTTCAGACCTGAAATAGGAGCGTAATCCGTATGCCGAGACAATTTAAAGACGAGTATTGGAAGCCTCTTCAATTAAAATAAACTTGGGATTAAAGTCAGCTATAGAAAACAAACACTAACAACATAGAAAAGACCTTAAAAAAACACAAATTTCCGAACAAAATCCAGGCCACCCGTCAAAATGAGTGGCCTACCTTACGATAATAATAGAAGGAAGCTCTCCTTCTTAGGATTCAACACAAAAAAGGTAAGCGATTTACATATATTTTAATATTTTTTTAAGTTTTGATCTCAATCTCATTATGGACACTTAAAATGGTCAATTCTAATTATCCAATTTAAATCTTATCTTTATAACTATAACGCTAAGAAATGTTCGACTCATATAACCTTTCCTTCTTTTTAATAATGTGGTATCCAAAAATGCATTTATTGAGTTTAATAAAAGAAACCCACTTTCTTCTTCAAGCTAAAACTGAAGTTAACATTTCCATTCAGTGACAATCTAAATCAAAGGTACTTTTCACTCGCCAACAAAAAATAAACCAACAAGAGACGCCATCACTTAAATATGATAGCTTTTAAAAGACTAAAAAAAAAAATATTTGATGACAGCTGTCACATTATTTAAAATTACCAACCAGAGTGATATATTATCCAATTGAGTTTAAATTAAGTACTTGTCACTGCAAACAACTCAAATTCATATAAAACCCTAATTCATCAACCCACTGATTGTGTTTCAACCTTTACACAATTAGATTGTCAGCTGTATTTTTGTAGTTTTTGTTCATTTTGATTCTATCAAAATGTTGAAAGCCATAATAAAGTTTTTGTTAATTCCATTTATACAAATATAAGCGGGCTGCTGGGAATGTGCATATTTAAACGCAAATACGTTTTATTTATATTTTAATTATCTAGTAAAATGATTTTATTATATAATTTGGGTTAATTTTTGATATATTATTTAACTTTCATTTCAAAAAGAGTGGATTATCAGAGTTTTGGGCGGGCAATACAAAAATAGAATATCTGATTTTGACATTAATTCGCAAATCAGTTAGTTTGAATTGTAAACAACTGTCAATTTCCTAATGAGATATTTATTTATTACTAAAACATAAAAACGATTAAAAAGACATATTGAACCAATATGTAAAACTAATCTAATATTTCACATGCAGAACACTTTTATTCTATTCTGATTGAAAACTTATTTGATTTGGGCCAGTGTAAATTTTTTTCAAAGAAGTATATAAATCTATTTAAAAAGTAAAAAAGGTTAATA
Source organism: Platycheirus rosarum (assembly GCA_963971375.1). Classification (NCBI taxonomy): domain Eukaryota; kingdom Metazoa; phylum Arthropoda; class Insecta; order Diptera; family Syrphidae; genus Platycheirus; species Platycheirus rosarum. Next base: position 267,774,997 of record OZ020507.1, read on the forward strand.
GTTTTTTTTTGTTAGTTTTGTGACAGTTTTTAAATTTATGGCTAAATGGATTACAATGGCGTCAAATAAATGTATAGTTCAATGACAGAAATAGGAACTGATTATTAATTGATGCTTATCGGTCAAATAGAAAACCTGCAACTTTGTATCTATTCAACTACAAAATGTTAACGTTATCTTTATCTTTTTCTATAACGAGTCAAGTCATTTCCTCACGTATAATTAGATAAGTTAAAAGCTGTCAAATTTGAAGCGCTTCTGCAGTGAATTCTACGGCAATTTCAGCCACTTAGCAGCTAAAGTTTGTCAACCTTATCAGAGAAAAGTTTCATAAACGTTGTTTCGATCTTTTTATAATCACTGCCACTCGATAGAGCAATAAAAAATTGGTTGAGTAGGAAAATAAGTTTTAACATTTGTATTCGGTTGATAAAGTCTACTCACATTATTAATTTGTCTTATATATTTGGTCAAACAGATATATATATTAGATTCAGGATTTCCGAGGTTTAGAAAGAACCTAAAAAATGTTCCTCAAGATCCAGAGAACCCTTCAAACTAGTGTACAAACGAAGAACGGTTATAAATAATCCGCATAATACGCTTAACCTTAAATACGCTTAACCTTAAGAGATTTAGAGATATTGAATTGGTTAATGAACAATGCCATAAAAGATCATCACCAACACTTAGAACAGTTACATAGTATAAAACAAAGTCGCTTTTTCTGTCCTTATGTATGAAAATGTCTACAGAAAACTCCGCTATGGTATATGTCTATCTCATTTTCGAAGCGATATTAACCAATACAGCATTAAGCGATCGGACGCGTTGCTTTTGGAAGGAGGTCGAACCGCACACTCTACATTCAAGCTCCTGCTGAAAATCACCACCGGCGTCTGTTGTGTTTCTAAACAGAGCAATACAGGAAAATTGATGCGTGACTGCTCATTAATAGTCTGGGATGAAGCTATCATGTCAAACAAGCCGTCTGTGGAAGCACTGGATAGGACAATGCGCGATTTGCGCAACAAAAATTTATGGGTGGATGTACAATTCTGTTCTCAGGAGATTTCCGTCAAATCCAACCAGTTGTGACTCGAGGAACACGTGTCGACGAAATAAATGCTTCCCTAAAAAGATCCAACCTTTGGTCACATGTTAATAAATTAGAGCTTAAAACTAATATGAGGGTTTCGTCATCTTCACGTGAGAACAGGCTATTTCCAGAGATGCTGCTAAAAGTTGGCAATGGAGTGTTAACACAAAGTGAGGGAAGGATTAACCTCGAAAACCTTTTTGTTTTGATAGACAACATCCAAGAGTTAGTCATCAATGTCTATCCTGACATTGATAACATAAGTTATAAGACAATATCTTGGTTTAAAGAAAGAGCGATTCTGTCACCAACTAACGAACAAGTAGATAAGGTAAATAACTTGATTCTTTCAAAGATTGATACGCCGACGAAAATATATTACTCGGGAGATACTGTTCTCTGATTTTTCTAAAATCTTTGAACCCGCCTGGAGTCCCTTCTCACAAAATGGTGTTGAAAGTAGGTTGTCCTGTTATTTTATTAAGAAACCTGAATCCACCTAAACTTTGCAATGGCACGCGTTTGCTGGTAAAATCACTGGATCGATTTTAATCATTTTTTCAGTGAATGACATAGGCTATATATTTTATACCCGTGCGAAGCCGGAGCGGACCACTAGTAAACTATAAAACTGGTTTGAACAATACAACACAGTTAGTACATTCTTATGGACTTAGTATAGCCTACCCGTGTTAGTTTTCTATTCAAATATCTTTTAAATATTAAAAAGAGTTAAGGCGTTCGACCAGTTTTTTAATAGTCGTTTTTTTTGAAAAAATTTTCAAAAAAAATATAATTTTTTTTTGTACATCATTATAAGAAAATCTGTAGTTTTAATTTGCGAAAATAATTAAAAAAAATCAATCAACCCGTTTTCAAAATATTTCGAAAACCAATTTTTTTAGGAAATTTATAAAAATAAAAAAAAAAGTTTTGAAAATTTTAAATTGCAATACTAATTACATTATAAATGATTTCCTGTGTGCAACATTTTATTGAAATCGGAATAATGGTTTACGATAAAACCGCATTTGAAAACCCCGGTTCTATGAGAGGTACCGTTATAGAACATACATATTTCGAAAAATGTATTCTAACTGAAAGATGTATTGTTGTAAAATATAGTACCCTGAAAGTTTTATCAAAATCGTTAAAGCCGTTTTCGAGAAAATCAAACTTTTTCTTAAAAGATTGTATGGAGGGTACCGTTATTTTTTGACCTAGAGAAATGAATGAAAAAAAATAAGATTCTGGTTAAAAACATAACCTCCCATAGGACCGGTTTTTTTTCTTCGACTTTCTCGAAAACTGGTTATCCGATTACAATCAAATTTTTTTAAATAAAGTTGTTAAAAAAGTAACCGTTTTATTTAAAAACCGTTAATACGATTTTGAAAAAAAGTCACACTTTTTTAATTTCTTAAACAATTAAAATTAAAAAAAAATTATTTCGCTAAGCCACAAAAATCGAATAAATACTTCTATGTTTCCTTAATATTGTTTTTAAATTTTATTCAACGTTGTGACCGCCCATATTGTATGAGCTCTTACCTCTACCACAACCACAACGTTCTCATACATCTCTGCTTATCCTCCCGGTTTTTGATTGTTTCATGTTTTGAACCTATTTTAAGACTGTATTAAACAAACAAAAATTCTTTAAAAGTACACTAAATTTTTTCCAATTTTTACTGTGAGGAGACTATTACTATCATAACTAAACGACTTACCTTCAATGTTAAAAAACACTTTATTTGAAGCTCTCCTAGTTCTTCCATGGATATATCGTTTGCTGAGATATACTTGAAATGTAAGAGATTTGAAAAAAGAAATTGTACTGGACTTGGCCTTTGCTTTCAATATTTTCCGAAACTTGTTATGTTGAAGTAAGCCCAACACTATTCAAAGCTTCCCTTAAGTAATTGACATCAATTTTATAATTTGCGAATTCGCTTGTTACAATATCTTCCATTTTAACAACTCTGCTGTAATTTGTATTTAATTTTTTAAGCACAAAAACTCTAGATATGATGTAACCATATCATAACTCCAATGACAGCTGTAATAAACGCCATATAATGATGAATCATGTTCCATGACGCATCACATACAAGGCGTTGTAAAACTTAATCTTCTCCAATAAATGCGTAAGCCAATAAATGGCAAACAGTACAAGAATTACAATCCGAATCACATAAGCAAACTTTAATCCAAACAAAAGCTATTTCTTCTCTCAATTTTATTTCTACCATCATTGCTTTATACTCATAGATACTCCAGCCCATACTTCCAGATAATTCGATTAGAATCGAATTTAACATTTCTTTTACGTTTTCGTTTATTATTTTCTATGTCTTCAATGGCGCTTGCCGTCAATTGATTCTGTGATAAAAATGATTTTGAAAAACAAGGAAAACCTTGAAAAATTAATTTGTTTGTTTTCCTCGGGATTGGACTATGATTTTTTTGTTATTAAATAATTTGACTTTTCCCCCAGAGATATTAAGTTTTTTGTTTTGTTTGCAGAATTTAATAGCATAATTATAACGGAGGTTTTATATTTTTTCCAAATTTGTACACACGATACGGAAGATAGCGCTATTAGACCTAATGATACTGAAAGACGCCACGACGACTTGAAGCCACAAATTGATAAAAATTGATTATTGGAGGCTTTTGCAATAAACCTTGACATATGAATGCTTATGCCTTTCGATTTTATTTTCAATAATTGTATTTTTATTTTTGAAATTCTTAATTTATTCTATAACATTACACTGAAACAAATTTATTTGTTTTTGTTTTTTAATGAAGGAAAATTCAATTTGAAAACTGCTTACAAATTTGACATTTTCCAACACTGGTGTGGCGGTTGGGATAGGATCCGCTTTCCTGTAGAATATTCTATTTAAGGGCATCAGGAGTCTGAGGCTTGTTGACACGCGTGTTGGTCTATGGCCATTAGCTGATGCTGATGTGAGGAAAGGTCTTCAAATCTTTCACCAAAATTTGTTCGGAACTACCGATTAATGCCCATTTGTAATGCTTGTCGCAGGGGCGTATACAGCCTTACCTCTTGGGGGGGTCATGGTCGCAAAAAATTCAGTTCATCAGAAATTAAGGATCTCAATCTGTTCCAACCTCCTTGAAAACTAACTTATTTATAAGGCTTTTTGGCCACATTTGCCCTGTCAGATTCTATCATGACTCCTGCGTTAATGATTTCAATGACAAATCTTTCGCGCTATGCTGTGGCATAAGTTGTAAAAGATCTGAATAGGTGTCCTTCCACGATGGCAAAACCTCTGCGTCAGCTTTTTCATTCATTGTGCTTTTCTCGGCTTGTTCCAACCATTTTAAACATTTTTTTTATTTATTTATCTCGCTCATTCCCAAAAAAGGCGAATCTTTTTCACCCTCAAATTCGAACGGTTAGGCCCAATGCACACGGAGTAACTAGATAAAAACTAAACCGGTTGGCAACTCGGGTTACACACCAGTTACGGACTCAGCGGTGAATTGACTTGAGAAAACTCATACAATCAATCACCAATCGAAATCTCTAGTTCGTTCAATGTCGTCATGGATACCGGCGTGAAATGTCTTCGGAAGACTCGAGCAATGATGAAACCATCATGTTGTACTATTATCTCAGGAAGAGGATAAGAATAGTAAGAAGGTTTGGGGTTCATCCAAATCTTGAAAACAAAACTTATGGACACTTTTGGGATGGCGTGCGAGAAGTTTGCTGTTCTGGCTCTATCCGCATCCGAAATCCTGAGATCATGACCGCAGTCATCAAAGCTTCTTACGTTCGATACAATTTTGTGAAAAAACGAGAATAGCCGGGAAGCCAATAATTATATAAAAAAGATGTTTTTTCACCTCCAGCGCAAGCATCAGGTTGGTCGGTTTTTCGCTCATCTTCGACAAACTAGAAACTGGCAACCCGACATGAAAATCAAAAGACGACTGGTTACAGACTTTTTTTTGTGAATCGCCTACGAATTTTCAACCAGTAGCGTCGAGTGCGTCGTCCCATTTGATTACACAGGTTATGACTCAAAGCAAACTAGTTGCCAACTTGCATCGGTAATCAGTTTTTTCCGAGTTGCTCCGTGTCCATTGGGCCTTACACTTACGTCTCATCTTTCTATGTTCATAGAAAGCTTATAAATTATCAGCTTAAAAAATATCTTAAAGAAGGAAGTTAGATTATGGCACTCGAAATCTCATAGGCATTTAATAAAGTCTGATATCTAGCTCTCTTTTTTAAAAAGGCGTGTATTCGGTATCCAAGAATCCCTTCTTCGTTGGATTAGAAACTTCCTTCCGAATGATCCTGCACAAGTTGTATTGGACGGCTTCTAATCTCAAACCCTCAATATAATTGCTGCAGAGCTGGTTTTGACCTCGACCTTCTTTTACATATTTATGTAACGGGTCCGCCAAATAATTTTTTTTTTTGAAAATGCTTCATCAACATCGAGTGTAGCTTCGGCTGTGTGGCACGTAGCGCCGTCCTGTTAAAACCAAATGTTGCCAATATCCTCCTCTTCAATTAATGTGAACAAAAATTCGTTCAACATGGCCCGATAACGATCGATATTGACTGTAACGGCCACTTCTTGCTCATTTTCGAAAAATGGCCCAATCATGCCTCTGGATCAAAATTCGCAAACAGTGACCCGTTTTGGGTGTATCGGCTTTTCAATGTATGCGTGCGGGTTTTCTGTGCCCCAAATGCGACAATTTTGCTTGTTTACATACCCGCCAAGATCAAAATGAGATTCATCTGAAAAGATGACTTTTTTGGCAAAATCGGCATCTTCTCTAAGTCGATCGCAGGCAGTAATGTCGCAATATTTCCCAGCGTATACACAACTATATTTGTTCAGATAAAGGATAAAACTAATTATCTGTCAAATCAGACATGAGCTAAGTGTTACCATTCACGAAATAAGCATTAGTTAAAAAAAAAAAAAACGTTAGATGGCGGACCCTTTATAAATGATCTCCTGTCTGAAGCTGCAGACAATAATTTGCTGATGATGTGCTTCATAAAGCATCTCTTATTGAAAGATCACTTATTGGACATAACCAAAAATATGTATTGATTAGGAGCGCTAAGCGCAGAGTTTGCAGAAGGCGCTCATTTGGCAAGGCCAGCGCTGTCTGCCTGAATACCAATTTTGATTGTAATCGGTTCTCGAGAAAGTCGAAGAAACAAAAAAACAGTCCATTTTTAGTTCATCATCTTGAAATTTTTGTTCACCTAAACGTAATCCACATGCCTACGAAAGCACACAGATTTTTTCCTAAAAATTCTTGGAGCCGAGAAATAAGTTAAGTTTAAGTGACATCAAGTACCGTTAATATTGAAAATTGAAAAAAAAATTCCTCTATAGAATGACTTTATGTACTCAATTTGAGAAGGATTAGCCGATTACCACTATAGTCCCAAGTAATAATTGACTGATTGGTATTTCTTTATGAATATGCAGAATACACTGATCCAGTCAATCTATCCCATCCCATTCCTGAAAACAATCATGTTTTTAATCGACGCAGTGTCGAAAACGATCTTACAGTTAAAATACTTAAAACCATACGTATTCCAGCTTCCAGGACACATTTCGATGTCGCAATGAACAATATTCATATTAATAATGTAAGGATATGATAAGAATACTACGCTCTTTTTGTATATATCCACGGTAACACAATAAAAGCTAAAAAACAACAATTTTTACCAAAGAGTTTTGGAGGACTAGATAGACCACAGAAACAGGAGTGTACAAAAGATTCCTGCCCTTCTTCTTCTTTTAACTTTCCTGTCTGGTAGATTCGTTGACAGAACCATAGCCAAAGGAATGTACAGTAGTCTGTGTAACATTTAATAGAAGAGCCTTTTCAATTTATTTTATTTTATTTTCATAATTTATAGTTAGCTCTAAATTCTCCGCATGAGGGGGGGTACTGACCCCGTGACCTTCCCATGTATACGCCCGTGGTTTGTCGTTTGGTCCATATTCTGGGTTCCTTTTCGACATCTTTGGCAGAAGCAGAAAGAAAAAAGAACTTTAACTTTAACTAAAGAGAACATTCTTTGGTGTTATGAACTATCCGATGTACGATTTACTCCTATCATATTTTCATACACATACATAAATCTGTACATATGAATGTATGTACCTATGTATGTAACTAACTGATTGTTAAAAAATATTAAAAAAAAAATTATAATAAATCTGAATATTCATTCCGAAAGCTTAATTTCAACTCTGTTATGCCTCATGCCTCACGTCTCTCCTACTTCAGTATACAAATCACAATATTGTGTCTATGGTCATAACTCAAAAAAAACGAATGTCGTCTGCTTACAACATCCAGTGTCTATAAAAGCACAAGAAATTTTATGAGACACCTAAGGATAAGGTCTATAAATAACCAAACTCTTTCCCCCCACATAACCGCCGCGCGACACACCGTGATTTGCGCAAACAATAATAAAATTTGCCTGTTGAAACACCTTTTATTTGTATCATAAATAGTCTGCGAGTTTTTATGTATTTCAATTGTCTTGTTAGGATTCCAAAGCTGCAAACAAAAAATGCAAAAGTATCTTAAAAGCTTTTATTTCCCTCAAAAGCTTTAACAAACAACTATATAACAACTGCTCTCCAAGCCATCATTTCTATTTTAAAGGGACATTCTATACAAGCTTTAAGCAAACGCTTTTTCTCATCTGCTAAACGTGACGCTTTCCCAAATTTTAAAAAAAAAGCAAACAAAAAATCAACCTCATAGATACATTCACATACACCATATGTACATACATGCATACATAAGAAATTTAGTTAGCGCAACAGGAAATCAATAGTCTTGGCCAAGGTCGTGTGGCACAAGGCCACCCTTACAACAGCCCTCCTGGTGCCATTTGGTCAAGCAAGGGCTCTGTGTGGGTATTTATAATTCCCACCACCTTGAGCCCATTATCTTTCCGGCTTAACCCCAACCCCAAACCTCCAAACAACGACATAAAACTATTGATTTACATTGCTTTGGCCAACTCAAAGATATTCCATCTAGCTAATGCACATTCGATTTTCTATTTCTTTATTTCCATAGCTTGGTTCAGGAAGCAGCAGTAGTTGTTGCCTCCAACGCTATTGAAATAATATCATTAATTACAGTTTTCCGTGTGGAGCTATTGACATGGATGGGTTGAAAAGATTGGTCTCCTGAGTAGGTAGCAATTATTGCTGAATGCGCATCATGTGCGATGCTTGTGGGCTACACACTTTCATTCAAGTTCCTCGCTACTTACTTATTTTAATATGTCAGCGATGCCGGGAGGGTTTTTGTTTTGCTTTTCTTTGAAAAAATAAATTTTCAGTAAAAGTGTAAGCTTTGGTGTCGGTTCTTACAAGTTAAAATGTCTGTCTGGATTTTAGATGTAATGATTACGATGAAATTATTTAGATATTAAATTATGTGAATTTGTGCATAGTCGATCCATAAATAAAGATTTAAGAAATACGACTCCAGCGCCACCCAAAAAATAATGCGGAACAATAAAACGACCATATAATGTGATAATAAGCTGCAAAGCTGAGTGGCTCAATAGTCAGACATACATTCGCACGCAAACCCGTTTTTATCTTTGACATTATATGCACGTTGGCAACGCTGGTATCTGCTTGAATATCGTTCAATAATTAAGTGGCTTTTGTTGTTTGTTAAGACAACTTTTTCCTAGTGCTATACAACTCTTCATCAGTTTTCATTTTTCATTCGCCATGTGTGTGGGATGGTCTTCATTATTCAGTTTCCAGCAGTTCCACCCAGCTTGATGGGTTGGCCTTGACTTTGAAAATGCATTATTTGTTAGCAACTACTACCACACAGCAAGGCTATATCAATAATTATTGTTGGTTGAATGTTATTTATTTATCCCTTACAAATAAGTGTTGTTTGTAAATTAAAAGGACTTAGGTTTGTTTGAGGGTGGTGGGGAGGGAAAGCAGAATAAATAAATATAACTTAACACAAAGAACAATAAAGAGAAGAAAAACAAACAATTAACGAAGGATAACCAAAAGCAGGAAAAATGAAAAGGTGTCAGGTGGTGGAAATTTCATCAGAGGGTGGCTAAGCTTTTACTTAATATATTTGCAGAAAAAAAAATTATGAGTTTTTTTTTTTTTGTTTTTGGTTTTTTTAAGGACGAAAAGTTTATTTATCTCCTTAGATACTTTTTTCATGGCCCAGTCAATAGGAGCTAATGATTTACATACACAAATACGCTCTGTTTTGGCATAAAAGAAGATGCTTGGGGTTTATAATCTATGAAGGGCGAGTTGTTGAAAATATTTAAAAACTTTTGTCGTGGAGAAGAAATGAAAATCTTTAATGTAAAGTAGGTTACTTAATGCCTTTTTTGAATACAGGAAATACAATAAGCATTGATTTGAATGACAAATCGATGAGGATTTAACAGATAAACTTGAAATACTTAAAGATGCTTACGATGGTCGTTTTCTTTTGTCTTAGAAGATAAAGAGAATAAGTTTTCACCGTTTTGAAAATTATTTTTGCAATAATAACTTCAAACTTTTTTTTAAGAATAAAGAATACCAGTTTTATTACTAGACGTTAACTATTTATATGTGAAAAACTTATATTAAAAAACTACATGTTAGCCATGTATGCCATTATTTTCGATATTTTATTGAATTTTTTTGTTCATGGGGCTTTTAATAACCCTGATTTTGTAAGTGCGATGCTCTACTGACTTATATCCTTAAATAGCTAGACAGTTGAGGTTGAATGGTTCAACTTGAACCTATTCTGTGACCAGCAAGCCACATCAAAACTGTAGTTAGCATCATCTTTTGCTCATTTCATCGAATTGCGCAATCCAAATAGTTTCAGCTCCAGTTCCACTTGTGGATCGCCATCTCAGCTAAAGCCTTCCTCCACAAGTTTGTCACTCTAGGTTGTGTTTAAAGTCATTTGTGAATATTCGCTCTTCATGACCCAGCCTAAAACTAGGTAAATGTCGTGGTAAAAATCTTGAACCTTATCCTACAAAGCACGTCAAAGCAAATAGGAATAAATGTAGCCGGCGCAATAGTATTGCGAATCCTGTAACTGGTCACTCTACCAAACTTCACAAATTCACACAGTCATTTAGGAATGAAAGTATAAAAGACAAACCTTCAGCTATACATCATTTAATATATGTATAAGTCTCTTCCAAAGGATCCGTGCAATTTTTCCATATAAAAAGTAGCTTTTATTTTAATCAAGCGCCCCATTCAACTACCAACGACATTTCATTAAAATCCGTTAATCCGTTGATGCTTGATTACGGTACAAACATTCATATTTATAATATAAATTTTATTTCCTTGCTTTTAACTAAACTAAAGTGGACTTTTTAAATTTTAAACGAATGGTTTTAGGTATTTAAAAAATCCACCTGATAATAATTTCTCTATGGCAATATTGAGGGAGTCCTGTTTCTCGCGAATCGAACCTGAGACCTAAGCTGTGATACTTTTCTTGACATCAGCTGCTTTAAACAATATAGTCTATATAGGTGAATTTCCAAGCCCAAAACATTACTTATAAGGACCTTTTAAGTTGTTGTCGAAGGACTTTTAGCTCTATACAATCCTCTTGTTGACTCAGTCTTTTTTCTCATGGATCCGAAGTCTTTAGGCATTTATCTGGATTTTTTTTGTTTGAAAAAAGTTAATTTAAACCCTTCAAAATGTTTGTTTTCAGCTGCCTTAAACAACTCGACCATTTTCGGACTTTCCCGGCCCAGAACCAAATTTACTTTAACCTTTCAAGTTGTTGACGAAGGGCTATAGGCACTTGCACAATCTGCCTGATAATTCCGCTATGTCATTGTTGAGCGATTCTTCTTGCTCATGGATCGGACAATTTTTGCTGATAGCTTTAGTCGTCAGACACTTTCCAGGACAAATTGTTAAGAAAAGATAATATCGGCTATTTATACAAAGTCTTCTCTATTAACTGCTTAGCTGCAATTCAGTCCTTCATCTCGGGTTAAAAGTCTTCAGAGGTAGTGGCTTCATTCCTTAGACATTGACTTTAATTTAACATCAAAATATTTTTTAGTTCGGGCCTTTTTTGAAAGTTTAGATTTTTCAGTGTAGGTCTTCTAACTCATATTTAACCGCAGTAGATTCTGGTCCAATGTCAAAAAAAAAGTAATGATCCATGTCGACATTTGGCCTTTCGAAATGATAGCTCATCAACAATTTTGCAGGCTTGCTTAGCGTTGATTTCAAAGTGACCAAGTTGCTTGACGATGTGATGATCAGGAGACCGCTGATTTGCTCACTGCAAACGAGAAGTCTATCTTTCCCAAAATAAATCCACTCAAATTCAAAAAGAACAAGAAGAGAAAAAGAAATACAAAATAGGCGGAGTTTTGTTAAAGTAGATGTAGATATTGGGGTGTGTGTGTGAGGATTTAACGAGAGGGTTTGTGGGTGTGAGTTAACGGGCTGTATGTTGGTGTTGCTGCCATTAATGTTTTCTTATGACGTTATCACTTAAAATTATCGTCCATAAACCGACTTTACGGGCAACCAACTTTTTGTTTTAATTTAAAAAACCTATTTACGACAGATACCAATTTTCCGAGGTATTGACTTAAACGAGGAAATGACAAAAAATTTTCCAATAGTAAAATTTGTCTCAAAAATTTGCATCTCATGTAGCCTTTCGAACGGTAAATTGTAGGTCCCTTCCACTCCTGCAAATTCATAGCATAGATACAGGAATGGTTGTAAGTAGGTATAAGTCACTATTCCTAGGCTCCTTAAGGAGCTGTCGCACCAATAAATTTATTTAATTGTTTCTTTTATCGTTTTGCGAGAAAATATTATTTTAAACTTAAATAAGCAATATTACAAACGATATCGTAGTACGGACACTGTACTTAAAATTTTCGCTTAATGATGCTTTTAAAATAAAAGACATTAAAAAAAAAAGATTTATTAATAATTCGTCAATAACATCTTGGTAACGTTGGACAGGACTTACTATATCTATCAGTCCGTAGGTTTGTAGCAGGTTGAACATTTAAGCAAATCGTTAAGGTCATTGATAATAATACTTTTCAAAACCAAAATATTTTTTCATTAAGGAGACACCATCCTTCATTAACTCATAGAAGTATAATATCGCAAGGTTAATATCGAATGTTAATTGATAATTAAATAAGAAACTAGCTTCAATTCAAATATAATTGAATTAACACGAAATTAAAAAATACATAATAAAAAATCGCATTGAACAACTGTCAAACTCGCTTCATGACCTTTCTTCAAGGAATACTCAAAGCTAAACACTCCTGTAATTGACCCAAACTTTTCAAAGTCTGAATTTTACTGCACAACGGCTTCCAATAATTAAGTCTTTCATTTGTTCGAGTAAGCCAGCTGAATTTTTCAAATCAAGCAATTCTATAAAAATATTTGAAGTTGTTGCATAAAGAGGATTGTATTCCATCAGCCATCACCGAATGTAAGCTTAAGCTACATATATTCAATTCCATTAAAATGACAAACCTACGTCATTCGTAGAGCTTTAAGAGAGTACACTCATTATATGACCTGATTTACCAAGAACATTTAGTTACTAAATGAAGCTATTAAAAAAAAAAACTAAAAAAAAAGAAAAAAATTACACCCCAACCCTTCGAAACATGTACTCATTTATTCGACCACGTAAGCTCTATACCAACAACCCCAATTAAACTTATCTAGTGGTTTAACACAAAAGTTAAATCAACAACTACTGCACGCATCAAAGTTCAAATACCTTGTTTAACCGACTCATCATCATCATCGTCATCATCATCATGATGGACATGTTTCCCTCAAAGCTTCATAACACTTTCAGGTGTATTTTACCTTTTGATTTCTAGCAATAGCAACAACAACAACTGACATTTCCTAAATGCCGGCCGACTTTTCCTCCGACATCAGTCCAAAAGCCATAATGCCATTATCATTTATTTTATTCCAGACATTATTTTCATTAAATTTCCTAGCCAAGTGTTAATCACAAGAGATGAAGGCCATGATAACGGTACGTTTGTGATGGTCAAAATGGTCTTCAAACCTTGGTTTGCCATAAAAATAACGTATATATGTGTACCTTTCTCTATCGTCTAAATGTGTGCCTGCTTTATTAAAAGGATAGCTCTCTTCATTTACCTAAAGGAATACAAGTTTTTTTTTGGGATAGATACGGGTGTCTTTTGGTAAAATGCCATAACCTATCCTGGTATATACGCTTTCGATTTGTGACGTAGTTTCGGAAATACTTATAGAAAAAGTTTCATTGCGGTTGCCAACTGAGTTTTTTTATATTATTTAGTGGTATCAGTTCTTTTTATCAGAGTAAAACATTTTTTTGTATTTTAAAGTCCCGTGTATACCATTATGTACAGAATATAACTATGTTAAAATGTCAGACCCTATAAGGTGGCACAGATACCCGAGAACACATTTTGAATAGTCAAAGTCAAGGAGTTATGGATAAGTTTATGATGTTTTTGTTAGTTTACATTTAAAATTTAAAATATTTTATTTTGTAACGAAAATAATGTAACTTTTTGTGCATTCATTCGGTTTCTGAGCAGTCGCAACTGACGTGGTTTTAGATACTAAGATGTTTCCTTGCCATGGCTCACCAACTCAAACCATAAAACCTCTCTGTGACTATATTGTAACCAAATAACCTTAGATATCGCGCCAAACAGACAGTTTGGTAGAAGAGAAAAAGTAATTGCGGTGCAGTTACATTAAAGTTTTGCTAATCATGTCAGCATTAGGTAACTCTTGAGTCACTCAGAAGTTACAACAGATGGAAGTTACTAAAGGGTTTCAATTTCAGTTGAATACACAAACATCTGTTACTGTGCAACTACATTAATATAACCAATGTCACTTCGTCCCTATTTATTTTTGCAACAAAGTATCGACGGTGTAAATTTCCTTTAGTTTCATATGAGTTAGTATTCAGTTTTCTGTAAAACGTAAGTCTACGGTTACTCTTGAATAACTCAGATGTTGCGACTGTATAATATAAATTTCAGTTGCAATACATAACCAGTTGGGCTGCATACGACTAAAATCAGAGTTCGAGTGTGTTTACAGGAACTTTAAAAAAATAAAAATCCTAAAAAAGAATTTATCTCCTAAATATTTTTTCCATAGGTGGCAACCATAGCATCTGATTCCAATTCTTTTCCAACAACACTATTGCGATTCCCATTCCCTACAGTAAAAAAAGCTCCCAATTCAGAACACAAGCTCTTCGCATATAAAATGACTTCGACAAAGCTTTTATATCAGTGTTGGCCTTGCTTGGCCTTGACCGGAGCTCAAGCAAAATTTTCACACAAGCATTTGCGCCTGGAAAATGTTAGCGCATTAAAGTCTTTGGCACACTACTGTGCACATGTTTGTACTTTTATTTTGTTGCTCTCGGCTCTCGTCTTGTGCCGCTGCTGCCACCTCTTGTGTACTGGCTGGGGTAGTTCGACTATCGGCGTCATAAAATTTAATCCCAACAACAAATTCAGTCCTGCGAAACAATGGAAGCTAACACCTACTACAACTAATTGGGAAAACGTAAAATAAAAAATTAAAAATAAAAATCTATATAGATAAACGTGTGTTCTGTTTCCTCGTCCTATAGTACAGTTTAGGACGAGTATGCGCGCCACTTTCTGTTTCGTTTGACATTGTTTCCAACAAAATCAACTGAACCCGGAGCTACACAGAGTATGTGTTTGTTTCGGCTATAAGGAGCATCTTTCTATAACTAACAGCTCCGAGTCCAGGTCCGGATACGGAAAAGTGTGTCCTCTCGTTTTTGTTGTGAAATATAAAAATAGTGCTACCGTCCCTCCCACCACCCTCTAATTATTTATTCACACATACACACACTTATTCCCTTGAGTGGCCGTAACAAGTACTTAACTTTTATCGGTGGCGCGGGTTGGAGTGCGTTAGGAAGTATCGCCCTAAAAGATATTCATTGTGACAGGTGTATTTGTTTAGTGGATACACACGTGTACAGTAATTTTAGGAATTAGGATGGAATAATGGTGTGTGCTTCGGTTACATATAAAACTTAATGGGTTGAACAAAGCTCTCTCGCATGCATTCCTCCTCTCTCGTCCTTAATTTTTGTTGTCGAATAAAACCGAAGAACCACGACCACGACCAATATAAAAAGTGATGAGTAGCAGTGTTGTACTGCTATTCACGTACTGAATTCTATTTGCATACAATCGCAGGACATCCGTCGTCCGGGCCAAAAGCATTTTATCTGTTGTCGCCGTGCGTGCGTCGTCATCGTTGTCGGTGAGATTGTTTCGTCCTGTCACCAGAAATTTGAAACTTAAGACTTAATCGTATAAAAATATACATTCTGCTTAAAAATAAATCGAAAGTTTTTGAGTGGTTTTGTGCAAGGACCTTGGGCAATCTAAAATAAATCGAATCCTTTTTTTTTGGGATTGTTTTAGAAAGTGATTTTTCTTTTGGGGAGAGAAAATATTTGCACAACTCTTGTGGTAGATACTTTCGTTTGAATCACAATCGCAGGTAATTCTATTTTCATCTCTTGACTGATTAAAAAAAAGATACACGTGTGCAGGAGCGAGGATATTGTGTTTAAATAAATTGTTAAAATTAAGTGACTTTTACATCTGAGTGGAACTCTTTTTTTCTGTATTTTGTGGTCTAGTGGCAACGAACGCTGATGGCGATAAAATTAGAAATGTCTTTCACTTTATTGGACATCGCAGGTCCTGAGTGATTTAAAGATGCGAACAACGTAGGTGAGTTGTTAATTAGTATCTCCATTGACCTGTGATAAATCTTGTTCATATACATCTCTCGGTGATGTTGGCGTCTATAAAGTCCTTGGGGTGAGGATGGGGTGGTTGCTTACACAGGTACCTACAACGCGCCATAAGTACACACCTGATCAAGTTGGAAGTTCTGCTTGGTTAAGGGTGATGGGAGGAAGGGGTAAATCCACTTATAGTATGGTCTCCGGCAAAGAATCTAATAATGAATTTGCTTGTCAAATTAGTTTTTTGGTGAATAGATGGATTTCGTCCTTATTTAGATTGCTTTTATAAGTCTATCTTTGTGATTTAATATTTCCTGACATTTTGAAAAAAAAAAAAAAAATAACAGATACATCTGCTGATGAAGGACAAAGTTCAGGATATTTATGGGGATCGAAAATTCGATTGAAATTTCAATAAGTATCTATAATTATCAATAATTGTGTTTGTATCTATGTATGTAAGTAACTATCTGGTTTTGAACGTAGATACAGCATGAATAATGAACTTATTACGCAAGGAGATGATTTGGCTCTTCATTGTGATCCGCAGCGAACTAGGTCAGGGATATGCCATGACTATGGCATACAAAAACAAAAAATTGAACAATGGAATCATCTGACCAAGGAAATATTTATGAAGTACATTTCTATTGTCATAGTTTTTTTTTCAGTTTTAAAACTGATGTGTATCTTTGTATCTGGTGGATGTCTATGCCTTGGCTTTGAGTATGAAATCATGTCTTTTGAAGGAAAATATGGTTAACTTTATTTTTTTTAATATATTAGCAAAAAGTTAAACCAAATAGTTTATTTAAAAAAGTTTCTTTGACAAGGGTTGCCTTTGTACGCTTTTAAGTTGTTAGGAACACAAAAAAGTGAAAATAATTTACGTCAAAAGTTAAAGGTTGAAAGGTTAGGTACACATTTTCTAATAACTCTAATGTAGGCAAATTATCATACTAAGAATGGTCATTAAAACACTGTCTTAAGTCAACTTATTGCGAATGAGTTTTGAAGTAGCTTCTGTACTATCAGCCTGTTAAGAAAAATAGATACTGTGTAATGAGTTATAAAAAATTGAAAAATATTCGCCT
This sequence comes from Platycheirus rosarum, assembly GCA_963971375.1. NCBI lineage: Eukaryota > Metazoa > Arthropoda > Insecta > Diptera > Syrphidae > Platycheirus > Platycheirus rosarum. The sequence goes on from OZ020507.1 coordinate 267,792,112, forward strand.
TCAATGGATAAAAACTAGCTATTAAAGGGTGCTTTCTCCAGTTGTAAACCATTCTTTATTTGTACATTTAGGTATATTTCGAAGTTTGTGAAATTCTTTTTCAGTAATTCCTTTTGAAACCGTTTATTCATAAGCTTATTGCCTTAAATTCAGATAACATAATCAGACTACATTGTGTTCCGATGTATGCACAATTGTGAGTCTTATTTGATGTGTCAATTGTTAAAACAAAAAAAAAAAAAAAAACAATCACATTATTTCATTTCTATTTATTCTCAAAAGTGCTACAACTGCGCCGGATGTTAGCAAGTGTACCCTCCGATGGAGTCATTTCTTAATCATAATCTTTCCTCTGGGATTTGAAAACACTCATGACTAAAAAAACAAGAGCCAAAATGATTCATTAGTTTGTTCAAATATTCTGGAAAAACAAGCTTATATTGCAAATTTGATGATTTCATGATGTATTATATATTTTGAAGAAAAAAAAAATATTTTATTCCCTACACATAATATATTAGTAACATCTCACAAAATAAAACAAATCATATATAACATACATTTACATTTATAATATATATATATATAAAAAAAAAAATATTCCTTTTTTTTATAATTTACACGCGCGAAAAGGGTTTGTTTGTACCCTTAAAATGTTTAAACACCGCAATAGCATTAGGGAAATGAGGAGGGATAAAAGAAGAGATACCGATGCACATTAGTTTTAAAGTTCTGCATTTAACAAAATGGGAGGGAAAAACATTGTCTGGCAAAGCATTATACATTCGTGTGTTGCGACTAAAGAAAGAATCTCTATACTTATACTGATAGGCATTCCTAGCAGTTCGCGTATTACGGTTGAATCGTTTTAGAGGAGCTATTCAGCTGGCTATTTCGCTAGAGCATTGTTTGTAAAAAATAACGATAAAATAACGAAAGGCACGAAACATTACGGCGGTGCTCAAGAGATGTAAATGTTTCTGTTATTGTTCGGTCGCCTATCATTTTCTGTTTCGAATTCTATCTAGAAAACTCAAGTGGGTTATAGGAACACCTGCCCAAATATGGGAATTATACTCGAATTTCGGTCGAATATATGCTTTATATACAGTAGCCAGATCAGACGGGGTGAAGAACTTCTTGCATCTTCGAAGGAAACCTTAACACCTCAGCTCGCAGCATTCTTGGCGATGTCAAATATGTGATCGTTCCACAAAAAAGTGGTCTGAAATGCACATACCGAGAACTGAGAGGTGATCAGTTTCTTCGATGCAAGTGCCACTCATGGACAGTGGCATTGAGGGAATATTTCGCTTTAGCGACAGAAGACAACATTGAGTTTTTGAAGCATTAAATTCCACACGATTTCTTATTTCCCATTGTACAACGCTGTCAAGATCAGAATTTAATGAACTTGTCATACGCTGCCGTTGCAGTTCAACATCCGAAGAACATGGATGTGAATCTGGAAACGAATATGAAAAGCTGAGAGTACTGTCGTCAGTAAAACAATTGATTGGATTAGTTGTTTCAGATAATAAGTCATTGATAAATATAAGGAAAAGAGTAGGAGACAAAACAGAGCCCTGGGGCACACCAGCATATTTTTTTTGAATATCAGATTCGAAACCGTTCAATACAACTTGAATTGAGCGGTACGAAAGGTTATTACTAATCCAACGAAGAAGAGATTCATCGAGTCCAAATGCACGCATTTTCGATAAAAGGGATTGATGCCAAACTCTATCAAATGCCTTCGAAATATCAAGTGCAATAATTTTGCTTTCAGCAAAAAGATGAAGAGATCGGTTTCACTTTTCGGTGAGATAAACCATCAGATCACCAGTGGACCTCTTGCTACGAAAGCCGTATTGCCGGTCATAAAGAAGCTTTCGTTCTTCGAAATATTTCTTAAGCTGAAAATTATTCAGCGTTTCAATGACCTTAGAAAGAAGGGGCGGTAGTGAAATTGGTCCGTAGTTTGAAGGTGCAGAAGATTCGCCTTTTTTAGGGATAGGCTGGACAAATGCTGTTTTTCATGCACTCAGAAAAAGTCCAAAGGAATAGGACAGATGGAAAAGCTTACGCAATGGTTTTGTCAGCGTTGAAGAACACCTCTTTAGAACAATAGCGGGGATACAATCCGGGCCAGCGGATTTATTTATGTTGACATCTTTCAATACTCTTGCGATTAACACACACCTGATTGTAAAATTTAAAATAAAATATAATAATTATTTTGAAAATATTGATAATTCAAAAATTAATTATAAGTAAATAGAAAAAAAAAGTTATTCAAAGTATTGTCATGCTACGTCTTTTCAAATATAAAATTTCATAGAAATGCAATGAGCCGTTACCGAGAAAGTCGCAAATAAATAAAAATCGTTATATGAAAGGTACCGTTAATAGACTATTCCCGTCAATTTGGTTTTGATGAAATGAAAGCCTACAAAACTATTCTCAAAAATTTTCAACAAAATCGTTGGAGCCGTTTTCGAGAAAAATAAGCTTTTCCTTAACGGTTATATGGCAGGTACCGCTATTTTTAGCCCTAACATAAAATTCCAATTTCCTCTCTGAGAAATGCCAACAAAAACAGACATACCAAATTTGAAGGCAATCGCGTAAGCCGTTTAGGCCTTTATTTTGCACAGTTTACCCTGAAACTATTAAGAATACTCATTCACAAAACTTCATCGAGTCTGAAAAAGTCTACTTATTCTTCCTTCTTTAAACTACGTTTATTATGATTTCGACGGGAGGTTCGCCTGGTTAACTTGAGAAAACGTCGGCAGGCTTCCCTGGATTGTTCCATGTCTGAGGCAAACTAAATGCTTTTGTCGTTGAATATGCTTGATACAGGAATTTTTCTTTGAAGCACCCTTTGAATGCATAACAATCGAAATCGATGATGAGCACACCACTGATGTTATGAAGTCCTAAATCATCTTAATCATCCACCTTATCTGGTGCATTTTTGATCTCCTTACCATCCACGACATCTGGTTTGTCTATGGATTCTTTAATTTCCACATTAATCCAGCCAACCACAATTTTATAAGAACAATTGCTTGTCCAGCATTGTCCTCTCCTTCATCAAATTCCACCTTACCAAAAATGTTGATAATATCAACACAGTCAACTTCGTCGAAATGACTCACTACGATCATTTTAATTGCGTAAATTTTCAATCTTCTAATGATCTGCATCATTTTCGTCATCTGTAAAGCCTGTATCATCTTCATCGTCTACTTCTACATCATCTTCATCGTGTATATCACCTATATTATCTAAATTCTAAAGCGGGTAAATTGGTCACATTTTTTAAAAAGAATTTTTAGTTTCTTCTTTAAGGTCGCTCTCTGTCCCATCATCACATCTCTTAATTTTCTGGAGGGAACTACAAGAGAATGAAAAAGATTTTTAAGTAAAGTCTAAAAGAGAATGTTTTAGAAGCAATTTTGTTCCCAACTCCTGTGAAAAATGCCCTTCACCGATGCCAAATTAAAAATTGAGCAATTGCTCACGAAAAAGCCGTATGACGCATTATTTAAAAAATATATTTTTCCACATTTTACAACTTTTGTTGTGTTGTTATTAAAACTTTAAAAGCTTCAGCTTTGTCTTCATAAAATCTCCATAATTTAAAGCCTCAATTCCTTGATCGTCTAGTCTAACTTACATATGTCGCTTAGCATCCTGGTACAAGAATAAAGCATTTAGAGTTTAATGTTTGAAATTGTTCTGTACCTACTGTCTTAATTGTTATTGATGTTATGATCCGATTTTGAACAAAATTAGAACCTGAAAACCGTCTGATAACCGAGAATTTTTATTTATTTCTACTAATGTCCCATTCTTTCTTAGGCGACTGGATCAACCATTCTAATATGGCTTCAATAACTGCCCTAAAGTTCTAAAGAATCACACCTCATCAGCAACTACATATATAAAAGAACTAATTTTGACACCTAATTCCATGTATCTTTTTTGCAAAGTCAACGTTTAAAAAGTTTTGACTGTTGTCAAATCTCATTTAACGTAATCAATAACGCAACAGTATTTCCCTACAATTATACCACTTAATGTCAGATTGTAAATTGTAACAAAAGAAAAAACATTTCTATAGAACACACATGACATTTTACGAGTTGCACTACAACGTTTATCTAATATTACATTCAGTTGGAATAAGCTCTAAACAGCGGTTGCTGATTTTGAAAAAAAAGTTGTAGTTAGATACAAAGTACCTACTGTTATGTGGTTATAGCTAAGCTATAGCTGGCATTGCCCGAAAGAGTTTAACGTATCGATTTTGTTGCCATTCTACTACTGTCAACGTTTGTGTAATTGTTGTGGTTTGGGGGGGTTCTGGGTGGATAGTTCTTTTGTCTGCCAAACTATTATTAGGACAGGTGGACATACGTCAAGTGCATGCCACGTTGACGCTTAAACGTTCTTTTTTTCTTTCTACATTCTGCAGCCCATTTTTTCAGCATCAGCATTCATTCAAGCTCGGTGAAAAGGAATGTTGAATAAGCTAAGGCTTCTCATGTTATTCTTGTTTATGGGATTTATAGTGATCTTTAATGCGATTATTTTTTTTATGAATTAAATTTACTTACGGAAGATTTTAGCGTAAAATATAGTATCGTGAATTGATATTTTGTTTGAGTAAACTTTAAATACTTTCTAACAACTTACAAATGCAGAGTCAAATTGAAGAAATTAATTCCAGCTACTATCAGACAAATTGGCTTCTTCACTGGAAGGCCAAAAGGGGTGTCAAGTATTCAACTTTTTATTTCCTGTTTAAATAAAATGAGTGAACATTTCGGGTGAGGCAACTTTTTAATAACTAGCTGCCTTCAATAAGCACCCGTTTTGCTGTGAATAAACATTGAAAAGTGTCAGGCTAATGAGTTACGACCCATATTTGACCTCCACTAAAAATTGTCAGTACAGTGAATAAATATAGGACGTTCACTTCTCACTCTGGCTGCAGTGGAATCTCACTGAACTGTGAGAAAGTGCAAATATTATAATATAGTTCACATTATAGATCATTAAAAAGCTTTACAAAAGCACCAATTGTGAAAGCTCTTTTCAAAACCCCTTAAGAAAAACCCATCATGGTTTGCATGAACAATGTTTGAACAATTTTTGGGCAGGCAAGTTTGTGTGCTTTACATATGTCTGGTAATTTTGATTATGGTTTAACTTTGGCAATCTTGGTTCTTATTTTTAGTTTAATAGAGTTTATTATTATACAGCTGATAATAAAATGTACAATATAATTTATTGATTAGTTTTAAAAATATTGAATTCAAAAAAAAAAATTAAAAAAATTAATTATAAATAGAAATAAAATTTAAAATGTTGGTAAACCAAACAAATTTGGTTGCTTCGATCGTTTCAAGTATAATTTTTTTTTAATCTAATTGATTTATTTTAAACCAATTTTTGTCTGGTGATCCACTTTTTTCAGACTTTTAATAATGCTCAGCGGCAACAAAGTTGCCAGTTAATCAGCTCGATATCTTCCACATATAGCGTTTAAATGGTTTGATCTGATGAACTTCCGTAGTACGTTCAACTCAATCGTTTATTTATTAGGTTTTTTTGAAAATTGTATACAATTAATCATTTGGGCATGCTGTAAGCAATTAAAATTTTGATTGTCAATTTAAAACCATAAACATTAATTAATAAATGCGTGTTTTGTATTTTGGCATTGAATATACTTCTACCCTAAGGTCAACGATATTGTTAGAAGGTTAGAATATTACTGATTTTCTTATTGAATTCGATTCTGTCTTCAGGCAAACCAATTTCCTACCGAAATGTGCAGAAAGCTTTAGTGCCATTTAAAAAATATGAACGATCTTTAGTTTTTATTATTTGAAGTATGTAAGACTTTTGCATGAGTTCCTTGCTTGTTTGTGCTTTTCCCGATTTTCCTTTGTAGGGTTGGCTTTATAAGATCGGAAACTTACTTTTTTGAGCCTGATAGCTTCTTTACACTCAGAATTAAACCAGGACTTTTCTTTAGGCTTGATGCTTTTTACTCTGTTAGGAATAAAAGCACGCATCCCTAGAAGAATCACATTTGTGATCATTTCAGCACTGGCATCAATGTCAATATCGAGAAAGCATAGTGACCAGTTATAGTTTCGGAAAAAGTTTCGGAAAATTGCTGATTAGGAAGTAATGTATATGTATATAAAAACCAATCCAAATTATGTTTGTGCGCGAACTACTTTTTTTCGGCTCGATCGATTTTAATGAATTTTTTAGAAGATCGTAGGACATGGAGAGTGCAAACAAGAACTCTGTTTGCTGTCCGGTGTCTAGAACCTGAGTTATGACCAAAAATGTCACTCACATGGTCGTCAATGCTTTAGTAGTACTTATAACAAAAACACAATTTTTAATTTTTGTGTGTGTATCTTTCTGTCTGTTTGTTACGACTAATCTCGGGAACGGGTGCAGAGATTTTGAAGGGTCTTTCACTAGTTCTAGGGAGTAATTTAGGCCATATACATAAATTACCCACTAGGTAGCGGCCGGGTGTTTTTTTTTTTTGGAAAATTCTTATTTATGGACCGATTTTCACAGGATTTTCACAGCCAGAAAGTTGATATCGCAAGGTTAAAGTAAGGCTATTTTAATTATCCCTAGGTGGCGCTGGAGGCGTTTTTAATCTTATTTATGGCCAGATTTTGACGGGACTTTCACAGCAGATAAGTGATATTGTAAGGTTTAACTAGTGTAGAGTTTCCTTCTTTAGCCGTACTACATGAATGTAGAATGCTTTGGTCGATCTTTCAATAGTTAATGTTCATCGGTATCTTCTATTACATCTTTTTTAAGTGTTTTTTTTTTAACATTTTAAAGGTAGTTACATTTCTTGTGGGAATATTAAAAACCTGTATCTTCGATTCATAATCTATGCAAAGGTACATTAAATTTCAAGATGCGTGTCTTCGGTGTTCCTTTGCTTCTAAATGGCTTAGCTGATTTGGAAGAAATTTTATTTGCTTGCTAATTGGATAACCTTAATGGCTCTTATTTAAAAGGAATGTTCACAGGAAAAAAATTGTTATTGTTTTTTGTTTTGTAATTAAACTTAAATTAATTAATAATTGAAATATGGAATTTGCAAAAACACAAAAAAAAATAAATTTTTGTTTGACGATAAAATACTAACAAGTTCTACAAAATCCTCTGAAGAAGCCGGAAAAAACCGGAGAAATGTCGGGAAAAAAGACATGAATTAGTTGTTTTTTGAATAATTCTTCATTCCTACAGATCATAAAGCCCATCAAATGATGTATTATTTTATTCAAAAAAAATAATTTTAGAGGCGAGGAACCTGAAATTGAGAAAGAATACTAAAAATCTGCAGTTTATATCCATGAAATTATAATTATTCGACAGATAATTGTGTGACATTAATGTTAAAATATTCCTTTAAGTATTAAGCCTTCACTGCAGGCATACATATATGCACATAAGTATATAGACGCTATCTAGAAGTCCTGCTAACACTCTTACTTGGCAGTTAATCATGCTGTAATTCAAAAAAAATCACTCAATTTTTTCTGGTTATTGTTGTAGACATGCGACCTTATATAAGTATTTATGTACTAATACATAAAAACAAATATCCAGTGGCTTCAATTCGCACGAACGAGGTGACCAGTGTTAGTAGGTCCATTTCGAGATATTAATAGTTCGTCAAATGTCTCTTTTAGTAAATTTATTGTATCGCGTGCTTAAGGCATATGGCATCGAACTTTATGTCTGCAACATTAATGCCTACCAATTGAGACAAGAAAATATATTTATATATTTTTGTATATAATTTTTTAAGTTATATGGAACAATTATTTCACCAGACCCAATTCCTTCCAGCTGATGAAAAAATATCAAATACAAATTTTGATTCAATATCAGCAATACTGAGATGAAAAGTAGGGAGAATTGCCCAAACGACAGTTGTCAGTATAATATTCTTCGCCTCTAAGAAAACCGTCTTTACGAAGAAGGATTATCACAAACAATTAATTCAAATACGCAAGCGGGAATAAATAAATCATTTGAAAAGGTATAATTTCAAATGTTTGTACTTTCTCCTTATAAGAGTTTTCTTATGCAAAAAGAACACAAAGCAGCGCAAGCCCAGATGTGCTAGATATTAATATTTGAGTCCATCTGTTTGCCTCTTTTCTTTACTTGATCCAGTTTTTTAAACATAATTTTCCTTCTGATATTATAAGCACGAGAATTAGCACCGACTTTGACGGCACTTTCACAGACAAATTGCTGATGTTCTAGGGAGTAACTCAGGCTATTTAAATTACCCACTAGGTGGCGCTGGGGTGCTTTTTTTTTTTGCAAAATTCCTATTTATTTACCGATTTGGACGGGATTTTCACGGGCAGGATTAAGCAAAGCTATTTAAAATTCTTATTTATGCCCAGATTTTGACAGGACTTCACAGGCAGATAGCTGATGTTGTAAGCTGTATCTAAGCCTATTTTAATCACCCGTTGGTGCCGCTGGGGTCATTTTACAAGCAGATAGCTTGTTTTGTAAGAAGTAACTAATGCTATTTTTAGTACTAGATGGCGCCACGCGCCTGGCGTAATCGTTTTTTTCGAAAATGTACCGTGAAATATAGGGATTCTTTTTTTAGCCGAACGAAACGAATTTGGAATGGTTTACCCGGCAAGATTTTCCCTTGATAGTCCCTTGTGCGCGCGTTAATTATAAAAAAAAAAAAAAAAATCCGAGCAACGCCGGGTGGGTAAGCTAGTATTCAAATATGAAGAAAATATCAACTTAACTCTTAAACTATAATTTGTTATAAAAATAACAAACCGGTTTTAAAAGACGGCTATCTCCTTTTGCATAATTTGCATATATTTTGAAAATACGTTAAATGTTTTTTCCCGTGTAACTCAAAATTTGTTCTTTTGAGGCTCGTAAGCACCATTTTAGTTTTGACATTGAAAAACCGTATCAGCTTTCAAGGTTCCAATCGTTTTCAACTTTTTTATTTTCTTTTTTTCCAGACAGGAGGAAATGAAGACCCAGATTTGGTCCTCCTGGATACGGAAATGGAAAAGGTCTTCGCCAGTTCCAATAATCTTAAAGACAAATTTGATGTATCATCGTTTCTAGATGCAAATGAACCAAAGTCCGCAGTTGGACCCTTCAAACATAAACGTAAGCAAAAAGTCTTAAATAAAATAATATATTAACACACCAACAACCCCCCCCCCCTCCCCCCACCATCTCAAAATATAATATCCTAAAATTAATTGAAATTCAAAAAAAAAATACATTTTTAATTGAAATATATAAATCTTTTTTATTCTAACACAACACAAAACAATTTTGTAGAACAGCGGAAAAAGAGTGGCCCAGAATTTACGGTTGGAGAAGATTCGGAAAATGAGAGTACGGAACCAAGTTGCACTATAACAATACAAAACTATGATGACATACCTGAAGATTGTCCTCTAGTATCTCAACGTGCTGAACATGGTCATAATTCGGTAAGAAAAGTATATATACTTTTCATTTTTATGAAAAGTCCGAAATAGTTTACAAAATTAATTTTTTTTTTTGGGGTTTTCTAGGATTCAGGTGATGAAAAGCATGTGCAGTTCGTAAAGAAAAGAGTTGTTGTGTCTCCCCCGAACTTAGAAGAGAAGCCAAATGAAAATTTACACGAAAGAAAGCGACGGAAGAGGTAAGTTTATATTTTTGAATTTTTTTTAAATCAATCAAAAATGGTATCAAGAAACCCGTTAAATACCCTGTAAATTACGAAAGTCACAGTCACAAATTTTAGCTTATTACTTTTCACTAGTAAACACCCTGACAATAAAATACTATACACGCCCGGGTCATAATTTCTAATCGATTTTTTTTCTAAATGTTTCTGCTTACTGCGGAGCATCCTGTAGTTAAATTTTTTTACATTGTCCACCACCTAATATCGATTCAAACGGGGTTTTCTGAGATATGTTTAGTTTACTGAGGAACACCCTATAGTGTGAATTAATTCACAGAATTCACAAATTAATTTTAACCTCAAGGGGTTTTCTAAAGATAACAACTTTCGATTTTTTTTCTTTATTAGTATAATGTTATTACTTATCTTTGCTTTAATTCGCCAAATCTGAAATCTCGAAAATACCAATACCACTCGAACCATGTTCGTTGGACATAATTCCTACCCTGGCTACGGTATCTATTCACACATGAAGTGATAAATAATATTTTTTTGTTTCACTTTAATGGGGGAATTCATCAGAAAAATTAATCGTCTTTTCAGTCGCCATCAGTATTACCGGCAGCGTAAGCATTCTCATCAAGATTCATCCGATGGTGCCAAGAATCCCCAAGAAAACGGACCAGAACTTCGAGATATCAACGCTCGAAAAATATCAGTTCAACCCGAAGATACCGAATTGGAGGTAAGAAGACGAATTGAAATTCCCAAAACTATTCACCAGCTAAAAAGTCACTCATACATATATAACTTGATACTTTAATGTAATTTACCGTTTAGATTAAATGTTGCTAATTTTAAATGTATCTTTATCCCTTTGCGTAACAATCCTTGTGTGTGTACTAAAGAAAACGGCGAAGAAGGTTGCTAAACTTCACTAATCCTTACACAAATATTTTTACATTCTAATGTGTGATTTTTTATTCTCTGTACTCCTTTACTCCCAAAAAGGAAGCTGATCTCAATGAGCTGACCTCTCATCGATCGGACGATCCACGAGGATTGCGACGTCACAAAGTTCGACATTCCTCGGTTAAGCTGCGTGATTTGCCACAAATTAGCTTGGCAGCTCTTCAAGCGAAGAAGGCTTTTGACCATAGCCCACATGAGGTAAGTTGTCAAAACCTTTCTTTTCGTAAGGAACCTTTGATAATGAACTTCCCTTAGATCTTCGTTCAATTGGATGAATTGGTTGGAGCTGGTGAGGACCGAGAATGGCGGGAGACTGCTCGTTGGATTAAATATGAAGAAGATCTCGAAGAAGGATCGGATCGTTGGGGTAAGCCCCATGTGGCTTCGTTGTCCTTCCATTCGTTGCTGAATTTGCGTCGATGTTTGGAAACCGGTGTGGTGCTATTAGATTTGGACGAAAAGGATTTACCAGCTGTTGCTTACAGAGTTGTAGAACAGGTAAACAAATTGTGGCCACATTTTTTTCCAAACAAAGTTTTGAAATTGTATTTTCCACAGATGGTAGTCGAAGATTTGATTACAAGTAATGACAAACCCACTGTTATGCGATCATTGTTGTTGCGGCATCGACATGTCAACGAAAATTCCATGACACACTTTCCTTTCACAAAGAAGAAGTACAACAGCTATACAAGTCTACAGGTAAATTTTTGCTGCAAGCAAACTTGCATTTCAAAACTCAATCGTAAAAATGTACTCATGTCTCCATGTCTTATTTTAATTTATTTTTGTGCTAAATGTATTTTTATGTTAATTTTTATTTATTCACTGTACATAACATTTTAACCCCAATTATTTACTTATATTTTGATTTTTCGTGAGCATTTTTAAAAGAATCATAACTTTATAATGGTCTTTCGCCTAAAACTGCCGTTTTTAGCTTTTAAGATTTGAATATATTTCAAAATTATGGTGGTGAGGCTGCTTCTTTATTTTCAATGATTGTTTGATAGTAGGTTCTTCTTCAGGATTATTTTTTTAATGTTCCTTGCACTTAACTTGAAATTATTTTTTATACATGTGAAATTCTGTGGTCCTCGGAATATATGGATTTTGATAGTACCAAAGGAGTGTGTTTCGTCAATCGTGACATTGTAGCAGGTTCAACCATTTGGTAATCGCAATGTTCTATTGTGGATATCTAGTTACTATGAGGGAGAGAGTCCCTGAGTCCGTTTCCAGACTAGTTCTTTAAAATTTTGAAATAACTGATAACTGGTAAAAATAAAATCGAGTAGTCGCCGATGAATAACCAATTCCTGGTTACAATGTATCGATACATCAACCATTATGTACTATAGAGGAATAATTCACCCCACATGAGCTCTACCAGGTAGTACTACAAAAGTGTACTATTTGACATCGCCATTGCTCCGTATTTTTTTTTTAGAAAATGTCTTGTCGGTGAGACTGTCATCGTCAACGTTAATCGCAATAAATCAATAAAAAGCAACTTTTATTGGAAAGTGTGTAAGGCCACATGGGGAATGCAACAACCTACAGTATGCATGATCGACTTATTGAGGGTGTCCGCCGGTAAGGTATACTACTTTGTTTGTTTATAATTTTTGATTAAATGAAAGAGAATGGATCTTATATTGACAAATGTTTTATTTATTGTCGGCAATTATGAATGGAATACAATATCAGGTAAATGTCCGTCTCTGTTAGTCTCAAAATGCAAGCCCTTTTGAGCACATTTTTCATTACATTCTCACACATTTCACGCGGTATTTCATTAATTTCATCATGAATATTTTGTTTGAGTTGTTCAAGCGATTCTGGTTTGTTTGCAAAACCCTTGGCCTTCAGATATCCCCACAAAAAGAAGTCCGGAGCAGTCAAATCAGGCGACCGTGGAGGCCAATCAACATCACCATTTCTTGAAATAACTTGTTGTGGAAAGAGGTCCCGCAGTAATTCCATTGTAATCCTGGCTGTATGCGATGTGGCACCGTCTTGTTGATACCACATGTTAATCAAGCCCAAAGCATGCAGTTGTGGCGTTGAAAATTTTTCAATCATATCACGATATCGTTCCCCATTCACAGTTACCGTTACGCCGTTCTCATTTTCAAAGAAGTAAGTTACAATGATTCCTCCTGACCAAACTGCACACCGGACAGTAACTTTTAATGGATGCAAAGGTGACTGATGAATAATTTCAGGGTCTTCCATTGCCCAGAACCGACTATTCTGTTTATTCATATATACATTCAAATGAAAATGTGCCTCGTCACTCATGATTTTTTCATGAAAATCGAGGTTGTCATGGGCTAGCTGTAACATCCTACTGGCATATGTACGGCGTCGTAAAAGGACTTGTGGAAGAAGCTCTTGTGTCAACTGAATCTTAAATTTAAACAAATGCAAATCCTTGTGCAAAATTGTGGTCAAAAATGTCCTTTGAAAACCAAGATCCTAAGCACGCCCTCGATTTAAGGTTGATGGATTGTTTTGAACACTTCCTTGAGCAGCAGTTTTCAGCCGATCTTGCAGTACGTTGTGGTCCATGCTTGGGCCTATCACCTACAGATCCTCTTTCTTCGAAATAATTCACTACACCATAAATAGTGCGTTTTGTTGGCAATGTTGTTTCTCCCAAAAATTTCACGTAACTTTCTCATCGTCACAGTAATCGATGATTGATTTTGATAAAATATTTTAAAGATTAAAACACGTTGGTTAATCGAATATATTTCCATAATAAATTTGCCGCGTGTCTACTTCACGACTGCCAAATATGAACCGTCAAGACTAATGTTTACCAAAATGGCGGCAAAACAAATTAGTATACCTTCCCGGCGGACACCCTGTATAAGTAGTTTCTTCTTGGCAGGTGTGACATGTGAAGCGAGCTATTGGACACCAAGAAGAAGCAGTTCTTTGTCAATAATACATACTCAATCCTCTGTTTCCGAATACATCATAAGCAATGGAAAATGGCGTACTAGGGCTTAAGATAAAAAAGAACATTGACTTACCCTCTTTGAAGAAGCCTTTAATATGTATCTCAGCAAAAGTTCTTAAAGAAGTTTCCAGACTTTTTATTTCTAGCGAGTTGCTTTCAAGAAATCACTAAACAATTTTTTGAGAGGGTCTGTGCAATTATTTGGTTTAGGTTGCGAACTTAAGACTAGAATTGTTATAAAGACTCCCAAACTCCTTTTTCTAGTAAGCGATTCGGTTTTTATATGAAAAAAACTTTAATTTACTTGCCTATCTTACAGTAAGCGCCGCACAGTCTTTATTTGATAATAAGGTTCTCTTACCAGCTCGGTCCTTTCTAGCTGTCTCCAGTCTTAATTGTGACGAGTTCCTCTTGCAGGATTCGTGAGTTCTCCTCTACTTTGTTGTCTCTTCGGGATAATTTCGAGCCGGAGAATCGGTAGATATATGGTTAATATTTTCTATTTTGGCTTTTAATTCAATATCGCTGCACAATCCGTACAGAGTTCTCTTTTTATCTCACTCTTCATTACTCACCGATTATTCATTATAGAATAGAATAAATAATGCTAATGCCTTTAAAAGACTCTTAAGTTGATGATGTTATAAAGAAACACTCTCGTTGCTACTCATTTGTCTTCCTAGCACGATCTCTCTGGAGATCGAAGAACAGGGTGATTGATATATATTCCTGAGAAGTGCTGGTATTGTTCTCTTTAGTTGATAGCAGAACCAAAGTAGACAAGTATTGACGCTCTGCCTGTGTTCTCTTCACTTGAGATCAATAAAAAATTGTAGTTGGTATCGATTTGAAGTTCCTGATTTTTCCCTCTAGAACTATTATTTTTCCTTTAATCTAAGCGCTGGTATTCTTGATAGTGGAGCCTAGGCAGATAAAATCCTTAACTCTTTTGAGGTTGTTGCTGTTCATCCCGATGGTGGGTTTTACCTTTTCTTGAAAACGCGCACAAGGGATTATGTGTTTCCCTTTTAATGTAGAACACACTGCGCGGGCATTACGAAGATAGGGAGGGGAGAGATAGGTGGTGCCGATTAACATTGGTTTTGAATGTTTGCAGATCAAAATGGCAAGGGAAAATCCCGCCGGGTAAACTATTCCAAATTCGTGTCGTTCGGCTAAAAAAAGAATCCCTATATTTCACGGTACGTCCGAAATTAGGCTCAAGGGTGAACTGATGAGCATTCCTTGCGAGACGAGTATTACGGGAGAAACTTTTAAGGGGAGGAATGCAACTGGCTACTTCGAGTGAACATTTTTTGTAAAAGAAACGATAAAATAAGGAAAGACATGAAACATTGCGTCGGTGTTCGAGTGGGGCAATTGTTTCAGCGGCAGTTCTATTACCTTTCAATCTTAACGCTCGATTTTGTATTCTATCAAGTAGGTGAAGCGATTTTCGCGAAGCACCTGCCCAGAGGTGGGAGTTATACTCGAGTTTAGGGCGTATAAACGCTTTATAAATTGTAGCCAGATTAGATGGGGAAAAATACTTCTTACACCGATACAGAAAACCTAAGCACTTAGCAGCATTCTTAGCGATCTCAAATATATGGTCGATCCAATACTGAGTACTGAGAGCTTTTCGGTTTCTTCGATGTTAGTGCCATTCATGGACAATGGCATTGGGGGAATGTTTAGCTTTAACGACAGAAGACAGCATTGAGTTTTCGAAGCATTTAACTCCACACGATTTCTATAACCCCATTTGACAATGCTGTATAAATCGGAGTTTAATGAGCTTGACATACGGCACCGTTGCAATTGTACGTCCGAAGGCGAAGGACGTGAATTATCGAACGAATATGAAAAGCTGAGGGTAGAGTCGTCAGCAAAACAGTTAAGTGGATTAGAAGTAACAGACAGAAGATCATTTATAAAAATGAGGAAAAGAGTCGGAGAAAAAACAGAGCCCTAGGGCACACCAGCATTTATTTTATGGGAATCAGACTTGAATCTCTCCAATACAACTTGTATTGAACGGTCCAGGAGATAGCTTCTAATCCAACGAACAAGAGTATTATCGATCCCAAAAGCACGCATTTTCGATAAGAGAGCTTCATGCCAAACTCTATCAAATGCCTTGGAGATATCAAGAGCAATAATCTTACTTTCACCAAAGCGATGTAAAGATTTGTTTCACATTTCGGTGAGATATGCCATCAGATCACCAGTGGAACGGTTGCTGCGGAAGACATACTGACGGTCATGGAGAAGCTTACGATCTTCGAGATATTCCTGAAGCTGACGGTTAATCAGTGTTTCCATGACCTTAGAAAGAAGGGATGTCAGTGCTATGGGTTGGTAGGAGGAGGGGGAGGATGGGTCACCTTTCTTAGGGACAGGCTGGACAAATGCTGTTTTCCATCTTCTAGGAAAGATTCCAGAAGAGTAGGAGCGATGGAAAAGCTTACGCAGTGGCTTTGCCAGTGTGGAAGAACACCTCTTCAGAAGAATCGGGGGTATACCATCCGGGCCAGCGGATTTGTGTATATCGAGATCTTTGAGAACTCTTGCTACTGTACGAGTGCGGAAAAAAATTTGTCCCATGGAAAAATTTACATTCTCAAGTATAGGAGGGGCAACGTTGCTTTGAGGCAGCGTGGAGCTGGCAGCGAAATGAGCGGCGAGCAAGTTTGCCTTCTCTGAAGAGTAAACAATTGGTTTGTTATTGTCGATGAGCGTTGGAACCGAAGATGTCGAAGAGTTTTTTATATTTTTTACAAATGACCAAAAATTTTTACTGCCTTTGGGACACTGCAGAATTTTTTGTCGTAATTTTTGGTCATGCAAAAAATTTGGTTCTTTCTATAACGGAGTGGCATGAGTTCCTTGCTTGTTTGTGCTTTTTCCAAATTTCCTCTGTAGGGTTGGCTTTGTAAGATCGGAAACTTACTTCTTTGAGCCTGATAGCTTCTTTACACTCAGAATTAAACCAAGACTTTTCTTTGGGTTTAAAGCTTTTTACTCTGTTAGGAATAAAAGCACGCATCCCTAGAAGAATCACATTTGTGATCATTTCAACACTGGCATCAATGTCACTATCGAGGAAGCATAGTGACCAGTTAAAGTTACGGAAAAAGAAATTCAGGCCGTCCCAGTTGGCTTTCTAGTATTGCCAAACGGTCCTGGTGGTATGTTTTTTTTTAACTGGATGGGTGGGGGATGAGAAATTAGCTGAAATGATACAATGGTCTGAAGAGCCAAATGGAGAAGTTACACTAATAGTATATTTATCAGGGTGAGAAGTAAGAAACAAGTCAAGAGTATGGGCGGCTTGCCCAGCAACATCCGGTATACGCGTTGGCACATCGATCAGTTGGGTAAGGTGATGTAACCCGGCAAAGAGCTCGACATACCTTCCTTCGGGTATTGTCTGACCAGAATAGCGGAGCCAGTTGGAATTGTGTACATTGAAATCGCCCGCAATAACGATTTCAGTGCAAGGACAAAGGGAAACTGATGCCTTGGTAGTTGTCACTATATAGTCTCTTTTCAATAGGATGAGGCAAATAATGTTTAGATTTGATTGATTGAATATGTTTACCTTGCATAATTAGATAAACACATAATTTTCCCAGCTCATCGCCTGTAACTTTCGAGAAGTTAGCAGAAAGGTTATTAGTTTTAGAAGTTTTGTTGCATTCTAAACAAGATCGTAGCTACCTTCAATTTGTCCAGATTTAATCTTCCATTGTACTTGATATCGGAATTCGATTTGTCATCAACGTTTTCAAATCTGAAGAAATAATTTTTATACTCTCAGCATTGATGGCAAATTTAGTAGCATATTCTCTTAAACGCCTTGGGACCTTTCGGTAAGACTTGTGATCCATTTTCTTGCAGTTTCATCCCCTTTTTATATCTTCTTCAAAGGTTTCTTTTTCATTAAACATAGGTTATCAAAATTGTCATTAGTTTTAAAATTGTATTAATTTTTTAAAAATTCGATTTATGAGCGGTGTTTTTAAATACAAAAAATCCAGGAACTAAAAACTTCTCCAAAAAGATATTAAAAAACCTCTCTCTAACCATACTCTTTATCGAAACGCAATTCTTCTGATTTAGTTTAAAATTATTTTTTTGATTTTCAATCGCCATCATCCCACATTTCCAAGTCCCTAAAACACACTAAATAAAAACATCACTGCGCGCCCACTGCTTTCATTTCAATTCTTACTCACCTACATCACAATAATTTTAAAAAATAATTATTTTCATTTTTGAAACAAATTGATCAAGACCATTCAAAATGAATAAAATTTATTTAAACAAAATTTATTTGATTTCGATGAAAACAAACCAATCGATATATATTTTCTTTTTCCTTTTCTTTACATTTTGTTTTACTTTTTTTATAAAAAAAATTCTTGAAAAAAACAAAAAAATGTTACTCAATTTGAAAAAAAGTTACTTTGGATGGGAAATGAGCAACGCAGTGAGTTACCGGTTCGAAGAAATGTTTACTCACCCCCAACTTTACCCCCACCACAATTCATTGATCGCGCCTACAGACGACATTCAACAATGTCCTACATAAGTGTAAAGTTTTTGCTTGCTTGTAGTTTTAGAGTTGTTTTTTTCCAAAAAAAAAGTTTCCTAAACTCTTTGTTGAACTTTTTTGATTTTTTGTCGATCTTTAGATAGATTTATTTGTATTTTCTTTGTGTTTTTTCTCCTTAAAATTGTTATTTTTTTTCAAAAATAGATTAATGCGCACAGATTTTGCCTCGATACTTCCTGAAACAAAATGCTCGCTTGATTTTGAATTCCTGCTCTAAATTCTAGAACTCAGCTTTCTAAAACTTAGCTTCGGCTCCTTGCATGCTGTTTCGTTAACTGCAATCGAATGAACCAGAATAGTTTTTTTGAAATGTCCTTTTGATTGATGTTTTCCTGGGTTGGGTAGGAAGTCTCACAGATTTCAAAATATCGTGTTTCTTGATATCCTTAGGAAATTCAACTCAAGCACTATATTATTGTGCTCTAAGGATATCCCACTTTTGATCTTGAAACATGAAATTCTGAAAGCGAGATTGGTGACCCCTAAGTTTGTTTTAATTTGTATTAATTTTGTTTTCGATTTTCGATGCTTTAGAACCTTTCGGAGGATAAGAAGCCAAAGATCATACCTGCCAGTGAAATAGCTGGTAGCAAGAAGAGCAATGACCTAAAAATTGACATGAAGGAGGACATGACGTACACTTCATCCCAGGAGGATCTAAAGAAGCTACAAAACGACACGATTTTCAAAAGGATTCCTGTTGGTGCTGAAGCTACAACTGTCTTGGTAAGAAGTTTACACTTAAGAGCCTAATGTTTTCAAATCAGGAATTTAATTTAATATCTTTTCATTAGGTTGGTGCTGTTGAGTTCCTTGAGACTCCAACCATTGCCTTTGTGCGTTTGGCTGAAGGTGTTTTTATGCAGAATATCACTGAAGTACCCATTCCCGTGCGCTTCATGTTTATCCTTTTGGGACCAAAGACCGTCGATCTGGACTACCATGAAGTCGGTCGTTCTATTGCCACTCTTATGGCCAACGAAACTTTCCACTCGATTGCCTACAAGGCAGACGATCGTAAAGATCTACTATCGGCTATTAATGAGTTCCTTGATGATTCCATTGTCTTACCACCTGGAAACTGGGATCGCCATGATTTGTTGCCATTTTCCGAGCTGAAAGCCAAGAAGGATTGGATTCGATCACGAAAGACAAAAGCTTTACAGGTGAGTTAATGCATAAACCATTATCAGACCATGATCACATAACGAATCCTTTTTCAGATCAAGCAAGCTAAAGAGGCCAAAATTCAACAGTCGAAGGATGTCAAATTGATGGAAAAGAAAAAGGATGATGAAGACGATAAAAAGAAAATGAATCCCCTGGAGAAGACTCACAAGTTCTGGGGTGGTCTTCGGAATGATTTAAAGAGACGTCTGCCGATGTACAAAAGTGATATTTTGGACGGCTTGAATACCGAAACTCTGGCGGCTACTATATTCATGTACTTTGCCTGTCTATCGACAGCCATCACGTTTGGCGGATTGGCCTCAGATAAAACGCACAATTTGATCGGAATCTCGGAGACCCTTCTGGCAGCTTCTGTTGTAGGTCTAGTGTTCCATTCCCTGGCCGGCCAACCATTGGTGATAATTGGGACTACGGGACCACTGCTACTCTTCGACGAAGCTCTCTTTCAATTCTGTCAGGATAATCACTTCAGTTTCCTCACAGTGCGGGCATACATCGGCATCTGGCTGGCAATCATAGCTCTAACGGTATCGGCCTTCGAAGGAAGTGTCTATGTCAGATTATTTACACGTTTCACTCAAGAGATCTTCTCGGCTCTCATTACGCTGATCTATATAGTCGAAACCCTCACAAAGCTGATTTCGGTCTACAAAAGGCATCCCCTATTGGCAGAATACAACTTTCCTCCACCGTCAATTATTGACATCATGTCGGATGATCCGGCTCTGAACATTTCTACACTGGAGATCTCAAATCACACCGCAATTTTGACACCTCCACCTGTCAAGCCAATGAACATGCCAAATACGGCGCTATTCTGTACAATTCTTACTCTCGGCACCTTCACCCTAGCCTATTACCTGAAGCTGTTCCGTAATTCGCATTTTTTGGGGCGAAATGCCCGTCGGGCTCTGGGTGATTTCGGTGTGCCCATAGCAATTGCCATTTTTGTTGCCGTTGATTATTTCATTCCGGAAGTTTATACAGAGAAACTGAGTGTACCTGAGGGTATATCACCTAGTGATCCTACTCGCGGCGGATGGTTTGTGCCATTGGGACCTGTACCTGTTTGGATACCCTTTATAACGGGCATTCCGGCTATTCTCGTTTATATATTGATTTTTATGGAATCACATATATCCGAGTTGATTGTTGATAAGCCGGAACGCGGCCTAAAGAAGGGTTCCGGTTTGCATTTTGATATTGTCCTATTATGCTTTATGAATGTGATATGCGGATTCTTTGGAATGCCATGGCATTGTGCAGCAACGGTGCGATCAGTTGCGCATGTTTCTTCTTTGACAGTGATGTCCAGGTGAGTTGATATAATTTTTTTTTTTTAAGATTCCGTGTTTGTCGTTATATATTTTAAGACAAGATTCATTGTTTCTTTATTTTGTTTTGATTACAAAACATTTCGGAAATGCTTAAAAAATGAAGCACGAAGTGTTTTTAAACCCAATGGTTTCTTCTCAAAACAAAAATGTTTTCCCATCAAATAATGAAACGCGAAATTTGGGATCACATCACACAACCTAAATAAATTTTGTTTAAACAATGTTTCTGAAATGTTTCAGAAACAATCTTACTTTAAACATGTTTCGAATATGTTTTTAAAATGTTTCACAAACAATTTTGCTTAAAAATTTTCCAAAACAGTTTCTGAATTATATTTTTTGTTTTATTTGTTTTAATAATGTTTTATATTTCTGGTTTTTTGCCTCACCGTTTTCGAACATTTTTGTTTAAGAAATGTTTAACAAATGTTTCTGAAAAAATATTATGTTTCGTAAATGATTTAAAAATGTTTCCGAAACAATTTTGCTTACGAATTTTCCAAAAATGTTTTATCAATACTATTTTTATTTTATTTGTTTAAATAGTGTTTCTAGAATGTTTCTGAATTGTTATCTTAACACTGTTTTCAGAAAATCTACACGACTGTTTCTGAAACAATTATGTTGAATAAATGTTTACAGTTGTTTCTCAAAAAACGTTTATTGAAACCATGTTTCGTAGTTGATTTTAAAATGTTTCCGAAACAATTTTGCTTCAAATTTTCCCAAAAATGCTTCTGAATTATATTAATTTTTGTTTTGTATGTTGAAATAATGTTTTCTTGAGGTAGACGAAAGTTTTAAGAATCAGTTGTTTTCCGCATATCACAAAACATTTTAGTTTTAAAAATGTTTTATATTTGTTTTTGATTTTTTTGTATTATGATTCAAAGAAGTTTTAAAATGTTTCCAAAACAAGTTTGCATTTGAATTTTTAAAAAATGCTTTTGAAATGTTTTAAAATTATCAAAATTGGAACAAAAACAAAATCATGAAAACACACTTGTACCGTTTCATATTTTTTGTGTCTATTTGTTTTATTTTAGATAAACAACTAAATTTTTTTAAATTTTCAGAACTCACGCACCTGGCGAATCACCGCGCATCATTGATGTCAAAGAACAAAGATTGTCTGGATTTTTTGTTGCTCTCATGGTTGGTTTATCTGTAACGATGGCTCCACTCTTGAGGCTCATACCCATGGCCGTGCTTTTTGGTGTTTTCTTATATATGGGTATTGCTTCCATGAGTGGTGTCCAATTCTTTGAAAGGTAAATTTGTCTTCGGATCGCCATTCTGTTTTCAGAGTTTAAATCGAATATCTTAATTTTTTTTCAGGGTAAGACTGTTTTTCATGCCTGTGAAACATTACCCACCTACACCGTATGTCAAACGTGTACCAACATGGAAGATGCACATGTTCACCAGTGTCCAAGTACTGCTTCTAGCCGTTCTCTGGGCGGTCAAATCTTCCAAAATCTCTTTAGCCTTTCCATTCTTTTTGATAATCATGGTACCTTTGCGACAGAAGTTGGCTGCCCTCTATACTGCTGAGCAAATGAAAGCCGTTAGTTAGAAAATTGATTTAAATATATTAAATAATATTTAATAAACAATTAAAATATTTTAGTTGGATGGAAGCGAAGCGAATGCAGATGACGATGAGCCAGACTTCTACGAAGAAGCTACAATACCGGCCTAAGCCAAAAAATTGCTAAAACCTTAAACCTAAACCCACAACTAGAATGTAATTTCTATAAAGTATTATAATTGTTAGTTTAAAAAAATCATACATATATATATATTTTTTTTTTGTAAAGAATAAAGATTGCATTGTATAACATCGTGTAGATAGATTGTTAACAAAAACATATTTAAAAAAACAACATAAATATTTAAACAGAAGCAGGAGCAACACTTAAAAAAATATATAAAATCATTATGCTTATATATAAATAAGTTGTATAAGAAAATATAAAAAAGTATTTTGTGAATGTTTTTCTTTAATTAAAAAAAAATAAAACTTTAACTTTATAGTGATTTTTTTTAAATAAATTCTTTTGGCGACTCGAAAATTGTAGATTTTAAGGTTCTTAATTATAATCATGTCATTCGATAGGTTATTATTAAATAAAAAAAAATATTTTTGGAACGTTCAAATTCGTTAAAATAAAACAAAACTAATCAACACTAACTCAAAATTTCATTTAGGAAAACAAAAACAAATTATTTTGTACCTTAAATATAAAAATAACTAAAAATCAAATATATTTACCTAAATTTTACTCATTTTTCATAGAAAAATAAAAACTGCACTTACAAACATATATGTAGCTTTCCATTGCATGATTGTGTGGATACATTACATTAGTGCAAATAAAACTATAGATACTAAAACTGTCAGACAGTTACAAATTTTACTTGTAGAAGAAAAAAGAAATAAATACAAATGTAAATGCCAAAATTTTATGGTCTGGAATAGAATTTGCGAGTTTTGCTTAAGGCACTTTTTAAAAGTCAAGCATGCCAAATTGAAATGAAACGGTAGATTATATTTTTCGAGTGATCAGTGTACAACACTTCTTAGAGAAATATAAGCGTACAAAACAATTGTTAAATATTTTACGATGGAGGCCATCAAACGAATTCTAGATTTTAAAAGAATAACAAAAAAAGTCATCAGGACTTAAAATTGCATGACAAAGGAAAAATGATACTAAAAATATAAAAAAAAAATATATTTTTAAATTCTTCTTCGAGACAAAAAAGACACTTTGAAAGTTTTATTGAAATATATTTAAAAACTGGAATTTTAAATTAAATAAAAATAAACTGAAACTGAAATTAAGTGTGAAGGTGAAAATGATGATGATTTTTTACAAGATTGAAAGAAGGTGGCAAGGCCACGCCTTGGAATTTTTTATCAGCTGTCAGTCTCTCTTCAATCCAATCTTCTTTTTTACTTGCGATTATAGGGATAATAAGGTGAGTTTAAGATTCGTGAATATTAAATATGACCGTTTAGGAAAATCTTATTTTTCTCGAAAACGGTTCCAACGATTTTGATGAAATTTTTTAAGATTTTTTTTGTTTGTATTGACTAACGGGAAAAGTCTTTTAACAGTTCCTTTCATATAACAGTGTTTTTAATTTTTGTCTTTATGGGTAACGACTCATTGGATTACTGTCATATGTTATATTTAAAAAGATCTATCTAGTCAAATTAAATCTGCATATCAAAATTTTGAATAACTTTTTTGTCTAATAATAATAAATTTTTTAATTTTTTTTCAAAAATCATTATTTTTAAAACTAATCAACAAATATTTTTTTTAATTTTATAATCATATCAGAAAACTCTAAGAAAGTGTAAACCAAATTATGAAAAAAAAAATTTCAAAAAACTAAAAACTTTTTTTCATGAATTCTTTGTTATTTAAGACGCGTGATGGCGTACTTCATTTTTATTAAAAACCGTTAAGTATTGTGGTTTTGGTACTTTTTATAAGTTTAAACTCAGTTTTTTTCAACGTAAATTTTTCTTGTTTCTTTCAAAGATCTTGCTTTCCAATGTAAAGAGGCACACAAGAGCAAGTACGTGCGACCCAGTCGTGTCCTTTTTTTGATGTTCCGCTGCCGCCACGCAGGCTTGATTGGATTTTGTATGAATGCATATAAAGGTAACTCAAAATTCTTCCAACTGTTAATCGAATAGGATTGACAGTAGATACTTGAATGATAAATACAGGGTTGCCAACAAAAACAAAATCAAAATGGCGCGAGGCGAACACCACAGTGGAGCCTTATAGTTAATGAGTAGAGTGTAATATTTCCGTTGGGACCTTGCTGTCCTAGCCGAGATCATACAAACCAATCGTTGATGTATGAAAGAAGAAATTAAATCGAAATCGTTAAAGGTGTTTTGGGGAACTTGGAGTATATACAAAAAGTTTGGCAAAAAACAGAATAACTTTTAAGACCAGTTTAAGCAAAATCGGTTAAGTCATATAATAAGTAAAGTTACATTTTCCGCCAGAAAAATCTAATCCTGCTTGCGAGATTGCCATCCTACGTCATGACTTTTTCAAAATTACTTTTTCGTGGTTTTTGTACCATAGTTTTGCAGGTTCCAGCAGATTGGTTAGGTCTTCTGACTCTAGGTCTTCTGATAGATCAGTTCGCATATCCTCAAATTAATATTGATAACCGACTTTTTATAGAAGTTGAAGATTTTTACAACGTTTTTCATAAACATATAGACATTGCAAATCTATAAATTTACATACATAGGTTAGCGTGAGTCGTACGCAGAGAGAAAGTTCTTGCATTCAATGGGAAATGGGTTGGTATAACTCCATGATGCTCTAGAGAATTGGTCCAGTTTTTGACCCTGAGCAGCGTCGAGTGTTCTTCCAGGTATTTATCGGCCTATAGTTTCAGATGAGGCTGTTGGTGGTGTTTTTTCCAACTGGAGACTTCATCTTATCCAAATGATTTGTTTGGTTTCGCATAGTGAATATTATCGACTAAATCAGGGCTCTTAATAGGATCGCTTGACGGGTTAACTTAACTGCATCAAGGAACGCTTGGTTTTCCTCTCCAAAAATACGGCTAAGAAAACTACTTAAGTAATTTTGACGACGATTTTGGTATTAACTCTTGATGATTCTCATCATTTAACACTTAGTTTAAGAAGAATGTTCGATTAAAAAAAAGAACACAGCGTCAATGCTAACAGATTCAACGAAAATTTGAAAATTTAGCCAGTTTACGTTTCTTGAGATTTCGGAGTGCTCCTGCTCAAGAAGTTGTCTCAGCCACTTTTGGTGGAGCTGAAAAATTTATGTGAACACAATTTCCCAGTAAACCCCATAAAAATCTTTGTATCTCTTTCCTTCTTACTGAGTTCTCTTTGAAAAATTGAAACTGAGCAAGCGAATCCGAACAAATTTTGAACTAATATTTTTACAGCAAATTTGAGATTTTTTTCTGAGATATTGTGTTCACGTTTCTGAGAAAACGGAGATCTCGGAGGGTCAAGAAACGTGAACTGGGTAGTTTATAAATTACGGGTTTTTCAACAAGGACGCTACAAAAGTAGAGCAACAGGGACAGCAGTGGTCTCAACGTTAAGAGCGCTACGTAAAATTAATGTTCGTCATAATCGTCCTAGCAGATCAACAATTGAGCGTCTAGTGGAAAAATTTGAATCCACAGGCATAGTACAAAATGTTCCCGTGCCAGAGAGACAAAGAAGTGCCCGTAGTGTCGAGAATATTTCTGCCGCTGAGGCTTCAGTTGCAGAAAGCCCAAATGTGTCTCTCACACGTCGTTCTCTCGATTCGGATTTTCATCGAAAAATCATCTTCAGCGATGAGGCTCATTTCTGGCTGAATGGCTTCGTCAATAAACAAAATATGCGGTATTGGTCAGGCAGCATTCCATACGTACTCCATGAGTCATCATTGCATCCCGAAAAAATTACGGTTTGGTGTGGTTTATGGGCCGTACTTCTTCCGTGATGATCTAGACCGGCACGTTACTGTGAATGGGGATCGCTACTGTTCAATGATAACGGAATATTTTTGGGCCAAATTGGATGATATGGACTTGGAGGACATGTGGTTTCAACAGGACGGCGCCACAAGCCACACAGCGAATGTCACAATCAATTTATTGGTAACCAAGTTTGGAGAACGTGTTATCTCACGAAATGGTCAAGTCGCTTGGCCTCCTCGGTCGTGCGATTTGACGCCGTTAGACTATTTCCTGTGAGGCTACGTCAAGTTTATGGTCTATGCCAACAAGCAAGCGACGATTGATGAACTTCTTACGAATATCGAACGTGAAATCGCAGAAGTATCGGCCGATTGAAAACCGTCGAAAACTGGGTTCAGCGTCTGGACTTCTGCAAGCGTGCCCGTGGTGGCCATGCAAAAGAAATCGTGTTCCATACATAATGGCATCAAACTTTCTTTACTTTCACAAGAATAAAGAATTTCATTAATATCCAAAACCGTTTTTGTTTTATTTAAAAAAAAACTTTTGTAGCGCTCTTATTGAAAAACCTTTTACATAATTATAAATCATATACAAAATTTCGAATTAGTGATGGCAACTAAAAGAACGTTAACTTTAGTTTTTGGTGTTAACTCTAATTTTTGGTTATAATTCGTATCACCCAGTTACAGCAAAGAAGCAATTCGTAGTTTAATAAGAAAAAAATTGAATTCAAATATTTTCTGGATATTCCCGTGCCAGTGAGGTTATTAGTTAGTCGAAGTGCCGTTCAAGCATCTGTCGTAAACGAATCAAACAGTGGATTCGAAGGCCTTCTCATGAATTGGAAATCTTATGAGATGAAGTTCACTCAAGAACCATGGCTTCTTCTTTAACTGACAATTGTTGACACCGTCACGGGACCACACATTCCTCCCTGTTCTGTGCTTCGCAATAAGGCTCCACCTTTAGGGTTTGCGTGTTGACCTAAGAAAACGTCAGAAGGCCCCCTGGTATTACATTGTTTCATATCTAAGGCCAACTAAATGCTGCGTCTACCTTACTTCTGTGTTTTAGAACCTTTTCACAACGTTAATTTTTGTTAATTTTTATTTAAGTAAAATTGTTCCAAAGGCCCTTTAGTTCTGAAAAGTCTCAAAGTTTCACAAATTTCTTTATACAAAATCACTCCACTGCAGAATGTTTTTGTAGGAAATGTCCTTAATCGACTTCATACATCATCCACAACTTAAAGCATTGTCGCATTAAGCATTAGGCCAGTCGGCTATCGCGTGTCAACCCAGAGTCTTAATTAATTTTCATTATTTCAATCAAAATTAAGGACTGCCTTAAAGACACACCAACACTGTATACCCGCGCCGATGCCCCGCTCTACAAACAAATTGAAATGGCGTCATTGTTTGAATGTGCGTGCTTTGTTTTAAGTACCAAATTGTCCTTCCACTAAAAGAGCAGGCGACACAAAAGCAGGACGCACATTTGAGTCCACAAAATAAAAAAAAAAAAAACAATTAGCTGGCAATGTTTTGTGAGGTAATAACAGTGACAGGCCTTCAACATTCCCCTGTCAAATCGAGGCTCAAACTAATACCCGCCACTATTCCAAAGTATAGTGTTTGATTTTTGGTTAATCGATTCTGTATCACACGGACATTTGTAATTATGAGCAGTTATTTCTCTAAATTATAACCTTCCAAAGCAGTCGGCCTACCACTGTCGAGCCCCACTTTTACCCTTATCAAACGCACGGTTTATACCCTCGAATATCCTGCATATCTGGGGTAAC
Source organism: Platycheirus rosarum (assembly GCA_963971375.1). Taxonomy (NCBI): domain Eukaryota; kingdom Metazoa; phylum Arthropoda; class Insecta; order Diptera; family Syrphidae; genus Platycheirus; species Platycheirus rosarum. The sequence continues at coordinate 267,820,261 of OZ020507.1, forward strand.
CGTACCGTATATCGTATCGAGCAAACTACTATGCGACTTTTTTGGCCAAATGTGAAAATAATCCCAGAATTTGGGTTTTATTGAGTTGTACGTTCTATTGATTTTTATTTTCAACACAATTACCTTGTTTATAGTGCGAGTGTAGTTTTATGTGTTGGCTAATAACTGGGGGGTTGACGAACGTGACGTTAGCGGGTAATTTTTGGTGAACGATATTTTGCGTTATGTCAGGCCGACCATATAGAGCGCGGCAGCAATTACTCTTTTGATTCGGGAGGAATTGAAGTTGGTGGATAGTCATTTGCTGGTTGCTGTTTACGATCATGTGTGTGTTATTATATTAATGGCAATTAGTTGGAAATTCTAACGGTTAATGAATGGTCGGAACAATTAGCAAAGCCCCTACTCGACATGTGCCGCACAGATTTTTGTGTTTTCATGTTTGATTGACTTCATTGAACAGCAATTTCAGATTGTGAATTTTTTTTTATGTTAACAAACGAAATGTGCGTTAGTAATGGACTCATGACAAATCAAATAAATAAATCAATATTATCCATTGAAGTGGTCTCTTGCTTGAAGTCTCGAGTAATCCAGGACACCAAGAAACAAGGAAATGATCTTTGTTACATTTTAGGCATAACATAAATAATCTTAAACAACGGAAGATTTAAGAAAATACTGGAAAATGGCATTCTAGTAAAACCATTTGCTATTTCAATTTTTATGAAAATTGAAAATGATTTTTCATGAATCATGAAAAAAGTTTACTTACAAATGAAAGAATGGAAGAACAGATTTCAAAAATTATCGTTTATGAAAAAAGCCAGACAGATGTTGTCTACAATTCTGACATTCCGAGTGGAACGTTAGTCCTAAGGAATTCTGCTTGATTCTAGCCTGGCTGAACTAATTAGCTAACATCTTTCAGGAGCTAGAACATTAAAAAAGCGGCTTATTTGGTTCCTCGTTCAAGTCCTGCCATCGGGGTATTTTTCGAACGAAATAAGGAAAAACTTTGTTTCAAAGCTACTACAAGCCGTACGGATACAAATGGATTTACTGATTAAGGTCCCTGCAAACGAAATAATTAAAATGAACTGATCTGTTTGTGGAATTTCACGCTCCTCAAGAGTCATATTACAGCCAAACAAGAAGCGGAGGCTCTAGAAAGTTGTTAGGCAGAAAATAAACAAACCATTACAAAAATGGCTACATTTATTCGTACAGTACGGCGTTTAGTCAAACTTAGATTTAACTGTCAACTATAACCAGAGGTATCCGTCAAGGTACGATCAAACTGACATCAAATATTGCCATGTCCAATCCGAAAAGGAATAAATGTTCATTGCAAGGGCACTGTTCATGTTTTTAATAAAGGAATATATTATGATATTTTTGCCTGGGGTTCGACAAATAAAACTCAATAAAAATTCCAAAAAAATACAATAAATCTCTTTATTTTATAAAACACCACGTCTTTCAGTTTAAATAACACCAATTTAACTTATTTCACTTATTCACAATTCAAATACGTTTTTATAATTCAACACCTTTTTATTTAATCTCAATTCAATCACTTTTTACTAATGCTTCTAGTTGTTAACAATTCCACTTTCGAAAATAAACTGAACTTTCAATGCAATCTACTCTTGTATTTATACAAGTTTACAAGCTTCTGGAAGCTTCTGTCTGGTTCTGGCACAATCTAAGCTTTTGGTACTAATTCGAGTCTCGAATTAGTACTTCAAGTTCGATTTAGTACTCAGTCAAAACATATTGCAAATATGTAGCATACTTTTAGGCGCTCACAATGAATGTTGGTTGTTGTACACAATGAATCCAACAGATGTCGTTAATTTACAAAATGTATCCTCCGAATATCTAAACTTGTTGCCACATCACATTGTCCCCCTCTTAGTTTTGTTCGTCCCGAACAAGCACATCATCATTGTTTCCGTGGTAACGATGCAGTCGATCCAAATGGACAATTTTCATTTTTGCTCTTGGTCCTAGTTGGATTCGGAAAACGACGTCATTAATGCGCGTAACTACTTGGTAGGGACCTTCCCAGTCCTGCTGAAGTTTGGGCGATTTTCCCTTTCTGCGATGTGGGTTATAAAGCCATACCAGATCTCCCTCATTGAATTCAGGTGCTGTTGCTCTTGAATCGTATCTGGTCTTCATGCGGTCACTCGCAATTTTTATGTTGTTTCTTGTTCTCTGGTGAATGTCGTTGATCCTTTCTCTAAGATCTAACACGTAGTCCTCTTCGCATTTTGGGTCTTCAATAGGAAATCCGAATTTTAGCTCACTTGGAAGCCGGGCAGTTCGTCCAAATAGAATTTCGGATGGAGTGTATCCAGTTGTACTATGAACCGCATTCCGGTAGGCCATAAGAAATAAAGGAATTCGCCGATCCCAATCCCGTTGGTTCTCGTTCACGACTTTGGACAGATGTTCCTTCAAGGTCTGGTTAAATCGTTCTACCATTCCATCGGACTGTGGATGAAGAGGTGTTGTCCTTGTTTTTTTTAACCCGAGGGATACGCATACTTCCTGGAATACCTTCGACTCGAAGTTTCGCCCTTGGTCGGAATGCAATTCCATAGGCACCCCGAACCTGCAGACACAGTGGTCCACTATCTGCTCGACAACAGTCTTAGCTTCTTGATTGGGTATCGCAAAAGCCTCCGGCCACTTGCTGAAGTAGTCCATGATAACAAGGATGTAACGGCTACCGTTTTCAGTTTCCGGGAACGGACCTGTGATGTCAACAGCGATTCTTTCAAACGGGGCGCCCACGTTGTACTGGTGCATTTTACCTCGTGTTTTGACTTTGGGTCCCTTGCTAGCCGCGCATGTTGTGCACTTTCGACATCAGCTCTCTACATCGTTTCTTGCGCTTAGCCAATAAAAGCGTTCCCGTACCTTTTCCAGTGTTTTGTTGATTCCCAAGTGCCCACCGGATATTCCAGCATGCATTTCTCGTAGGATCTCCTCTACTTTCGATCGTGGAACCACAAGCTGCATCTTAAAGGATCTTCCATCCGGCATTTCCCATTTTCTTCGCAAAATACCATCTTCCACATGGAGAGAGTCCCACTGCGCCCAGTATGCCTTTAAAGTAGGACTTCTGTCGGAGATGTCTCTGGCATTTGGTTTTTCCATAGATTCCTTCCATGCAAGGAGTGGCTCGATGTCAGGGTCTTCTTTTTGTGCATTACGAAGTTCTTCGGCACTCCAACCCTCTACAGGTTCGGCTCTTATTCTCTGGACAGATATACCTTCATCCTTTTCCTCTTTTCGCGCACAATGTTTGCAACTGGGCTCACATGGTCTGCGGGAAAGCGCGTCCGCATTGCAGTGCAGTCTTCCTTTGCGATGCTGTACTTCGAAGTCATAAGTCTGCAATCGTTCGATCCATCTTGCTACTTGCCCCTCAGGATTTTTAAACTGTAGCAACCATTTTAAAGCGGCGTGATCGGTACGCAGGATGAATCTCTGTCCATACAGATATTTATGGAAATGTTTTGTCGCCAGTATCAGAGCAAGGAGTTCCCGTCTGGTTACACAGTAGTTTCTCTCTGGTCGCGACAGAACTTTGCTGAAATAGGCTACCACTTTCTCCTGCCCATCGTGTATCTGCGACAGAACTGCTCCAACACCCACGTTACTAGCATCCGCGTCCACAATAAATGTTTTGCCAGGGGTGGGGTAAGCTAGTATTGGTGCCTCACAAACCCGCTGTTTTAGATGTTGAAAGCTTCTTTCGCACTCACCTGACCATTTAAATTGTCTACCCTTTTCAGTTAGCTGGTGCAGACACTTTGCGATTCCGGCAAAATCTTTGACGAACCTCCTGTAATAAGTGGCGAGACCTAGAAAGCTCCTCAGCTGGTGTTTATCTTCGGGAACTGGCCAATTTCTCACGGTTTCGATTTTCTCCGGGTCAGTGTTTACTCTATTTGATGATATCACATGTCCCAAATATTTCACCTCAGCTTTGAACAGAGCACATTTCTTTGGATTTAGTTTCAAATGTGCAGTTCGAAGTCGTGTAAACACCTCCCTCAAGTTGTCGCGATGTTCAGCGAACGTCTTTCCCACAAAGATGACGTCATCCAAGTACACCAGGCAGGTTTTCCATGTCAGACCCTGTAACACACGTTCCATTAAACGCTCAAATGTGGCTGGAGCGTTACACAAGCCAAATGGCATAACGGTAAACTGCCATAGTCCATTTCCCGTTGTGAAAGCGGTCTTTTCTTTGTCTTCTGGATGGATCTGTACCTGCCAGTAACCACTTTTCAGATCGAGGGTGGAAAACCATTTCGCTCCAGAAAGGGTATCCAAGGTGTCATCTATTCGAGGCAAGGGGTAGCTGTCCTTCTTAGTGACATCGTTGAGCCTCCGGTAATCCACGCAGAATCGAGTGCTGCCGTCCTTCTTTTTCACTAGTACAACGGGTGATGCCCACGGACTTTTTGAGTTTTCGATTAGACCGTCTTTTTCCATGGTTGATATCATCTCATCGACTTCCGACTGTTTTGCCAATGGAAGTCTTCTAGCAGGTTGTCGGATCGGTCTGCTATCGCCGGTGTCTATTCGGTGCTGTACTAAGTGTGTTCGACCATAGTCTCCATCCTGCGATGCAAATATATCAGCAAACTCGCCAATGAGGTTTTTGGCCATGGTTTTCTGCTCCTGATTTAGCTCACAGTTTCCAAGGATAGCATTACATACCTCAGCCAATTTTGTTGCAGAAACAGGACTCGCAGATTCACTCCCAGATGTTGTCGATATGGCTGCAATGGGTACGCATCTTCCAATCACCTCTCCTTGTCTGAGCTTGACGGAGTGTTTGTTCGGATTCATCAGCCTTACCGGAACCATGTTTTTCTTTGGTTCTACTAACATTTTTCCAACGATATAGCTTGGAAAGTCCTCTTTATTATCTGCTTCAATGAAATAGAATCGGTGGTTCCCAGGATCACCCTCCAAACGCGTCCAAAGAACTGTCTCTGAAGAAGGTGGTAGGACTTCATCTCTGCTTATAACCGCCCGAAGATTCACAGCGTTCTCGTTTCCGTATACCATAGGGATCTTGCATTCGAAGGTCTATGATTACCTCATGTGCCTTCATGAAATCCACTCCAATGATGCATTCGTCGCATATGTCGGCTACCAAGAATGCATGTGAGAAGGTCAACCCTGCCAGTTGTATCTTTAGAAATACCTCCCCGTATACTTTTGCTGCTTCTCCCGTAGCTGTCTTCAGAGTGTAGCAGCTGGTGTTATGTAGCCAGGATGTCTGAACAAGGTCTCTTCTGATTGTCGATAGTGGCCACACATTTTCTGTTTCTGATGACTGTCTCCACTGTCAAGCTCTTGCTGCAGCGTGTAGTTTGCGAAACTTGGATGATGGTCCTGGGGGCGTCGATTCCATCAACCAACTTCAGCCCCGCTAAGTTGGTTCTTAGGCGTTTCCCGCCTGCTGTTGATCAGAAGCTTGTCCAGCAGTGTGAGTGTTATTCCTGCCAGATGCTTCGTCATTCTGCTTCCTCCTTGCGCAATGTGGGCAGCTTACCTGTCTAGGTGGAGATCTGCATTGACGCTGTAGGTGTCCTAGCTTGTTGCAATTCCAGCATCTCATTTGACCTCGAGCAGTGTTCGGGTTTTGTCTTTCAATGTCGACACGTTGACATGCGCACTCTAGCGTAGCCATTTCCCTGACGCGATAGCTACCTTTCGAAGCTTGGTCTGCTGCTTCCATTGTCAGGGCAAATGCTAAAGCCTCAGCGAGCGTTTTCTTACCTGCCATTCTCACAGCCATTTGTAGTTTTCCATCTGCAATGGCATTAGTGAACGCATCGGTTGCCAGTTCGTTTATGATTTCCCTGCTGGTATTGGGATAAGACAAATTGGCCAAGCGCTCGATGTCAGCTTGCAATTGTTGTAGCGTTTCACCTCTTGTCTGGACCCTTCGACGCAACTGGACTCGGTAAACTTGCTGCATGTGGTCGTCGCCAAACCTCATCTCGATTGCCTTGACCATGGCATCATAATCCTGATGTTTGTCTTCAGGAATGGTCTGCAGCAATTCGGCAGCTGTTCCTCTGATAGCAAGCGTAAGAGCAATTGATTTGTTTTCGTTGTCCCAGTTGTTTGTCAAGGCAGCAGCTTCGAACTGCCTCTTATAAATTGGCCATGATGTTTGACCATTGATGACAGGGGGCTGCATTTCCTTTCTTCGTGGACCGTCGCTCGAATATTCCCGAACCTTCTGCTTTTTCAAAGAATCAAATTCCTTAGCCAGATGTTCGTACTGTTGCTCTACACTTACGAACTTTTCTTCCAAGTTTTCTACTTTGGCTTCGAATTTCTGATCGATTGTTTGAAGTCTTTTGTCGAAGAGAACATTCTGTGCATCGAGTTTGTTTTCGAGACCACCAAATTTGCTTTCGAGAACGTTCTTTTGTTCTTCAAGAACGTTCTTTTGGTCGCTTAGTTGCTGCTGGAGAATTTCCAACGAATTCTTCTGCTCATTCTTTTGTTCTTCGAGAACGTTCTTTTGTTCTTCGAATTTCGACAGAAGCAACTTCATGAAAGCAGGCATTTCATCGGCTGTACTTACTGTGCATTCTCTCCCTTGTTCTTCAACATCGAACAACATGGTATCGGGGTCTCCACCATCCTGAGTGATAGCATTCTGAAGTCGGAGCAATAGTTCCTTTTTCAGCCCCGAAGTCTGAAGATTTCGTTTTCCTAATTCTTCTTTCAACTCAGCTGTTGTCAATTGTTCTAATTTGCGACCCATTTTATGTAACTGAAACACTATTTTCGCAACACAGTCAGTTTTATTTTAATGTCTTTTCTAGAAAGATCTTTTTCCAACACTATTTTTAACAAAAATACTTGCTATTCACAGTCTTATAGCACAATCAGTTCAATAGTTTCTGGAAAATTCCACTTTCACAATTAAATGAGTCACCGAAACTGTTTTAGAAAATGTCACTATGGAATTTTCTAGCACTTTACTGAGTTTTATCCCCAATTTCTGACACCAATGTGATATTTTGGCCTGGGGTTCGACAAATAAAACTCAATCAAAATTCCAAAATAATACAATAAATCTCTTTATTTTATAAAACACCACGTCTTTCAGTTTAAATAACACCAATTTAACTTATTTCACTTATTCACAATTCAAATACGTTTTTATAATTCAACACCTTTTTATTTTATCTCAATTCAATCACTTTTTACTAATGCTTCTAGTTGTTAACAATTCCACTTTCGAAAATAAACTGAACTTTCAATGCAATCTAGAAGCTTCTGGAAGCTTCTGTCTGGTTCTGGCACAATCTAAGCTTTTGGTACTAATTCGAGTCTATACATATTGCAAATATGTAGCATACTTTTAGGCGCTCACAATGAATGTTGGTTGTTGTACACAATGAATCCAACAGATGTCGTTAATTTACAAAATGTATCCTCCGAATATCTAAACTTGTTGCCGCATCACAATTTAAACAAAAATATTACACATACGCCACGTTTCACGACGGAGCAGAGCAGTAGTGGCAAGCAAAGCTCTGTTGACTGTCCATCACTTGTGCAAAAGCGCGATGGTTGAACATGCTACCATTGGAAAATCGGACGTTGATAAAAGAACCTGTACTCGACATCCATTATACCCATGGAATCAGGCTAATTGTTATAGTTATTTACGCACTTCCCAGACCGAAAAATTGAAAAATGATTACACAAATTGCGGCCGACGCAAGGGACTAATCCAGTATCATGGATGTTCTAAATTTCAAAGGAACAAACTTTGATTTGGACTGTTTTCTAGCTGTAGATAATATAAGATCTTGATTTTCATTACCTTGATGTAATTTCGTTTTTAGTCGCCTGTTAAGATAAACATAAAGCTGCAGCAGGAATACTCCACCCCATTCCAGCGCACAGAAACATTGAAGGACTGCAATCACAAGAAATCTTGAGGTACTTTTCCGATCGAGCCTCTATTAGACTTCAAAGAAGTTCTTTACCGCCGCAGCACAAGTTATGATGACCACGCTTTTCAGGAGGGAATGCAATCTAGAAGCTTCTGGAAGCTTCTGTCTGGTTCTGGCACAATCTAAGCTTTTGGTACTAATTCGAGTCTCGAATTAGTACTTCACGTTCGATTTAGTACTCAGTCAAAACATATTGCAAATATGTAGCATACTTTTAGGCGCTCACAATGAATGTTGGTTGTTGTACACTTCTTCTGGAAGCCTCTGTCTGGTTCTGGCACAATCTAAGCTTTTGGTACTAATTCGAGTCTCGAATTAGTACTTCAAGTTCGATTTAGTACTCAGTCAAAACATATTGCAAATATGTAGCATACTTTTAGGCGCTCACAATGAATGTTGGTTGTTGTACACAATGAATCCAACAGATGTCGTTAATTTACAAAATGTATCCTCCGAATATCTAAACTTGTTGCCACATCACAATATAAACAAAAATATTACACATACGCCACGTTTCACGACGGAGCAGAGCAGTAGTGGCAAGCAAAGCTCTGTTGACTGTCCATCACTTGTCCAAAAGCGCGATGGTTGAACATGCTACCATTGGAAAATCGGACGTTGATAAAAGAACCTGTACTCGACATCCATTATACCCATGGAATCAGGCTAATTGTTATAGTTATTTACGCACTTCCCAGACCGAAAAATTGAAAAATGATTACACAAATTGCGGCCGACGCAAGGGACTAATCCAGTATCATGGATGTTCTAAATTTCAAAGGAACAAACTTTGATTTGGACTGTTTTCTAGCTGTAGATAATATAAGATCTTGATTTTCATTACCTTGATGTAATTTCGTTTTTAGTCGCCTGTTAAGATAAACATAAAGCTGCAGCAGGAATACTCCACCCCATTCCAGCGCACAGAAACATTGAAGGACTGCAATCACAAGAAATCTTGAGGTACTTTTCCGATCGAGCCTCTATTAGACTTCAAAGAAGTTCTTTACCGCCGCAGCACAAGTTATGATGACCACGCTTTTCAGGAGGGAATGCAGGGAGTATATAAGAACCCCGTTATCGGGTAAATGGAGAGCTGTCACTGCAGGAATGAAGTTTGAAACTATTACCAAATGGTAAACCAAAACTGTTAGGAGAGTCGCGAGCTTCAAGGCTTCAGATCTCGAGCCCAACTTCGCACATAGGATCAAGGAATATCGTGAAAATATATAGAAATCGATGCTAAGGATGTAGAAAAACCACTTCTGCAGACCTAAGGACGGTGATGATGTTTGAAACATCAAACATGTTTGCGATTTTTTTTTTTATGTATTAGCTATCATTTTACAAAAAACAAATTTTGGGGAAAAAGTCTATTAACGGTTTCTTTCATGTAACGTTTTTTTTTAATTTTTGGCGTTCTCGGTAAAGGCTCATTGCATTTCAACAAAAAATTATATATTTGAAAAGATCTATAATACTGTGATGTGGCAACAAGTTTAGATATTTGTACGATACATTTTGTAAATCTGTTGGATTCATTGTGTACAACAACCAACATTCATTGTGTACAACGACCATGCGCCTAAAAGTATGCCACATATTTGCAATATGTTTTAACTGAGTACTAAATCGAACTTGAAGTACTAATTCGAGACTCGAATTAGTACCGAAAGCTTAGATTGTGCCAGAACCAGACAGAAGCTTCCAGAAGCTTGTAAACTTGTATAAATACAAGAGTAGATTGCATTGAAAGTTCAGTTTATTTTCGAAAGTGGAATTGTTAACAACTGGAAGCGTTAATAAAAAGTGATTGAATTGAGATTAAATAAAGTGTTAAATGATAAAAACGTATATGAATTGTGAATAAGTGGAATAAGTTAAATTGGTGTTATTTAAACTGAAAGACGTTGTGTTTAATAAAATAAAGGGATTTGTTGTATTAATTTGGAATTTTGATTGAGTTTTATTTGTCGAAACCCAGGCCAAAATATCACATTGGTGTCAGAAGTGGGATAAAACTCAGTAAAGTGCTAGAAAATTCCATAGTGACATTTTCTAAAACAGTTTCGGTGACTTATATAATTGTGAAAGTGAGCTGATTTTGCTATAAAACTGTGAATAGCGAATATTTTTGTTAAAAATAGTGTTTGAAAAAGATTTTTCTAGAAGAGACATTAAAATAAAATTGACTGTGTTGCGAAAATTGTGTTTCGGTTACATAAAATGGGTCGCAAATTAGAACAATTGACAACAGCTGAGTTGAAAGAAGAATTAGGAAAAAGAAATCTTCAGACTTCGGGGCTGAAAAAGGAACTATTGCTCCGACTATCACTCAGGATGGTGGAGACCCCGATACCATGTTGTTTGATGTTGAAGAACAAGGGAGAGAATGCACAGTAAGTACAGCCGATGAAATGCCTGCTTTCATGAAGTTGCTTCTGTCGAAATTCGACGAACAAAAGAATGAGCAGAAGAACAGCAACAACTAAGCGAACAAAGGAACGTTCTCGAAGACCAAAGGAACGTTCTCGAAAGTAAATTCGATGGTCTCGAAAACAAACTCGATGCACAGAATGTTCTCTTCGACAAAAGACTTCAAACAATCGATCAGAAATTCGAAGCCAAAATAGAAAACTTGGAAGAAAAGTTCGTAAGTGTAGAGCAACAGTACGAACATCTGGCTAAGGAATTTGATTCTTTGAAAAAGCAGAAGGTTCGGGAATATTCGAGCGACGGTCCGCGAAGAAAGGAAATGCAGCCCCCTGTCTTCGATGGTCAAACACCATGGCCAATTTATAAGAGGCAGTTCGAAGCTGCCGCCTTGACGAACAACTGGGACAACGAAGACAAATCAATTGCTCTTACACTTGCACTCAGAGGAACAGCTGATGAATTGCTGCAGACCATTCCTGAAGACAAATATCATGATTATGATGCCATGGTCAAGGCAATCGAGATGAGGTTTGGCGACGACCACATGCAGCAAGTTTACCGAGTCCAGTTGCGCCGAAGGGTCCAGGCAAGAGGTGAAACGCTACAACAATTGCAAGCTGACATCGAGCGCTTGGCCAATTTGTCTTATCCCAATACCAGCAGGGAAATCATAAACGAACTGGCAACCGATGCGTTCACTAATGCCATTGCAGATGGAAAACTACAAATGGCTGTGAGAATGGCAGGTAAGAAAACGCTCGCTGAGGCTTTAGCATTTGCCCTGACAATGGAAGCAGCAGACCAAGCTTCGCAAGGTAGCCATCGCGTCAGGGAAATGGCTACGCTAGAGTGCTCATGTCAACGTGTCGACATTGAAAGACAAAACCCGAACACTGCTCGAGGTCAAATGAGATGCTGGAATTGCAACAAGCTAGGACACCTACAGCGACAATGCAGATCTCCACAGGTAAGCTGCCCACATAGCACGAGAAAAAGGCCTACTGACAGGGATATCGCTTACCCTACCGGGCATGATTTGGGGATACATCAGTGTGGAAAGCGCGTAAGAACCAACTTTGCAGAGCAGAAGTCGGTTGATGAAATGAACGCCCCCAGGACCATTTTCCAAGTTGCGCAAACGAAACGATGCAACCAGAGTTTGACGGTGGAGACCGTCATCGCCAACAGAAAATGTGTGGCCACTATCGATACGGGTGCCACGGCCTCCATAATTAGAAGAGGCCTTGTCCAGACGTCCTGGCTACACAACACCAGCTGGAACAGTCTGAAGGCAGCTACGGGAGAAGTAGCAAAAGTATACGGAGAGGTACTTCTGAAGATAGAACTGGCAGGGCTGACCTTCGCACATGCATTCTTGGTAGCTGACATATGCGACGACTGCATACTAGGTGTGGATTTTATGAAGGCACATGAAGTAGTACTAGACTTTCGAAGGCAGGTGTTAAGGTATTCAATCGTCGAGATTCCAATGGTGTACGGAAACGAGAATGCTGTAAGTCTTCGGACGATCATAAGCAGTGATGAAATTCTCCGGCCATCTTCAGAAAGAGCGCATCCTAGGTGTTTGAACGGTAAGAAGGACGAAAGTATTTCTGTTCAGAGACTAAGGGCTGAACCTGTAAAGGGTTGGACTGCGGAAGAACTTCGTAATGCACAAAAGGAAGATCCTGACATCGAGCCCATTCTTGTATGGAAGGAATCTATGGATAAGCCGAATGCAAGAGACATATCCGACAGAAGTCCTACCTTAAAGGCATACTGGGCGCAGTGGGACTCTCTCCATGTAAAAGATGGTGTTTTGTGGAGAAAATGGGAAATGCCGAATGGAAGATCCTTTAAGATGCAGCTTGTGGTGCCACGGTCGAAAGTGCAGGAGATTTTAAGGGAAATGCACGATGAAGAATCCGGCGGGCACTTAGGAATCAACAGGACACGGAAAAGGGTACGGGTACGTTTTTATTGGTTAACTGTAAGAAAAGATGTCGAGAGATGGTGTCGAAAGTGCACCACGTGCAAACTGAGTACTAAATCGAACTTGAAGTACTAATTCGAGACTCGAATTAGTACCGAAAGCTTAGATTGTGCCAGAACCAGACAGAAGCTTCCAGAAGCTTGTAAACTTGTATAATTACAAGAGTAGATTGCATTGAAAGTTCAGTTTATTTTCGAAAGTGGAATTGTTAACAACTGGAATCGTTAATAAAAAGTGATTGAATTGAGATTAAATAAAAAGTGTTGAATGATAAAAACGTATATGAATTGTGAATAAGTGGAATAAGTTAAATTGGTGTTATTTAAACTGAAAGACGTTGTGTTTAATAAAATAAAGGGATTTGTTGTATTAATTTGGAATTTTGATTGAGTTTTATTTGTCGAAACCCAGGCCAAAATATCACAATACAAAATAAATTCTGCATACCAATATTTTTAGTAATTTAATGTTTATATTTAAATTTAATTTTTGATTTTTTTTTTTTGAAAATTTAATATGGATCACCTAAAAAACTGCATACTTAAACCTACAAACAAATTTTTTATTTCAAAAAACTAAATATAAAAACAGGATTTTATCAAAATTCGTCCTATAATAAATTTTCGAAATACTTTTTTTCATAAATTCAATAATATCCATTTATACTAAAAACCGATAATTGTTGTGGTTTTGGCATTTTTTATAGGTTCAGACTGTGTGATTAGGCACATGAGAGCAAGTACGTGCGACCCAGTCGTGCCCATTTTTTCTGTATATCAATGTTCTTTTTTTCATTTTTATTTTTGTTATATCTATGTATTATATTTGTCACTGTGATTTATATTTTATGTTTTCTTATTTTGACATTCAAGGCACCGGTGCTATGTTGTCGTTTAGTCTCCTCAATGTGCGGCCAATCCTTCACCACTTTCGCTGTTTGAAGTCAAAATTCAATTTTAGTTGTCCAATCGTACTCCACATTTCATCAACCACCAGCTTATAAGAATATAAGGAAGAAAACGGTTACCCAAGGTCTATAACTTCCCTGTAATAGTAGACGCGCATTTCAAAATGGTATTTACCTAACCAATGGTATATATCAAGGATTTCAAAATTGATTAACAAAATCTCAACTTTATGGGAAGCTTTTGAAAGTATTCTATTATTGGCGTCTAATTCTTGTTACACCATCGAGCGACACACACTTATACGTAATTCAAATTCGTGCCTTCCGCAAAGGCTAACTAGCCGAAAATAACCTGCTCATGTTGGCTAATATGCCACCCATCCCTTCATTCCCTTTTAGCATCCGACACACTTGTGGTTAAGAGCACCATTGTTAATTGTCAGAAATCAGGTGTCATCAAACGATATTCATTTGACCGTCTCGTTTCTAGCCATATTTTGTCAGTCCTAAGATCGTAAATTGACAGAAGGAACAGAATCGTTCATTTTCACAAGGAAACACCTTGCGTTGTTGTATGATTCTTTTGTTTAGCTTAATAACAGACATTATTCAGATTAAGACAACAAAATCTGCTTCTTTCATTTGTGACGCTTCTATGGAAGCATATTAGATACCCCTAATAGATATTCCTGCCGAAATTCGTTGACACAGCCCCTCTCCTTTCAAAATAAGACTTAAATTCCTTACCAACTATTTGACCTTGACAGAAGAGAAGCAACAGTCTACCCTGTCACACCCCAAACCGAAGGGCAGTTAAACTGACAACACATCCTTGCTCCCCAATCGCCATAATTGAACTACTCGGGCTGAATTTTTCGAACAAGGATCATCGTTATGTTAAATGCGATGTTTTTTCGCCTTGTATCTCTCCAGAGCACCGTCATGCGCCCAAAAAAATTCACCTTTCACTCAAAATTTCCACTCAAAGGCCTTAAAGCTCTTCCACAGCCATCCTCACTACAAACTTTGGCACAAACCAACCACCAAAATATAACCTAGGACAAAAAAGCCAGCACCAGCACCCAACCCCCTATTCAATGAAAACCAACAAAAATGTCTACTACTATCCTGGCAAGGTGAGTTCAAAAGTCAGTCTATTTCGTAACTGTAAAACGGACGGTCGGTATTATTTTAACGCGCCGCTTGTTCAAACTAAAAAGTCAGCTTTTTCTGTGACAACCCCAGAAACAGTATCCTGTTTAGGTAGAGTCAAGTCAATTTACATGAATGTAACCGTTAACTTAACTTATCATTCGAAAGTATGTTTTCTTAATAACGTCTTCGTCGTCGTCGGTGAATTGTATTGTGTTCAGAGTCCTTTCGCCTATTTAACTTAGTAAATCAAGGAGTTTGAAAGGTATTTTTCCACTTTCCACATCCACAAGGCAAGAAAATCATCTTGCCACACGCCGCAACTTATAGCTATACAAAAAAAAAAGTAAAGAAAAGGAATAGCTGGAATATTTATTTTATCCTGTTTATCCTTGGAACCGTTTCTTTTTTCGGATTGTTGTTTTTTTTTTTGTCCAATGTGAGTTCCTTTTTCTTGGCCAAAAAGAAAGCAATAATTGCATACCTTTGGGAAAAATTTAAAAAAACCTAAACCACCACCTCTCCGCAGCCTATATCCTGCCTGGCCGCCTGATATACAACAAAATCTGTGTCACAGTTTTTCGTCCTCAAGAAGTAGTCTTGGTCGTGGTCGTCGTCGTGTTGTATAGTTCCTCGTCGTAGTGGCGTAGTCGTAGTCACTTTTTTTTTTGTGATCCGGTGGATCGGGAGTGTTGGTTACGTGTCCTTTATTTCTGTGAGAAAGTAAGTTGGCATTTTATGTGATTTAACCTACTCCGGTATACGATTTTTTTTCTTCGGTCTTAGGTTAGTTCCGCGGACGTTTGGCAGACAGGACAATTACAACGGTGAAGTGGTAGTGTATGAGAGTGTGTCTTTTTGGTAACACAGCTATATTTGTGTGAATGAGCATTGGAGAATTTGCGTGTGGCATATTGTCTCATATCCCTGGTGGAAATCTCATGAATTAATTTGATTTTTATTCAAGGTTCGACTAACTTTGTGTTTCTTCTTTTGTGTGATAAAAAGAATGTCCTTTGGAATTATAAAAGTATAAAAGTTTCGTGATGAGCATAAAAAAGGCTTGAACTAGAACACGGCTTCTCTGTTTCTATGATTAAAATATGCTAATTTCCATGTGTGTCCTTTCTTACGAAATCGTGTGAAGGCCGGGTTAGGGTTACGACATGCGATAGGGAGAGGAGTGAAAGAGGATGCTTGCATCTTAATCTGCATTTTTGATGTTCAAGGATTTCAGAAGTCTTTCCAAAGAAAAAAAAAATCGGAGCACAATAAATATAATGGAAAACGTACTTATATGTTTGACATGAGCAAGTCAGCACAAGGAGCTCTTATAAGGTGGGTAGTTAGTGTTAAGAAAACCAACTTTTTTTTTGTATCCTTATTTGGTGTTTCCAATCGAATAATGAAACAGACAGGACAAAAAAAAAAGAAAACATTCCTTTTGTCCTGTGGAATGGAAAGGAATTTATGTGACTTATATAAATTATATTTCTTTGAATGTTTCGGTGGGAGGTTAGTTGGTATAGAATGAACTTCTATTGAGTTTGGGACTGGATGGAGAAGATAATGGTTTTGGTTTCATAGGCTACGCAAGGACTCAGCACGGGCACGTTTTTTTTGTGGTCTCAAAGATTGATGATTATTAGGTTGAGAGTTGTACAAATATTTATATAGAAAAATACATTTATATAACAAAACAGTCCCAGGTTTGGGGTTTTCTTTTTTTACTTCTGAGCCCTGATGGGGTTGCTTTATAAGGCGTTGCGTTGATTTGTGTACCTACCTACTGAGGCGTAGTTGGTACACTGACCAGGTTTTTATTTTATTATTTTTCGTCCTTGAATGTTTGGTTTTTTGACAAATTGTTTGTTTTTTTGTGTGGGTGGTTTGTATTTATTTAACCAATGAAATTCAATTAGAAAAATTAATGAATTGCTGTCATTTAAAAATACATATTTTAGAAAGTATAAAGGACATGAACATATAGAAAATGAAAAAAAAATCTTACGAAATAACAGGGTTTTAATCATTGTAATTAAATATTTTTCGTAAAGATCACATTTCTGTTTTTTATTCGAATTTTGATGAAAACTCTTTAAGTTATCCCACTTCTGAAATTTTAATAAAAACGATTTATTAAGAATGAAGTGGCTTAAATACAAACATAAAGTTTGGAAAGGTTAAAATTTGTTTTGCGGTTATAAAATTTTATAGTAGGTTAACAACTCTAGCAGAAACGCCTTTTTTCTAATTCAAGTAACAGAAATATTATCCTCATAATTATTTATAAAATTATAAAAAAATGTTAACAAAGATCAGATGTGGGATTAATCGCCTACAGGTAGCAGTTACTTGCTATATAAGTATATAGTAAACCTATACAAATTCTTAAAAGGAATTCTTAACATAAACAAGTGATATGAGGAAAATAGTATATTTTGAATTTTAAAAAAGACTTTTAAATTATTATTTCAAAAGATTCATTTTAAACCTAAACTATGCCTACAGATTAAAGATTAAAATCAATTTAAGAAATAAGAGTACCTACTTTATATATATTTAAAAAAATATGAAAAACTGGTTGTTGTTTTTATAAACAGTCACTTGTGGATTTGATTTTGAACTTCACTTAGAACGATTTTATAAGATCAAATTAGATTTGGGTAAATTTATATTTGAAATCTTCTTTCAAAAATAGCACCGAGCGGTAAAAGAACTGCAATTTAAATGTTTTAATTTTAATTGAGTTACTAGCAAAATTCTGTCCGTCTGTCTATCTGTCTGTCTGTCTGTCTTTCTGTATGGATGTATTTTGGACTGTAGCCTAAAAAGTTGGGCCAATCGTCTTCAAATTTAGAACTTAAGGTTATTTTGACATTCTACAGAGGAGTCATTTTTTTTATTAGCTTAAAAATTAACGGTATCTGTCATATAACCATTATATAAATGTTTATTTTTCTCGAAAACGGGTCCAAGAATTTTTATGAAAAAAATCAGTGTACTACTGTAGGTAAGCATTATATTTTGGTGAAATAAAAAATTAATATGGTGGGTTAAAAACGGTACCTCCCATAGGACCGTTTTTTTATTCTCCGACTTTCTCGAAAACTGGTGATCCGATTACTATCAAAATTGATATTTTAGAAGATGTAGGTATCCTTAGTAATTTTGCATTAATTTTTTTCGAAAACTTTTTTTTTTGTATTTTTAACAATTAAATTAATATAAATAAATAAATTTTTGACAAATCAATATTTTAAAATTACCTACCGGTAATTTTTTTTTTTTTTTTAAATTCTGTTTTAATGTTTTGCTTAAGTTTGCATTTATTAATTATTTCTTTTAATATTTTAAGAAAGTTGTTAAAAAAACCGTTTTATTTAAAAACCGCTGTTGAGATTTTGAAAAAAATTCAATTTTTTAACATTTTTTAAAGAAATAACATGGCGTTTTAATTATTTCACTCAATACAATTTAACGTACTTTATTCGAACAAACAAAAGTCACAAAAATCGAATAAATGCTTACTCTAATTTTCTTAAATTTTATTCTAAAATGTGACCGCACATATGAGCAAGTACGTGCAATTCAGTCGTGCATTTTCATTTTGTTTGGTTTAATTTAATTTGTATGTGGGTATTTAAAATTTTTTTTTTCAAAAACCCAACCTCTGGTTTTGAAAAAATGCATGCTTACTTACTTAAAAAAATGAGCACAACTGAGTCGCACGACTTTCTGTTATGTACTTAATCATATTGGAAGGCAAGATCTTTGATCGAAACAAATAACATTTACTTACAAAAAAAAAACACGTTCTGAATTTATAAATAGCGTCAAAACCAAAATCCTTAACGGGTTGTATAATAACGAATTTATAAAAAAAATTAGAAAATTGTAGGACGGATTTTGATAAAATCCTGTTTTTTTATTTTTTTTTTTTGAAATTTTGGTATGCAGTTTATTAGAATTTATTAATATACATGTGATTATAAAATTTTAAATAATTGTTTTTGATAAGTTTCGATTTTCAAAAAAAAAAAAAAAATATTTTAATTTGAAAAAAATATTCAAATTTTTGATATGCACAATTAATTTTGCTACTTAAATTTGTTTAAATGTAAAATTTGACAGAAATTCAAACAGCCGTTACCGAGAAAACCAAAAATTAAGAAAACCGTTATATTCATGAATCCTAAACTTGCCTTATAGTCCCTACAATCGCAAGTAAAATTTGCCATGAGTCTCTTCTGTGCTTTATCATACTGGAAGCCCTGTTATTTTTTTTATGATCAAGGGTATTAATACATATGTCTTTAAATAACACAATGCGAGCTGTGCGACAAAAATTCTGTATTTCAAAATTCTGGTTATACAAAATTCTGTATGGAAAAAATTCTGTGTGTGCTTAATTATATTTTTAAAATGGGGTATGTATTTAAAAAATATGTTTTTAAACAGAAATCGTTTGATAATATAAAAAAGTGCTTTGTTTTTTAAATACGGTATTCTGGAAATACAATTGTGGCCATATGGAATTTAGAAGTACAGAATTTTGAGTTTCAGTATTTTGAAAACGGAATATTCAACATACAAAATTTCGATTCAAAACGCTATATATTGATAATGAAAATGCAACTTTTTTAAATCATTTTTGTATGGGACTGTTTTTCACTTTTGGAAAATTATAATATTATTGAAATTCTGAAATAACTTAATGTAGTTACCAGCACCCGGTGCTGCTCTGGTATATAATATTGTATGATTTTGAGTCAAATCGGTCGATAAATAAGAATTTTTTGAAAAAAGATCACATAGCATCATAGGGGTAGTTAATAAAGCCTTATTTATGTTATGCATTATAAGTTATCACCCAGTTTAAGTCTTGGAAAAATCGTTCCAGTCTTTTCCGAAATTATCCGGACAAACTGGCACTAATTTAAAAAATATAAATAGTTTTTTGTTTGTTATAAATTGTTATAATTAGTTAAAATTGGTTCATTGATTTAAAGCATCCAGACTATCAAATTTATTTTGGAATAACTTGTGAACAAAATACGCAAACATTTTGAACTGTTTTTAAGGATTACTTGAATGCTTCTTTTGGTTAATTAATTTTTCCAACAAATTCGTACCTTCGTCTGTGATGCCGCACAGTTACCTTACTAATATTATAAATGTAAATATTTGTATACTTGGATGCTTGGATTGTTTGTTCCGCAATTTCGTTTTTACGGCTTAAACGAATTTGAATGAAATTTAGGTTAGAGTTAGGTATATGGAACTGGTTCGATAATAAATCACCTTTTTTATACCGCCCGTATTGCCATGCAGCCATCATCGGTTTCAATTACTTTTAACCTGCATTTATCTGGAATCAGCTCTTCCCTCTTATGAGTCAATTCCCTTTCGATGTTTGTGCCCAAAGTTATGTAAGCATTTCACCAAAGCTACTCATATAAAAAAAAAAGATCTTTACGAAGTGCATTTTTGTTTTCCGTTATTTATTTCGCCTAACACGACGTTTTGCGTGTTCCTAGCTCACATCGGCTCCTTGTCCAGTTTCTACGTTCTGTCAACAGTTTCCTTCATTCTGGCAATAGATACCAAATCTATCCCTAAATTGCGCGTTTCGTATATTTTGCAAATTAATTTGTCCATATCATTGCTTTCTAAAATTTATTACAAGTTTATACACTTAATACTGTATATTTCCCATAAATGAAAAAAAAAATAATTTTTAAATAAAAAGTCACTGATTCAAATACCTGATTTAATTTTTACTTGCGATTTAGGTACTAAAATGCAAGTTATGGATTCGTGCAAAAAAAATCTAACAATCAAACATGACATTACGATAATAGAGAAGTTGAAAACAGTGGGACTGGAAATTCCGTCCGTCTGTCTGTTGTCTGTCTGTCTGTCTGTTCGCGCCACAGCCTAAGCGGATGGGCCGATTTGCTTCAAACTTGGTATATAGTATTTACTAGGTAGTATCTCTGGGGTTGTTTTTCATTTTTGCTCTAGGTCGAAAAATAACGGTACCCGCCATACAATTTTGAACAAAAAGTTAGATTTTCTCGAAAACGGCTCCAACGATTTTGATAAAACTTTCAGGGTGCTATTTTTTTACAACAATACTTATTTCAATTAGAATAAAATCGTAAACTATTATCCCTATTTCAATAAAATTTTCCTGTTTGCAAAACATTTATAATTCAATTAATATCGCATTTCAAAATTAAAAAAAAAAATGGTTTTCGAAATATTTTGAAAATGGGTGGATTGAATTTTTTAAATAGTTTTCCCAGATGAAAACTACATATTGCCTTATAATGACATACTAGAAAAAAATTTCAAATATTTTTTCTAAAAGTTTTTCAAAAAAAACGACTTTTTAAAAAAATTGGTCGAACGATTTTCAAAATTTTTTTTCTTCGATAAACATATAGTTTTTAAATTTTATTGCATACTTAGTTTTTCCAAGTAAACTCTGAAACTAATTTAAAAAAATAAAGAATTTTCCAAAAAAAATATTTTTTTATTTTAATAGACGTGACGGCAATACTTTTTTTCAGAGTTGGTCTTTTTGACTCTTGCTGTCTCTTGATTTATGCTCAGTTTGGTTTGCGATTTCATAATGAATAGATTTACTCCTGAACAAAGTTTGCAAATTGTGCAAATTTATTACCAAAATAATGGTTCGTTTCGGTGGAGCAGAGTATCGATGAAGACCCAAATGAGTCCATCCGCCATCGCGCGCGAAAGAATCTTGTTTTGCAAGCTTACAAAATCCAACTCGTTCAAGAATTAAAGACGATCGCCCATTAAGCGCGTCACACGTTCGGTGAATGGGTCCAAAACGAAATGGCCACCGATCCCGATTTTCACAAAATTGGGAAAATTGTTTCTCGACTGGAATTTATTCGAGCCAGCCACGGCGGCCACTTCCCCGAAATAATTTTTAGAACATAATGCAAACCCTTATCTTTATAATAAAGCTAGATTCTTGGCCATAACATTAAACTATAAGCGTTTTATTTCTTCTTGAAAACCACACGTCTACAAAAACACCCTTTATATACATACATTATGCAGCCACTAAGCAATTATCTAGCATAAAAACAAGTTCATACGACGCAGTAGTGCGATCCAGTCGTGCAATTTATTTAAAAATGATTCAAAGAGTGTGGCTTCAAAGATTATGTGGTTACCTCTTTTGATTACCGCTTTTAGAATGAGAATAAGACAACAACAACAACTTGTTTGTCAATTTTAAAGCAAAAGGTATTGCTATATACAATATTAGTTGAGGTATTACCACAAGGCATTACCATTTACAAAATACATTGAGATGCTACCACAATATTAGTACAGTACAAATTGAAATTATTACTACAGTATTTAAAATATATAAATATTTCTATAATATTAGATTGCTGTATATGTATATAACATTCAGTTAAATTAGTCATTATTATTATTTTCCCCAAAAAGTTTTTGTTTTTTGTTAAGTTTAGTTCAAGAATCCTAAAAAACTATTATTTTGTGTTGGCTAAATGCTAATGCTCACAAAAGCCTTTAAAAATAGCATTTTTGTTAACAATTATAATCCTTTTTATCACAATAATAATTCATAAAAACACAAAGCAAAAATAATCCCCCACAAAAACTAAGCTTTTAAAATAGAAATCCTTCATCCCGAATTGTTGGTGATCCAAAACCCTATTAAACAAACATTTTCAAATTTCTGATAATCAACCATTGACAGGTGGCGTTTATCTCATTTTACGAATCGAAGCCCCTAAAAAAACTATTTTCAGGATGAAAGAACACATGCGGCCCGCCTGTTAACTCCAAATGAAAAGCTTTGATTTAAGCCCTGAATTTACCAAATCAATCTAAAAATCCACTACGGTTTTTTGGATCCACCATCACATAAAGTGTATAACACACCTGAATTAGATTTAAATATCCGTTGAATTGAATTACCATCAGGAATACTAGGAATAGTTTTTGGGTGCGAAAATCAAATTACAATTTCCATAATATTAATGATTCAATTCCAAAGGTTGGAGAGTTGAAATTAATAAATTTTTTTTTTTGGTTGATTTTCCATTTTAAGCCTTAAATGCCAATTATTTGTCATTATAATCATCGCAGCCTTGATTACCCGCATCTAAATGGATAAACCATTATCTCTCTCTCCCTATGGGCATTTGGGCACTATGCAGATACAAACTCATGATTAATAATTAAATTAATTGAAAATAAAATGCCTATTATAGATACCTGTGTGATGCAAAGGAATTATGACAAAGGCAATGCGATTACAGAGCTGATTCCCCCATCCAGTTCACCTATATACATGAAAATTAATTGCCGAAGGACATCGTTAATTTAATTTATACCACTGAGTAGATTTTTATATCCTTTTTTATGGGCACTTCTATCGTAGTTGATAAGACACGAGAAGTGACTCTTTCGAATGTTTAAATATCCTGACACACTATTATTTGTTTAAGGAAATATAAAAAAAACCATCTGCTAGTGGCATCACTGGCCGGATGGATGTCCAGAGTCCAGAGGCTAGGTTTTAATGCTTTGAGGTGTCAACTTTTCTTTGTGACAGATTTAAGTGGCCATAAAAATGAACACGGTTAAAAGAGAAAAATTTGCTTAACATTGGCATGAGTATTATGTACATACATATGACACACATTTCCATCATCTCCGAAAAAAAAGCAGGACATCCTCCCTATGTATTTGCACGCGAAGGTATACACTTTGTCGTATTTATTTTATTGCCTGTTTTACGGGCCTGAAAATGTTTAAGTGGCCATTTGCGAGAACATTTGAGTTCAAATAAATCGAAAAGCACCGTAATATTGATCTATATCGTCGACGTGTTTGGATTGGGGCGGTTGGGGGTGATTTTAGCCTATCCGATACGAAATGAAACAATCGAAATAGGTATATCGAATAAAAAAAGGCAAAATTATAGGTACAATGACTAGGTATTGATAGTCCTTGCTGCTGCTGTTGGTTGATTTTGATTGCGTGTTGTTTGTATTGGAAGGACAATGACCGCCTTTCATTCTTAATCTAGGCCATAAATGCTATCCAAAGGGCAATCCATTATGGGGGACTGGGCGCCCTTTAGACAGATGCCGTTTATTTTACGCACTTGTAACAAGCTATAATGACACTTAATTGACACTTTTACTAGCTATAATTGAGTTATTCTTTGCAAATGAACATAAACATCACATTGCTTGGGTATACAATACCAGCAGTCGAGTGGTCATACCCGGAGTAATTGGTTATAGTAACTTATTTTTTTTTTAAATAGGGTTCAATTACATTTCCGAGGAGCGTTTATAAAAATTATGGTGATTTACTTTGTATACAAATACTACCATTAAATGTGGGTGTCAATGATTAATATAGGCATTATTTTGAAGATTCAAGCCTTGAGTGTGTGGTGCACTTAGTGTAATCGATTCCGAACACAATTGGCTCTTTGGAATTCTGTTTTCATTCATAGACTAGAAGCGTTTGGCATTGGAATTAATAGTGATACGTGTTTTTAGAAAAATCTATTGATTTTTAAAGTTGTTGAAATAAATTAAGAAGACTGTTTTAAAACTGCTGTAAACAAGTAAAAAAAAATCTTAACCAGAACCAGAAAATGTCTTAGATCAATATTGCCTTTATTCAGAAATGGATTCAGGAAGGTAAAAATTATATTATGTATTATACGATGTTTATATGTATTATAAAATACATCATGGTTAGTTTTTGGAAGAACATTGAAATACAGAGTATTTAGAATTTTTGTCTTTCTAGTTCAAATGATATTCCATTTTTTCTGAAAATTAACCAAAACTGAGTTGTGGTAAAAAAATATGTTTTGTATTTTAAGGTAAGAGACTTATAATTTTTATTTCTATCTAAGCAACATTATTTATGAAAAAATCAATGTAAGATCGTAGTCTAAACACGGTTGTTCGAAAGCTCATATTTCTCGGCTAATAAATGTGGACTGTATTTTTCTTACTTTTATTAAATACGTTACCCGTTGTTTCATTTCTTACAATTAAAACAATAATAATTTGTATTTTTCTGTTGTGCTCAATAAAGCATGTTTGCTACAAAACAAAATATCAAGTTTCTTAAAAATACTGAGTGTTTTATAAGCACATGAACATATCTTTCTTCTCTTAGAAGTTTGTGCATTATCTTTCCTGGCTTTCATATTTGTGTCGGTTTCAACAACGGTATTTCATACATAGGAACTTTCTTCGGCTTTATCAAAAACTGGTTAACCGATTTCAATCAAAATATTAATTCCGGGCGATGTAGTTAGCCAAAGTTATTTTCGAATAAGGTTTTTTTGTATTTTTAATAATTTTTAATATTTTGAAAATATAATGTTTTTTAATGAAACCGAACTCTACGATGTGATAAAACAATCGCTTAACAACATGAGTGTCGAGCTCACGACCTCCGGGTGAGCAAGTAAACACCTCAATTACTGCATCGCTCGGCAGTGATTTAATTATTTAAATGCCTCAGCTATTAAAGGGCTTCTTTTCCGCCAGCTTCGTCATCGTCATAAGTATTTTTGTAAATTTTGATCATCCAAAATTATTGGCATCTACGGTTATATACTTCTACCATGCTTCTTCTAAAACGATGATTTTTAAATTATTTTTTCAGAGCAAACCAAACAGAAAGGGGCCAATGATCCACCTCAATAAATTGTTCTTTGTTTGAAGAGTTGTTCAAAATCAGCAAGCCAGCAAACTTAAAACAATTAGTTGTGTTGCTAGTGACATGATCCCAAGCTGGCGCCAACCTGCCGACAGCCTATTATGAGTTTTGGGCCAATGGTACATTATAATTAGCTTCGATGTCCCGAAAAATTTTGAGCAAAAATTTTTTTTTTGAAAATTGCTTTTAATTTTTTTTGATCTTATACTGATACATTGATTGCAATATCAATGTAGAAAAAGTTGAATCAATTTTTTTTTTGTTGCAATTAATTTTCCATCTGAGTAAAATTGCGCGGAAATATATCGCTTGTACCACAAATGCTCACAATTTTTTCAAATTACTGATCAAGTTACAGTATAAAGTATATTTTCGACCAAAGCACGAATATAATTCACAAATTTGGTCAGGTGCTCCCACTCCACTCGAGTTTTCTAAAAAGAATTAAAAAAAGAACTTTGGAAATGATAGGCGAGCGAACAATAACATAAACATTTTCATCTCTTGAGCACAGACGTAATATCTCTTGCTTTCATTATCTTATCGTTATTTCTATAAACAATGCTCTAGTGAAATAGCCAGTTGCATTGCTCCCCTGAGACGATTCTCCCGTAATACTCGCCCTGCAAGGTGTGCCCATCATTTTACCCTTGAGCCCAACTTCGGGGGTACTCTTAAGTATAGAGTCGCACCACACGAATGTGGAATGCTTTGCAAGGCTTTGTTTTTCCTTTCCATTTTGATATGCAGAACTAATATGCATCGGTAACTCCTCTTTCATCCCTCCTCTTCTTCCTAATGCTGGTACGGTGTTCAAACAATTTAGGGGTATACAATTACCCCTTTCGCGTGGGAAAATAATAATAATAAAAAAAAATCATCCTTTAATTAAAGTTTGAATTTACAATGAATCTTAGTAATATGCTTTATTCGCAAACGCTATCGATGTGTGGTACTTGCATCGGAAAAACAAAACACCTCTCAGTTTTTTGGAAGCAGCTGCATTGCAGTTACTTAAAAACCTAAGGCCACCGAACAATAACTGAAGAATTTATCGCTTGAGCACCGTCATATTCAAGTGGAATAGCTGGATGAATTCCTCCCGTAAAAATTTTCAACTGCGTTGAAAAAGTCTATCAAATAAGATGAAAAAGCACACCTGTTTACTTGAAAAGACTTCAAAACTATAATTAACTATTTGAAAAAGAAAAAACAAAATCATTGTTAGTTTTTAACAATTTTTTTTTTTTAATTTTTTATTTATTTTCAATGTAGTAAATTTACATTAAAGCTTTCAGTTCGTAGACACAAGTATTTTTCATATTTTGTAGGTTGTATGCTATACAGATCTAAAATGATTGTGTTTCTTTTAAAATATTTTTTAATGTCTATATACGTTTGTATACTTCCGTACGAAAGTAACGAACAAACATAATCCTTCTTTACTCTTGTTTTGTTCTTAGTTCATCAATAAAACATCAAATAAAATTTATATCCTTAACATGACTTGACCCCTTAAAAATAATACCCACAAAAACTTTTCTTAGAACTTTTTGAAACTTCGAATATAAAAAAAATCCAATAAAATATTTACAGTCCTTTGTTTTTTTCCAATTGAAACATTATGTCCTTGAATAGTTAACAAAAAAGTAAAAAAATAAAAGATACGCCTTTGATTTAAAATCAACAATAAAAATTCATTTTAGTTTTGAATATTTTAGTGTTTTAATCTGTTCAACTAGAATCTGTTATCATTAATGTTCGGATGGACAAAGTTCAGTTTCTAAGTTTTTTAATCAGCAGGTAGTTAACACATATGGAACTTATTATGTTTTGGGAATATTGTTTTTTACTTAACTAGCGTAAATGAGTGTAACTGTTGTGCATTATTTAAAAGTTTCTCTTTTTAATTTAATGTTATAGGTTAGAAGTGATAAGCAGATAAATCCCTTTAACATTTACTACATAATAGCTTTTTGTTATTTTTTTTTTTTTGCAGACTTTGTAGTTACAAAGTTTTTTGATACAAAATAAAATTTAGCCAAAAGCCGCAACCATAATTTTACATTTTGCATCACATGTGTACGACAGGGTTTTGCATTTCTTATAACTAACTTATTGCTTAGTAAAAATTCTTAAAAACTAGCTTATATATTGGCTTAACTAACTAACTGACCCTATGTGGACAATCCTAATTATTGCCTTTCGGCGTAAAAGTGACTTACATGTAGAAACTATAACATTTTGGGCTTCTAAATCAGAAAATTATTAAAAAAAGCTGGTTTTAAGATCATCAGTTTTTAAAACATATCCACCACAAAACAACCACTTGGTTGTGATACTCAATAATCTCCAACCAATCATAGATATCCATTTGAATTTGTTGTCTTTGCTTCGCCGTGAATTACATCTTACATCTGTATACATGTTTTTTTCATTATTTTTACAGTGCGATGAACGCAAATAAAATCAGTTATAGTTGTTTGTAAAGTCGACTGAAGTATATTAAGTAAAAAAGTTTTGACGAAATAAAAAGAAAAAAAGAATCAGTTATAGTTGTAAAGCCGACTGAAGTAGATGTAGTAAACAAGTTGTAACGAAATAAAAAGAAAAGAAGTAATCGAGTGTTCCCCTAAAAATTTAAACAAATTATTAAGATTACCCCCCCTTCCCAAACACTACCTGTCACTCTATGTATCTACTTATCTAAATGTCTATCTGTTTATCTATCTGTTCATCTATTTATTCTGCCCTACTTACACAACTATCTGCCATTCAAATTAAACTAGACCACTTTCCATGTAACCATCAGTTATATGTCTGCTTTAAGGTTAATTTAAGTAACAGATATGAATCATGTATTATTTCTGAACGAATTAAGATCCATATCATATCCAAACCATTACCTCCTACCTTATTTTCTCTGTCCAAAATTGCCAATCAAAATGTCAGTAATTTAATTAATGACATTTCAGTTTTGTCATTGGTAATAATTAAGAGCTAGCTGACATAAAATTCCCACAGAGATTTGAAAAAATACATTTTCGTATAAATGTGATAGAAGATAGACATAATTTATTGCATCCTTTTTTAATTTTTTTCTGTTATGCCAATCAAGTCAAATTAAAAATTGAACTGAAATGAAAATTAAGGTTAAAGTGTTGCACTAATGAAATGTGTCGAAAAGGTATTTATTTTTTTTAAATATCATTTGATTATCCTTAACTTAATTGGAAATCATCTTTAATCCTTAGCTAGGATTGTTAAAACGGCTCCGCAGATATGCCATCAGCCCCCTTTCAACTTTACTATGTTTTATGTCAAGGATTTTTAAGCATGTGTGCAAAAAATAATTTTCAATTCACCTCTATAAAAATCATTCATTATAGTATAAGTTTACTTCTTAACCCTGATCAGCAGTCCATTTCAACATTTTGTTGTAGTCATAAGTTTCGCATGGTTTACAACACTAAAGTACTTCACATGGCCTGAAAAACGAACTTTTCCATTGGGCAGGTGTGAGTGCACACTTGAAACATTTTGAACACATACATACGCAAAGCTTCCTGAAAGCCAAATCCGTTAAAATTAAGGAAAAATGGAAAACTTTCCATACACATATTTATTCGAGATGATGATTGAGTGAATTAGGACTCACTTATTATACAACATCTACCTACCACGACGTGCTCTACATATATCTACTAAAACATTCAAGCTTTTTTGACATTTCCCCCTCCACTCAACAATCAAACGTAATAAACCGCTACTAGGTTATGTAAGTGGTGCGAAGAAAAGTGTCCTTAAACCAGAAAAAAATCTAGAAAAGGTCAAACGTCGTTGTCGTTTTATAGCTACTCCAAGTTACCATGATACAACAACTACAACTCACTGGTAACTTGGCTTTATGAGACCATAAGGGAGTGACTCTATCGTTAATCTGGTGTAGCATAATTAAAGTAAAAGTCAGACAGAAGGTCAGAAAATGAAGAACATTATAATGAAAGTTTTGTTGGTGAACATTATTTGCATGGTCGAAAAGTTTTCCATCCCAAAACTTGGCTTATGGCATTCAAGGACTAAAATATTGAAAACAAGTAGCAGCACTATGCTTCAGCAGTTGCAATGCAACTGCAGATGGAGAAAAACAAGTAAAATGCGAATTTCCGTCGTAGATGCGATGAAAATGAAAATTCGTTACTGTTACAAGGATTTTGAAAAAAAACATGATTGTAATGCAATTTTAATTCATGTTTTTATATTTTTTCAGAGCAGCCGCCCCTTTTCACAATCCTCCCATCGTGTAACTTTCAACATCCTTCAATGCTTAGGATGTTCCCACTTCGGTTTTTAATGTGGGTTCTGGCTTTTGTGGTGTGTTGGTTATGAGAACAGATGACTGAGTCTGAATGTCAATAATGTGAGTACACGAAGTCCTGGAAACACACTACGTTACCAGGATCTTGCCTCTTTGAATTGGTCCTCTTTCTAGAGTAGGTGTATATGTTCGCTTGATATTTTTCGATTCAGTGATTTCGAAATAAGTTGATGTAAGATGCAACTGGATGAGCAGACTGATGCGCTAGCTGTCATCCAGGATTGAGGTGTAGATTGGTGTGTGTTACTTTGCCAATTAAAAGGAGTTTATAATTGCGTAAGCGTTATATGATATGAATTAATATTTATGGCCAGGTTGCGAAATTGTGTGCAGTTCATGTAAAGAAAGAGGTCGTAGATCGCTTTAATTAGTGGTCTTAATGATTTATTCATTATGGCTTCAATGGAGAACGTGGGTCGTGGTGTGGTCGATGGAAAAGGATTATGAGGGATATACTCTTGTATAACCTTTAAGACCAATGTCTTTGAACTCTCCTTCTGTATGAATAGATGATACCATAAAATCATAACATCTGTCTGTAATGGGTGAACGGTTAAGTCAGTTGTCTTTAAATTTAGAACATAAGATTATTTTGACACTCTACAGACCATTTAATTTTTATTTTATTTTTAAATCAAATACTAACGGTACTTGTCATATAACCGTTAGGTAAAACTTATTTTTCTCGAAAACGGCTCTATTTGTTTTGATGAAAAAAAATATTTAAATGGTTGCCTAAAAACGACACTTCCCATAGGACCGGTGTTTTTTCTTCGACTTTCTCAATAACCGATTACAATCAAATTAGATATGCAGGGAGATGTAGATGGCCAAAACAATTTCACATTAAAATGTTTTCGAATAACTTTTTTCTATTTTTAATATTTTTTTTTATTTTTGAAAAATTATATTTTGAAAAAAGGGCATTTATTTTAAGAATTAAATGAAAAAAAATAAAAATAAAGTAAAATTTTACGTATTTTTTTCGAACAATCAAAAGTCCGAAAATCGAATAAAAACTTTGAAGTTCCCTCAATATTTTTTTTTAAATTTTAGTCGACGCTGTTACATCAACAACAGTAATTTTTTGCCAGTTCATTGCCACAACTTGGACATCACCGCAAAATCTAGAATTTTTCTGTCTCTTGGCAGAAGAAAATAAATTGCACGAATGGATCGCACGTACTTGCTCATATGTGCGGTAACATATGTAGAAAAAAAAATTAAGAAAATTAAAGTTAACGTCGAAGCATTTATTCGATTTTTGTGACTTTTGATTGTTCGAATAAAGTACGTTAAATACTATTGAGTGAAATAATTTGAACGATTTCTTTAAGAAATTAAAAAGTGTGATTTTTTTTTTAAAAAATCGTAGGAACTGTTTTCAAATAAAACGTTTTTTTTAACAACTTTTTTTTAGAAATAAAAAAAAAATAATTTAAGAATACCAACTTAAGCACAAAAATAACATACATTTAAAAACAAAATTAAAAAAAAAATCAATTACCCGTTTTCAAAATATTAATTTTTCAAAAACAAATTTAAAAAAAATTATTAAAAATACAAAAAACAGTTTTCGAATAAAAATTAATGCGAAATTACTAAAGCTACCTACATCTTCTTGAATATCAATTTTGATAGTAATCGGAGAACACCTTTTCGAGAAAGTCGAAGAAAAAACCGGTCCTATGTGATGGACTGTTAAGCGAATGAGCTTATGATATGATATGTACTGTTAATTTTTAAGCTAACAAAAAAAAATTGAAAAAAACTCCTCTGTAGAATGTCAAAATAACCTTAAGTTCTAAATTTAAAGACGATTGGCCCTACCGTTTAGGCTACAGTCCATAATACATCCGTACAGACAGACGGACAGAATTTTTCCAGTAGCTCAAATATGTTTTTCTATGATCGTAATGTCATGTTTTATTGTTATCTTAATTTTTTTTGTTTTTCACGAACGCATAACTTGCATTATATTACATATAATCGCAAGTAAAAATTATTTTAAGCTGTCTTGAAATTTTCGTATTGATTTTCTAAAAGCCCACAACTCTTACAATCAAAAAGTTTTAATTTATATGTTTTCAACTTTACAAAGATAAAAAAACGTGACTTGGCATTAAAAAATGGTCTAAAAGTAAATAAAAATCCATTCAAAGATCAACACAAGTCTATACTGATTAGCATCATAAAATTGTCTTTACAATACCCGAGGACTAATTTTTTTGCTTGCAAAGAATTTATTTATAATTATAACTCCTTGGCCGCAATATCTTCTTCTTTTTTCCAGGAACCGTCTGTCTGTCCACCATTTTCAGCTTTTTGTTTGTTTGCTATTTTCTCCTTCGAAGGGAACAATCCAGGTGTAGCCGGGAGTGGCCCACAGTGTTCTGCATTTTGTTTAGCGATAAAATGAGGTCATAAAAATAAATTTATCATTCTGTCATCCGTGGGATATAAAAACCATATCATAAAATTTGCCTTAGGCAGTAAGCAAATCCATAAAAACCATAATGGTCATTGCGCTAACTTCATTTAAAATGTGCAAAAAAAATATGACAATGAATCCCAAAGTCTCTGCCCAACATCACGTTGTGGCATCCTCGTCGTCGTCGTCATCGTCATCGTTGTTGTTGTTTAGTCGGGTGTTGTTAGCATATCCCCTATTGACTGTTATTTTTAACCATCCAACTGACTGGAATGTACAATACCGGAACTCTGCTACGGTCGTTTTCCCGCACACATCCTGAAGGGAAACTATATTAAAATGGGAATCCGGACAGAGCGAGAGCGTGTACAAGTCACCTAACATTTCACTTATATGCCACAAGCAGCAATTTTGTCCCAAAAAAAGAAAATAGTAAAAAATAGAAGACAATATAAAAATGGAAATAAAACGAATCCTTATATGATGCACAGCAGCCAGTTCTACTCTAATGTCCTTATATGTACAATAAATACTAGGATACCTAATCCTGTTTTATGGGTGTAAATTGGATGAAAGAAAATCCCACTTGAATTGAATTCTTCTTAACCATCTAGCAGGAGTAACAGCCTGCACTCTTGAGCGAGTATTCTGTATCCCGGTATTGCAAGGACAATCTACTAAGGACCACTGCACTGTGAGCGAAGTTATTTCCTGCCATCCAGGCGGATGCTTTTAAAATGAACTGGCACACAAGTAATTTACAGGTGCAAATCCGCCATTCAATATTTCAGCATATTTAGGTGCTGGAATCTGCTCCTGCTGCCGGAAAACCATCACACCCCATGTCCTCCTGCATCAGCCCTTAGTTGGGATATTAGAAGGATATCAAGGATCACTGCTTCAGAAGCAACTGTTCATGGGGTTGAACAAAGAGCGAGGAGGGAGCTTTGGAGTTCACATGCTTAAAGGGAGTTCAATATGGAAACCAAGTACATGGGTTGTGTGTTAGACTTAAGCGTCCTTGTTTTCTCCTGCTTTAAATGTATTCCATTTTTTTTGTATCTTCATATATCTTGTTCCTCCTTCAGAAAGTATTATGTCCATGGTGGTGTGTGTGTCAGAGGTGCAGCTCAGAGAGTCCTTGAAAGTGCTAAATTCACAAAAAAAAAATTCCAGGATTTGGTCCTCTTTGCTGTTGTTGTTGTTGTGTATTCCCCAAATCCAAAAGATTTAAGATGAAAGTTGGCTAAGCATTCACTTGGAATGGCTGTTACCCATCTTTTTTAAATGGAGCTACCTATATTTTTACATACATTAGGCGGAAAGGGATTTGAATTTCCATCGCATAAAAAAGGATAAGGAGGATAACTGTGAGCTTTGCCGTTTATTTATTCTGAGTGACAGGGAATTGAGGTGTTTAATGGGCTCCTGGACAAGATATAATTGACATTTGATGTGGGATCAAAACTGGAAAGTTATCTTGTTTAATGTTTTGTTTTTTGATTTTATTTTATCGGCTGATCCAAGAGTATTGGATAATTTTTTTCACAGCTATTGGGGGAAATAAATTTTTAAATAGAAGGTGAATGGTTGGGGGAGCAAAGGGTTTTTTTTTATTTGCTTAAGTGATCAAATTGAAGTTTTAAAAAAAGTTAATTTGGATCGCTGGAATAAATATTGCGACGTCACGTCCGTCGTTCTGTTTTCGATTGTAGTGATAGCAAAATGCTGACTGATTCTTAATTTAGCTTAACGTTTGTACTGACAGGGGAATAGATATTAGGGATATGCAGTTTTTTTTAGAATATATTTTTTTTACCGCGTTTTAAGGTTGTGTGTGCTTTTTTAAGAATAATACAATTAAAACAATAATTTTTTAATAATTCCAAAAACTAAACATTATTTATTTTCTTTTTCTATTTTCAGGTAATTATTACACAAAATATAATGAATATATTTTTTTTAACTTTAATGTTAAGGTGAGTATTAAATTATATATTTTTTATTTATTTAGTTTTAAAATTTAGCTCAAGCATATTAATGGGTAAATATATAACAAAAAATCGTTGATTTCCTTTGAACAAATTTCTTAACTGAATCTAAAAACGAGGGTGGAATCGGCTAAGGTGATTATGATAAGTCACAATAAAAAAAAATCAGTCTAGATGCTAGAATTTGTAATTTTCGTTGTGATCACTTTACGCAAACTGAAAATTTAATATGATCACATGTTAGATCTGACTATCGGAAATGTGACTGAAATGTGTTAAGCGATTCCACCCCTGAATTTTTTGATTGTGACAATCACTTATCACATATCACCTTATATCGCTCATTCGCTCGCCACTCAAAGCCCACCATCAAATCTCCGTCCGCTTAACTGTAATTTGCTATACACTGCATGCATCGTAAGATGCATAGATGAGTTGATTTATTTTGTTGTAAGTTTGAATTAGTTTTACTGTCTTTTGGAAATCAATCGTAGGAGAGTTTGCCTATCACATGAGTAAATGTACACAACGCAGTTCAACTATGTCAGAGTTGTATTTTGAGTGTTGATTTGTTTGTTAAACGGCAAGTAATTTTTTCTTACGGATACGGATACGGACTGATTTACTAGAATTTGGTCTACATGTGCATACCTTATTGTCCTTATTTTTTTTCCATTATCGTCATACATGTTAGGAATGATATTTCCCAATATGGGCAGTTTTCCAACACGGCTTTCACTTTCTGTGGCTCAAATGCACAGCCCGCAAGCATATCAGTCATTATTGTTCTATTTACAGGAGCTCAAACTGTCTAATTCCATTCCAAAAATTGTTTCATATTGTCCACGCACTGACACTCACATCTTTATTGCGGGCGATTTAACTGTTGGTGGCTCCACGGTTCTGATCAGACAACAGCTAACGGAAGGTTTGTCGAGACCTTTGCTGGGTTACACCAGCTTAACCAACTCGAATAACGGATGTTCTGGGCAAACCACCCATACTTTGATTTTTTTCTTATTTTTCACCCTTATAAGAATACTATTAGTCTAGTGAAATACCATTATGTAATTTTAGTACATTTCTCGTCCTCTACTCATCCAGTTAAACAAAAACTTCACACAAGAACCGTTTAGAAATTCGAGAAAGCCAACTGGAGCGGCCTTAATAAATTTTTCCGTAACTTAACCTAGTCACTATGATGCTTCCTCGATAGTAACATTGATGCCAGTGTTGAAATGAACACAAATGTAATTTTTTGAAGATGCTTTGTTTCTTAACATTGTAAAAAGTATCAAACCCAAAGAAAATTCTTGGCTTAGTTCGGAGTGTAAAGAAGCTATAAGGTTCAAAGAAAAACTTTTTTTGTTTGATTCGATCCTACAAAGCCAACACAGGAAAATCGGAAAAAGTACAAACAAGTTAGGAAATAAGAACTCATGCAACTAAAAAAAAAATTTTAATAACCAAAACAAAAAATGGAATAAATAAAACTCCCTTCGGTTCCAACGGTCATCGCCGATATCAAACCAATTGTTAACTCTTCAGATAATGCAAATCAGCTCGCTGCTTGCCCATTTGCCTGCATGCCCCTCCTATACTGGAGAATTAAATTTTTCCATGGAACAGATTTTTTCTGCAATCCTTTAGTAGTAGCTGTTTTAAGATCTCGATAAGCAAAAATACGTTGGCCCGGATAGTTTACCACACCTTCTTCTAAAGAGGTGTTTTTTTCACACTCCTAAGGTCACTGCGTACGCTTTTCCATCGCCCCTACTTTTTTTTGGAATATTTCCTAGAAGTTGGAAAACAGCATTTGATCATCCTGTCCTTAAAAATGTGACTCCTCCTCTTCCTGCTACCAACACATAGCATTTACATCCCTTCTTTTTAACCATCAGCTTAAGAAATATCACGAAGACCGAAACCTTCCTCATATGCCCGGCAGTGTGCCTCTGGCATCTATCATTCCACTGGTGATCTGAGAGCATATTTCACGGAAAAATGGGACAAGTCTTTACATCGTTTTGGTGAAAGTAAGATTATTGCGATTGATATTTGAAAGACATTTGTTAGAGTTTGGCATAAATCTCTCTTATCAAAAATGCGTTCTTTTGTGTATTGGATAAACAAATATCTTATGAACCGTTCAACACAGGTTGTATTTGACGTATTCAAGTCTGATTTCAACAAAATAAATGCCAGGGCTTCGTTCTGTTTTTGGCTCTCCTCCACATTTTTATAAATGATCTTCTGTCTGCTACTTCTTATCCACTAAACTGATGCTTCTTATGCTCCTCTGCACCCACTTGAAAGAATACAAAGCAAAGCGTTAAAATTGATAGTGTCTCTGAACTATTACTGAAACATTTGCCCTTCTCGAACACGAGGCATTATCTCAGGTTTTTCCAGATTTTATCGCTTCGTTTAAAAAAACAAATGCTCTCTTGAGGTCGACAGCTGCATTCTACCCCTTGAAACTTTACCCGTAATACTTGTCCTGCTGGGAATGGTCATCAGTTCACTCTTGAAAACAATTTCGTATGTAAATTAATTTTTTTTAAAGTCTTTTTTATTAAACACAATATGTTTTATTTAATTTATTTATTTATGTATTTAAACTTCTGCCTACAAAATATGACTGAACAAAAATTACTTAAAAACTACAATTTAAATACCTAGCTGAGCCATCTCCTTGTCATCACGTTCCCACACTGGTGATCGTATTGCATCTTGCTGTCGATGCACTGGATACTTATGGAATGCCACGAGCCGCAGCGTCAGCAGTTTGCTGCAGTTTACTGTGGGAATCTATTGTTTAGTGTTTTTTTTTAACGAACAACACGAATTTTGAATAGTTTTATCGGCGAGATTTGCCCTAGCCATTAAGAATATTTTCGTGTGTACAAAAACAAGTTTTTTGTTCAAATAAGTTAAGGAATTTGAATGAAATGGGCCCAACATACATCTTAACTAACTATTTAACTTGTATAAGGTTCTAAACAAGCTATTTTTTTACTGCTATAGTAACATTAAAAGGCCTTATACCAGTAATTTTGGGGCACATTGCACAAGCTATTTAACTGCTATAAGATCTTTGTTGAATGGTCTTAAAGCAGCAAATAGCTTTTCATGAAATGTTATTAGCTTGTCTCAGCAAAAAATTTTGTGACAGCTTAATGCTAATAGCCTGCTCTGGATGTTATAAAAAGGCCTCACCAAAGCCTTTCAATGACAGCCATTGACAAAAGCCTGCTCTAGATGTTATAAAAAGGCCTTACCCAAGCCATTTAATGACAGCTTTGCTAATATCATGCTTTATATTAATAAAGGGGCTATTTTATATTGTCACGAACAAAAACTAATTGCTAGCCTACAATATTTTGTTTTTGAGGGAAAAAAGTAATTTTTTTAGCGCAAAAAAGATTTAGGATTTGTTTAAACAAAAATTGCATTATTTTTGTTTTGGTTTAAAGTGTTGAGTTTTTATTGCATTATTTCAGATTTGTTTGCCTCATCTTTCAAGCAATCCTTTACCAATGATGCTTTTCAACCAGACGAAGCTTATTTTAAGTATTTACCGAATTTTTCAATTGGAACTTTTTTCCCTCTCACAATCGATAAGAATCTTGTTGAAAATAAGTTAAGCCTACTACGTGAAGAATTTTCTCTTGGGCCAGATAATATCCCGGAAATTCTTCTAAAAAAATGTTCCCAAACACTCTCCGTTCCCCTAACTCAATTTTTTTATTTATCTTCATCCCAAGGTGCATTTCCAGAAGTATGGAAAACTTCATTCGTTACACCGATTCACAAAAAAGGCGCAAAAAATAACATTAAGAATTATCGCCCCATTGCCAAACTATCCTACATCCCCAAAATATTTGAATGCCTCATATACGAAATAATAAGTTTTCGTTGTAAGTCGCTTATATCCCCTAGACAACATGGCTTCCTCAAATGTAGATCCACTACACTAACTTTATTGAATTTGTTTCCTTTGCCCTCTCAGCTCTAGAAGCTGACTTTAGCAAAGCCTTTGACAAAATATCTCATAGTGTTATACTCTTCAATCTTAAGGCTCTTGGCTTTGAACAGATCTCTTTGAAATGGATATCTTCTTACCTCAGTAATCGTTCGTTTCAGGAATGCACTTTCCAATCAATTTCTCGCCACTTCCGTTGTCCCTCAAGGAAGTCACTTAGGCCCTCTCCTTTTCATCCTTACCACTAATGACATCGAATTGATAATAAAGCATTCCAATATCTAATTATATGCTTACGATACTAAGTTTTTCAAAACCATATATTCAGTAAATGATTCAAACCTTATTCAATTAGATCTTGATCGCTTTTCAATTTGGTGTAGCAAAAATTGCCTGGAACTCTACGTGGAAAATGCCAATCGATAACTTTTTCACGTAAACGCATAATTTTACCTCCCCGTCAATATTTTCTCTCCAATGAATCCATTCCCATTGTTGATTCAATCCGAGATCTCGGTGTTTTATGTGATCGTGAGCTTAGTTTCCGATCACACATCGATGAAATAATACAGAAGGCTAATTCAACTCTAGGTTTCGTAAAACGATGGTCTAAAGAATTCTGCAACCCTTATGTGACTCGTTCCCTATATATAACATTCGTTAGACCTCTCCTTGAATATGCTTCTCAAGTTTGGCGCCCATACCACCACGTCCATATTTCGAGAATAGAAAGCATTCAAAAACGATTTCTTCTTTTCGCTTTTCGCGGCCTTCAATGGCAAAATCCTTTTAATCTACCTCCATATCATAACCGTCTCCAACTTATTAATCTGAGAACTGTAGATGAACGTAGATTTGTTGCCGATATTCTTTTCATTAACCGACTTTTTTCTGGTTCCGTTGACTGCCCTTAATTATATAATTCCATTTTCTTTAACACTAACCCCCGCAATCTCAGAAATCCTAGTCTTTTCTATATACCCTCCCACCGTACCTCCTATGGCTTCAATGAACCTATTACACGTATGCTGCGAAGTGTAAATTCGATTGCTGAATATTTTGACCTAAATATCAGTACACCGAATCTAAAGTTACGGCTCAACAACTGTCCCAACCTTCCTATTTAGATTTAATTAGTCTTAAGTTAGTTTTAGTTTTGTAGCTTGAAATAAGCCAAATAAATGGGGGTGCTGCCCCCACCAAAATTAAATTTAAATTATTTGTATTGCGTTTTTAGCTATATTTCTTCTCAAGCAGTTGCCAAACTGACTTTTCTATTGCATACTGTAATGACTGAAATTTTATTTTAATTATAAAAGTGAAAAGTTTTTACTTACCTGAGTTTTGAACTCGAAATTAACATCAAACATCGAAAAAACAAATATTATTTTAATTTATATAAGGCCTTTTTAGGCAAGCCTTACACAATTTCTTTGCATTTTAATTTTTAGTAAACGGCCTTATACATGCCATTTTTAAACTTTATCTACAAGCCTTGTATAGAGCTTTCCAAACTTACTTTTAAAGGCTTTAAGGAGCTATTGTTTTAATTGCCAGAGTTTAAATTGTGTGGCTTTCTAAAGTTTGAAGCATAATAGCTCATTATTCAATCTAAAAATTGGGCTTTACAAATCAAGCTAAATTGTCATTTGAGAAAAATAAATTCAAAGGTTAATTCTTTGATATTATATACTTCACGTTAGCATTTGACTTCCTTTATGTGAACTTAAGAAATAATTTCTTTTAGCACTTCTTCTCTGTTTTACAATATTCAGTTGTAACTCTTATTTTATTTACAACTAATATTATTTATAAGACTCTTGATATTAGCAAACTAATTCAGTTTGTAAAAGGCATTTATAGCAAGCGTTACAAAAGCTGTTTGCATTGACCTGTCGTGAAAAGCCTTATAGCAGTAACTATTTGTTTAATTTTCAGTAAACATCTTTGGAAGGCGTTATACAGGCCATTTTGAACCTTTATCTACAAGCCTTATATAGAGCTCACTAAACCTACTTTTTAAGGCCTTATAACAGCCTTATACAAGCACTATGCAAGCAATTGCTTGCCAAATTAAAAAAATTGAACCTTTATACACGCTAAATTGTTAGTTGGGATATGTACTGAAACACAGAAGGACACATTATTTTTGCAGATATTTCCGTTTCCCAATTAGCAATTGTCAAGGTATAAATTATTTTATGAATTCACAGATCATAATCAGATTACTTGTGAATTTATTTATGTATTTACTTCCTTTTTTTGCTAAGAATACATTTTTCTTCTTTACGTTTTTCCAACAAAGCTGATGACCTTTGTTTTTTGCTCTGTTGTCGTTCAACATGTTTACTTTTTCGAATTACCCACCCATTTCCCTTATTATTAATTTTCTTTTTTCCTCAAATCAATAAATTTATTATGGCCCACAGAGAAAAAAATCTCAACTTAACAAAAGAATATTCGTTGCCCCTTTTTCACACATCTTATTTCTCACCAAATAAAAAAGACAACATAATATAAGCTTGTGTACAGTTTTTTTTCTAATACTTCCTCAAAAAAACTTCATTTTTATCAAGAATTGACAACAAAAAGGACGAAAAAACCGACATAAAAAAAAAAAAAACATTCATGTAACTCCCTAAGCGACTTATCGGCCCAATCGATTGGCAAATGGCAAAGTATCTCGCACACTCTATCTCTGGGAATGTCCTTTGGCTATCCATAAGGTACCGGATACTTTTCCAAAGAGATACCCACATAATCTTGTATCCTCTTGAAAGATTTGCTAAATCATTAAATTTCCGATTTGTCCTCGGGGCGAACACACTCCGTCTCAACCGCACTGTTGGGCCATTTAGGGAGAACATCCAGCCTGTCTCTGCCTTTTGCCTTTGTGTAATACCTTGTTCTGGTTCTGTTTGGTTTTCATGTTCACATGAATTTTTGTTTCTGCGTTTAGCAGCAGTACAAAAATGGTTCTCGATTGGAAGTCCATTTTGCGAAAAAGAGATAGAGCAGCAATTCCGAAAATGGACTGAAATAACAAAAGGATTTCGATTACATGAAATAGCTCATTAATTGGCAGATGTTGGCTATAATGTACGAAATTCTACTACAACCGAAGAGTGCTAGCTACCAGATTACAGAATACCAAAAGTTGGCTTATTGATAAGGACAGGCTTTAGTATGTAAGCTGGTTACTAGGACCACAGTCTTTAGTACTTTTTAACAAGGTTTGCTCTGTATAGATACACATAGAAGTACATTCCTTTTACAAAACCCCAGTCAAGTCGGTTTCAGGTGGTCTTTTTTGCTGGTTGTACGTCTACCTTTTAATTTCCCAACACCAAACACCAGACTAGGAAGAGATATAATGTATAGATACGAAGCAGTCCACTAATAAGGCAGTTTCTACACAAGGTTTCGTGTGTCCGAACTACTCTTTCGATAAGTTAGGTTAACAATAGACATCGCTATTCCAACTTCGGTAAACACAATCAAACTTTGGGCAAATTCGACAGTTTCAAGCCATTAAGTCTTGTTTATATTGTGCCTTTACAAGGAACGATTGCAGTCAAAGGATATGTGTGCAGAAATCATGAAGTAGTGCAAAGGTCCTTAAATAAAGTTTTATATATATGTAGTAGCTAGAACTTTATTTGAAATTTGTTTCTTAAGGTATCTTCACACCATGAAAGGAAAATACATTCAGAAAGCCTTTCGAAAATTCTTATTTTATAATATTCTTCAAAGTACTTTCAGAGAGCAGTCACTCGAAAGAAAAATACTTTCAGAAAGCGACTTTTTACTTTCCAGAAAGCAAAATTTCTAAAGGTACTTTCGGACGGTCACACTATCAAATCGAAAATGTTTTCTGAAAGCGCTT
This sequence comes from Platycheirus rosarum, assembly GCA_963971375.1. Lineage (NCBI taxonomy): Eukaryota > Metazoa > Arthropoda > Insecta > Diptera > Syrphidae > Platycheirus > Platycheirus rosarum. The sequence goes on from OZ020507.1 coordinate 267,862,220, forward strand.
TCTAAGTGTTTTGTATGTGCCACTCTGGACTTAGTTTTGTTTATCGCTTACCTATGGTATCTGCAAAATCGAGTTTTCTGAGGAAATTTTTTGCAAGGAAAATTTATTGGATTTCTGGCAGTTCACTGTTATAGAAATCAGCCTACGGATTTCACAGAATGTGATGGAAAAAAATGCGGCTAATGATAGGTGAATTTAGGTGGGAACATTTAAGGAACTTGTGGTGCTGAAAAGTCACTACCACGCAACACTACACTCAGGAGAGAATTGGAACATTGAAATGTCGATTAAAAATTTATTTATGTCAATATTGAAGCACAATCTTTTCGAGCTGTATATTAAGTACAGCATTGGAAACAAACTAATTGGATTTGCCACCAGATAGACTATTACCCATCCATTAAATGGCCATGCGATCGCCGAATTGTTGAAAACTCTTTTGGTATTGCAAAATGCTTGCTGGCAGTGTCTCCAAAAATTGATGGAACACAATCCTAACACGATCAACAAAATCGTATATGCCGAATGCCTACTTCACTGTTATTGTGTAGCCCAAAGAAAGAAGTAATATATTTCCGGAAGTTTTTACTTCCCCGGAAATAAAAAGCACCGCGTTGGCGTTGAAGAACTCCCACTTATGATGGCTCAATGCTTTTCTTTAGTTTTGCAAATAATTATGTGAATATATCCAAGTTTTTCTTTAGTATCGTTCGCCGAAACACAAATTGTCAAACCGATCTCTTTAAATTCTACATTTCTCACATGATTGTTTGGAATCGCTCCTATTCCACACGCACGGTTTACGTTCGACTTCTGCGAGACAGAGGACCCATTTAAGGTGAAAACATATTGTTCGCTTTTTAGAAAGCAAAATATATTCAAAAATATTTTCTGAAAGCGAAAAGTGTTTCCAGAAAATGATTTGCTTTCTTAAAAACGCTTTCATGGATTAGTTACGCACTGAAAGTATTTTTTCTAAAAGCGTTTTCCAGAAAGCAAATCGCTTTCAGAAAACTTTTTTCAGGAAACTACTTTTTAGGTCGTCACACTATGAAAGTTTCGCTTTCAGAAAACTTCTTGCTTTCTGAAAGTACTTTCCTTTCATAGTGTGATGACCTAAAAAATAGTTTCCTGAAAAAAGTTTTCTGAAAGCGATTTGCTTTCTGGAAAACGCTTTCAGAAAAAATAATTTCAGTGCGTAACTTTAAGTGCGTAGCTTTTTATCGTTAAGAAGGTGAAATGAAAAACTCTAAATAAGGTTTAAAAACAATATTTCCCTTAGATCTAACAAAATTTACCAAAACATGGTCAATTTAAAAACAAATACTTTGGTATATTCATCACATCTACAATTTGTTGAACAAATCCCAGTTATTACAACCTTTTTGCTGCAATTATTCAGGAAACTATCTATATACTTCCCTGATGAAATTCACATTATCATTTTTATAGGAACTACTCCCCCCCCTCCGTTCCACTCAATAACCACCCAAAAAAGGATCAACATTAATTGGTTAATTAATTATATTTTAGTCAGAAACCCTACCCTTTCTCCCCACAACCAAAACTTTGGGTTAATCAGAGATATTAGTATTAATAACACATCACAGCAATAACAACAAAACTATCTTTATAATGCCCTCGGCTAGGAGAACGATAATAATCCTAAAAAGATGACCCCTTGTGTCCTCCGCCACGGCATACACAAATCCCAAACTAAGGGAATATTAACGAGTTTTAAGGGATGCATAATGAGCTGACGCCCTTGAGCTCAGGCACACAATACAAAAATACAAAATCCGAAACGGAATTTATGTCAATATTGTGCTTAGAGATAAAGCTGCACATAGCTAGCTAGCTAAGAGCTGTGTGGAAGGAAACTCAATATGCGCAGCAGAACGGCTCCAACGCCATGGACGGCATCAGAATGACAGAACTGGGAGCCATAAAGCTAAAGAAACCATCCCTTAAGGTGAATTTTCGAGCTTATTTTTACTATTATTGCTGCCAAGACGAACACCAACAACAACAACAACAACAACAACAACACCAACCATGACGATGATGATGGCGATGAGCTGCTAGAGGTCACATATAAAATAAACTTTTCTATCGTACAATTATTTCCCCAGAGTGGGGGGTGGGGGCTGGGCTTTTCCGTTGGTCGGGCTGACTGAAAAACGAAGAAGGGTAGTTGGTGGGAAATTTACATTTTAACTATGGAAAACGTTTAATTGCCAATTGAGTTGTTGTTGTATGGCGTTTGTCGTCCTTGTTGCCGGCGAGGGTGTTAAGATCACAAATCACTCCCCTAACTGTCGTAGTGTTGCATGATTTGTTTTTATTTTCTTCTATTTGTGTGAGTTTTTTTTTTTTTTGTTCACATAGAAAGGGATATCTCCAGGCGGCTTTGGGTTTTTATTGGGAAATTTTCTTTGGCGGTAAATAAGTTCATAATAACGCTGAGTCTTGTGTCTAATGAAATTTTTGTGGTTGCCAGTGATAGGTTTTGATTTTCATCATGGGGGACTTAAAAAATATTTGCTTTTTTTTTAGAAATATAGTCTGATTTTGGGGTTGTTTTTAGGGCTATCTATCTATCCCCTGTGGATAAATGAGATAATTTTGCTTTAATGAGGGTCATTTTGTTGGGGATAGGCTTTGAGATTCCGTCATGTGGGATAGATAGATCTTTGTTTTGCGCGAAGGGTAAGTTAAGTAAATATACAATTTCATGAGTTAAAAAGGGAATATATTTTATTATTTAAGAGGGCCTTAAGTTTGAGATATAATGATGACTAACACCTGATATTTGCTTTGATATTTTGTGGGAATTTATACTATTTGGTGGTTATTACTGGTATTGGTCATAAAAGAGAGGAAACATTGTAGGAAGTATTTGGAGAAAAAAAACGTCGCCATTGAAATATTTTGGAATTTAATCCTTTTCACTTGAGTAATTAAAAAAAAAATTTAAAAAAGAAAGGTATTCGAGGAAATGTATTTTTTGCGAAGTTGTAAGAAATATTCTTGAATAAAAAGTACCTTTTTTTAGAAATATTATAATTTTCTTCTTGTTAATCATTTATTCTTGATTTAAATTTTAAAATTGTTTAAAATGAAAAGCAAAGGAAATAACTTGAAAGTAATTGGGGATTTTTTTAACCATGGTTCCGCTATCGACTCAGAGAACAAAACCAGTGCTAAGATCAAATAAAGATCTCAGCCAATAGCTGCTTCTCTAGGTTATGGGGGCAATGGAATAAAGCAAAGCCTCCTGTTGGGCAACTAGAGTTCCTCTTTATAAGAACATTATCATGCCAGTCCTGCTTAATGTTGGAGAGGAAATCACATTTTCAATAGTGCATAAGAACACTTAATGCTGAAATACAATCATACCAAGTTTAAATAAAAAATGGAAATGACTTAAAGAAAACATATATAGGGTCTTCCAATAGGGACTTTTGAATTTTGACAGTTAAAAGCGGCCGTCTTGTTGAAGATACATCTGTCTATTTGGCTGTAATTTATTCAGTATGTTTTGCCAAATCATCATGGATGGATGAATACGTGCATATGTTCCGTGAGCTTCGCCCATTGTACGGTCGCCATAATCGTCCTTCCGAGAGGACTATTTGCAATACGTTGGTTAAATGTGAGTGCACTGGTTTAGTAAAAAAAAAATAACCAACATCCGTTCGTCGATAAAATGCAAGATCTAACGAAAATGTGAAAATGTGCAGAAGAATCCGAGACAGTCGATTTCGATTCATTGAAAATTGGACACTTCGAATACCCGCCACCAAGAGAAGCCGCGGCTGACATTTAAACGATGTTATATTTCACACACAATGGTATCAATAGGATCTGGAAACATCTTCAACATTAGTTTATTTAATTTATCTTCAAAACTAAAATCACAAATAAAGCGACCCGGTACATCTTAAATTTTGATGTGCTTAAGAGAATCCATAGGGGTTACTGAGGATGTTCAATAGGGTGGGTCATTTTTTTTTTAAATTACGGGTTCTAATAGCGAAAATATGTTGTCAATTGGGGTTGATGTAACATGTATAAAATATTATTGCAATCGGTTTGGTATAACTGCCTCCGGATCAGGTTTAAAGTTTCGATATAAGAAAGTATGGTCTTGATCAATTTTCTTCATAGAAAATAATTTAAAATTTTAAAACTCACAGTAACACCCCATTGCTCTAACTTATTATAGCACAACTAAACGACTAAGGAATTTCGTTTTTTTTTTAAATCTCATCCTAAAATACCTAAAAAGCGTTTAGAAGACTTACTGTCTTCCAGCAAGATTTTGTTTGGTATTTCTTCTTGTAAGTGCTCAGATCTTTCAAAATGTATTTGCCCTAAAGAAAAGAAAGTCAAATCCAATGAAAAAAATGTTCTTACCGACTAAAGAAGTGCAAGAAATATGATTATGAATTATATATGATGGTCTAGAGAGGAAACTCAAACGGGAGATGTCAAAAACGAATACCAAAGTTATAAGTACTAGTGCTTCTATTACCAATATCTCTTCGTCCTCATCTTCTGCGTGTGATACGTCCTCGTCCAGTGAAAGTTAAGATTATCATCCAAAAAATATAAAAAAACTGAATAAGGAATCTCCGGTTTCTATAAGCTTTTCTGCACTGTCTCAAACCTGTGATCGTTACGGTGTATCAGACAGAGCAGCTTCAGCTATAGCCTCCGTTGTTTTGAACGAAACAAACTCAAACATACCTAATATAGACAAAAATTAATTAAGAAGAGAAAGAAGGAAAGCTGGAAAATAAATCATTGATAAACAAAAAAGTTCATCAAATACCTGCGCTATACTTTGACGGTCGAAAAGATAAAACTTTGGTCATCAAAAAAAAAAGGTGGAAAATATTATAGAGAAATTATTGTTGAAGAACATATTTCATTAATTAAAGAACCAGAGAGCAAATAATTAGGCTATGTCACTCCAGCAGTTGGAACAGCTATATCTATGGAAAAAGAAATCGTTAATTTTTTTTAACAGAAAATGTATCTTTGGATCATTTGATGGCTAAAGGCAGTGTTAGCAAATTTGGTGGTGTAATTAGATTGATGGAAAAAACCTTGAACAGACCTTTACAATGGCTTATTTGCTTGCTGCATATGAATGAATTGCCGTTTCGGCATTTATTCTCTTTTCTTGATGGTTGTACTTCTGGTCCAACAACATTTACTGGTAAAATCGGAAAAGCCTTGGAAAATTGTGAAGAGAAACCTGTTGCAAGGTTTCAAAATATTCCAGGTGAAATGTTACTAATAGACAAGAAAGATCTCAGTTCAGACCAACTTTATCTATACAAAATAGTATCGGCCGTTATATCTGGTGAATGCCCTGAAGACTTAGTTTATAAATCGCCTGGAAAAATGTCTCATGCGAGATGGCTCACGCGTGCTAACCGGATTCTTGGTCTCTACATTGCAACATCAGACCCTTCTGTTATACTCTCTTCTTTGGCAACTTGTGTTATAAAGTTTACGCTCCAACATGGTTTGACATTAAAAGCCATCCAAATTGCAAAGATGGAGGAAGACATTTATGGCAACTGATATTAAGGTGTCGCTATTTAACAACAGAACTGAAGGCTGTTATTGACCCGGTTTTGCAACACAACAGTTACTTGGCCCATCCTGAAAATCTTCTGTTAGCAATGTTAACAGACTCTGAAAAACATATAAGAGAATGGGCACTGCGTCGTATTCTGAAAGCACGAGGTGAAAATAACAAAAAACTAAGGCTATTCCAGGTTCCCGTCGTAAACATGGATGCGAAAGCTTATTACGATCTAATTAACTGGGAGGCTCATGTTACAGAACCACCAATCCTAAAGAAAATCTCTAATGAGGAATTTGTAGATCTTATTGCTCGAGGGGAAGACAACAAACTAACATTCCTGAGTTTACCTTGCCATACTCAGGCAGTTGAGAGGTCAGCCAAAACTGTCACTGAAGCCTCAGGGAGCCCTTGCACAAAGTCAGCCCGTTAAGGACTCATTAAAGCAAAAATTGAGTCTCGTAAACTTATGCCGAAATTTGACAGTAAAAAGGATTTTCGTGTTAAATAAAATAAATATCTCAAAATTGAAACCAAACTTTGTATTTACTGTGTCTTTAACTTAAATATTTTAATGTTTAAATAAATGTAAAATTTGATAAATTACATTTTTCCATCAAAGAAAAATAAATAGAGAAAAAATCTTTTAAGGATGTGAATTTTATTCAATTTTTTAAGAATTTCAAATCCAATCCAGAGGCTGAAGGTAACATCTAGTTTTTATCAAACTTTCTAATTTAGTTTATTTAACCATTTGGCACATTTTAATTGCTATTACAAGTCAAAAGAAAAAAAATGTTTTCCATACTAAAGTGACCCCCCCTAATGTTCAAAATCTACGATCCTTTGATTTTGATCTCGCAATATTATCGATTGAGAAAATATCATATGTTTCACTTCACGTGTAAATTTAAAATTTTAATTTAAAGCTACATTCGATGTTTAGATAGTTTTTTTTCACATTAATTTTGGACCTGTTCTGGGTGCTGTTAAATTTTTCCGTTTAGGTATCCATAAGCATCTAGCTTCTTTCAAGAATATTTCATTATAGAAAAACTTCCAACAAATTTCGGAAAAAAAAACTGAAGACCGACCTTAAGTGGACATAATCTGATATAAATGTCTATTAAGCTTGAAAAAAAAAATTAACTTGGGTTCATCTTTTTCAGGCATTCTTTTCTGTTGAAAAAAAAGCGTGAAATATATTTTTATCTTCTTCGTTATTAAATTTAGCTCTATTTCATCTTCGTTACTTAAGTTAGCACCACTCCTTTCGATTAAAAAATCTTTTGATTTTGTTTTGCAAGCATCGGATTGTTATTGAAATTAAACACGTCTTATATCTCTGAGCATCAAACTTCGACTGCTCGTGTATTTTTTATTTTCGTAACACATCGATATCATTCTCTTTATTTTATTGGCAGTCTTTACTTCATACATTGTGCAGTTCAGTGGTGTATGTTGTACAAGTATTTTTCCTTTTGTCTTTCTTTTACAATTTAGTTTAGAAGTGTTTCCACACATTGTGTTATTTCTTTTAATTTTTTGTTTGTTTTCTTTTTTGAAAAACTGTAGCTCTATCTCATATTTTCTTTTAGTTTGGATCATTCTTGTAAATTTCATTCCCTGATATTAATATTATAACATGACTTGTATTCTATTGTGTTTTTTTATAACGAATCCGAAATAACAATAAAATCTTCGGCTTACTTTTGTCTTAGCTTCTGGTTTGTTTTTTAATTCTGAAATTACAAATTTATTAAACTGTATCTTCAGTATTTGTTTTAAAAAATGCACTGTGCTTTGAAAAACTTTAGTCTTTATGCAAAGTATAATTTTTGTACCACCTCTTTAATCTGTCAAATGCGCTCGCCAACCGATTCTCTTTTGACATTGCACTAGAAATGCGAACAAATCAAGTCCTTTTTAATTTTTTTCTCAGCCTGGCGATAAAGGTAAACTTTTAGCTATAATTATGGTTCCTTTGGAAAGACACTAGACATCAATCTAGAAAAAAAAATATGTTCAACTTTGTAAAAAAAAAATATTCAAAATGAAGTCATCCACTCTACCTTACTTTCAGTCCCATCGAAGGAATCGAGAAGAACATGAAATCCAGCTCCCGGCCAGCGCCGTAGCACTGCTATCCCCTTTGACATCACCTGTCTTCATTTAATTTCATATCACCGCGAGGATTGTTTCTTTGAGATTTTTTCGTCATGGGAAAAACGAATTAATGCCAGATGCTAGCAGCTGCTGTCGCTGTCCAAAGCAATAGTGGAGGTACGAAGATGATGGTGATGTCCTCCTTGTCTCATTGCGGTTGGTCCGTGTCAGTCGCGGATTTTTCCTCTACCTTCCTCGACCCGTGGCCTCGTGTTGGGCTTCCTTTTAATTCATTTCTTGTATATCCTATTTATTTTTCAGTTCTTTCAAAGTATATTTTGCTTTTATTATAGATTTTTTTTTTATTTTTATTATTTTCATATTTCCTTTTCTATCCTTAGAATATTTTTACATAACTCATTCTATATAAAGAGAGATTCTATTTTCCGGTAAAAAAAAAGAAAAGGAGAAGAAAAAACTTACACCCTTAATGCATTCTCTTTGGATTAAATTTTGACCGGAATTGGTTGAGGTTTTTCGTTTTTACCAAAGCTTCAAAAATAAATTAAAAAAAATTGATGAAAGATTCAAAAATGAATATAAATCTTCTTATTTAATTCAGAAGAAGTGTGTTGAAGTTTGCGGAACGTCGGAGGCGACGCAGACAACGTCGTTCAAGTCACTTGGCAGCACACAGGATATTTATCATATTTTAACGAAAGCGAAGAAAAACTTTTTTTTCTCCGTTCTTTTTATCTTTTCTAGGAACTTGTAGATTAAAATACATATTGTTGTTGAGGATTTTATATTCTTCAGATTTTGTTTCATCCATAACCTCATTTTACTCTTGGTGTAGGAAGTAAATTATTCTGGTTTATACTTTTAGCCTTGATTTAAGTTTATTTATTTTGAAGCTTTAATGCTGGGCGCATTACTGCACGAGTAGCTAGAAGTTGTTGTTTTTTAGCGATTCCTTTGTTACAGCTTTTTTTAATAGAAATTGAAACTTCTTCTGTAAGAAAACCGGGGATATTGGGATTAACGAAATTTGAGAAATTGCGAAGCTCAAAATGTTAAAATAACAGTTCTGAAGATCAAGAATGCATCATGGTTTAATCATGAAGAAACTGGGAAAGAAAATTTAACAAAAAAAATGTTCTTGGAAAAGATTTAGGAAATCAAAGTGAGGAGGTTACTACTAAGGCACTACTCCTTGTATCCAGGTGGCAGCGGAAGAATTGTCACTGATGATAAATTCTGCAAACCACAGCTGTTTCACGAATTTCGGATGTATACATGGAAATATATTCCAATTAACAGGGAACTTGCCAAGGGCCAGTTACCACAGCTTAACATTCACATAGGGACATGGAAACTCCTAATCAATCTACCAGATTGATTACACTGCGATCGAAGCCAGGTAATGCTCCATTATCAAACCTTGACTCTGACCACTACCTCGTTACCAAGATACGGCTGCAGAAATCTCGGCCAACAACACCCATAAGAGGTAATACTGTGCGGAAGTTTGATATCCAGTATCTTATAACCGCCTTTATGGACAGCATGAAGTATTGAGAACCAGTGGCACCATTACCAAAAAAGCATCAGGTAACCACAACGAAACTCCTAGTTTGAAGAAGAGTTTCAACAAACAAGGCGACAAAAGACCAAGCATGGGCTCTACGAGTAGAAGAGAAAAGAGAAATACTGGCTTCACAGAGCAAATAGAGCTGTTAACGCAGGAATATAGTTAAAAAATCTTCAAAAATAGTAAAAATAAAATATCAAAGCTTTAGCTTGAATTGAACCAACTTGGCCAACGGTCGATTATACAGAGAGAGGACAAAATAAAGAAAACAAAAATGGTGCGCAAGAGATTTAATGAGTACAATGCAAGAGATGAAATACTTTTTTAAAAAATTGCAAATAAACCATGATCGGACCTCATGTTAAAAAAGTCCATCACTGGAACGTGATTTTGTGTTTCTGTAATCTTTCAAAATTAATGAGATAACCAAAAAAATTTGAAAAGAACTGCGCAGTAGAATGGCCAAGTGAATTGGTTCAAGCTATACAGAGCTAGATTCAATGCTGAAAATATGGAAAATCACTTCCGCGGGCTTAAGAATGGCTATGTTGTAGGAAAATCCGCTGTCAGGCAGAACTAAACATTCGATCTGAAAAAGTAGAAAAAGGAGGATGAAAAAGAAAAATCCTCCAAGTGATTTTTGGTGTCATATGCATAAACGGAGATTGGAAAAACAGATTCAATGAGGAATTGTATTGACTATTGACAGCCCTAGCCAAATAAGTCCAACGTCTTCGATAGCTAGGTAAAATAGAACAGATGGATTTCAATGCTCCAGCCCAAAAAATCTTCGATTCCAACCCAGGCGGGTAGAGGAAGATTGAGACTTAGGTGATGCACGTTTCTGGAATGGGAACTCAACCTACTTCTTGTGGAAAATAGGAGACAGAAAGCTAGAGACCGAGCTACCTGGAGAAACTTATTGGTTGAGGCCCAGATACTTCTGGACTGTATCGACCCCTAAGGTAAGGTTAGATGCATAACACTTTCCATTAAAATGTCAAATGTTAAAATATCAAAAAAGTCACCAATATTAAGGGAAAAGTAAACTCATGTGTCCATAGTATGTGAGCTGCAGATTAAATGTAATCGCCCAGACAGACAAAAAAAAAGACAAATCTAGAAAGATAGACAAAATATTTTTTTTTGTACCGGTATCACTCATTACATATGTATATGTACCTACCTTCTATTTCCAGGCCGAAGATTTTTCCCTTGAGCTTCGGTAATGCATTGCCATTCATTCTTTCCCGAAAAACATACCGAACTCAGTTCCATCTCCAGTTCTAAAAATTTATCTTCCAAAATTACCAAAAACAAGGGAATTTTGATTATCTCATCTGAGAAGAACAAAAAAAAAAAAAACAAATTGGTCCATGACAAAAGCACATAAATTCAATACCAACAAAACAATATTTATCGCTTACCTTTCAGGACAACAGTTGGGGGAATATTTGTTTCAATCTTGATCCTTTTCCCATATGGTTGTGTGTTTTTATGCTCCCTGGAAAATATGGCCCAGCAAAACCACACAATTTTCTTGATATTAATATACAAGAATCCTTTCCAATTCACCTATGAATTCTTTGTGTTATAAGGATAGCTGTGAAAAAAAGACAAAAAAAAACCAAGAACAATAAGTAATAGAAAAACATCAAAAATGTTTATTTGTTATGAGAATTTGAAAATAAAATTCAATAATGTTATTCCACATCTGTGATACTCGTTTTACCCGCAAATTCTTCGCATCAAAGGATCAATATTGTTTCTGTTTTTTTCTTTGCTTTTTGTATCTATGCTTGTTTTCTCCTTTTCTATCTGACAAATTCCCTCTGTATATGTATTGTATATACATTCATAATAATCACAGGCAAAACCAACCAACATGAGGAATAAATTCCCGAAGGACGAGAGGAAAATATTTCCATTCATTTGACATGTGACATAATATATGTCATTTTTTTAAGTTTATCATTTGTGGTAACAAGGACGATTTATGAAAAAAAAACAAAGAAAAAAGGGGAGAATAATACAATTTAAATGTCAACTCTTTGCGTGCTGTAAAAAAAACAAATTGAACCCCCTGACTACAGTGTACATAAATATTTCCCTTTGTTTGCTTTTGAAACTCTTAATTACGCTAAGAATGTGTAACTCACAACTTCATAAAATCAAATTATCCTTCTAATTGCTTTGTACACAATATTCGGGTTCTACTGTATACACAATTAAGGACACATACATAGGTGTCTATACATTTTGGAAAATGTTTCATTTTTTATGTGGGTTACCGCCAATTATATGGCTTAACCTCATCCCAACTTAAAGCTCACTAAGCCGAACAAAATTTCCCAAGTTCAGATGCACAGAATGTGTGGTCTATTGTATATGCTTCATTGCCACTTGTGGTATGTTGGCCTACAAAAAACCTCTGCCACTCTATCCCACATCACACGACGAACAACAAAAAAAAATTAATTTTAATTTTAATTATTATCAGGATTCAGGACTTTATAAATCTATGCGGTGGGGATGGATCTGTGAACATAAATTGCTTTTAAATGTTCAAAATCAAATTAATTCGGAAATCCTATTAAAAGATTAAGGAAACTACAAAAAACCAAAACCAAAAATTAAAAAAAAAATTTGTGATTTCTTGATCAATATAAGTGTTTTTACAGTTTTTTTTTTAAATACAGGAAGAGGGATTGGGTTCCTCTTGAAATTAGGGTATATGTGATTTTTAATAGTAAATCCCTAACTGATAAGAGTATGATAAACTTAGACAAGCAACAGAGTTAGGGGATACATTTTGGTTTGACCTTTTTGGAAAACTAAATTGTTATTGGGTCAGAGATGTATATTTGATATTTTTGCGATGGTTTTTTAATTATTAAAATTAAACTTCTACAGGGGAGTGATTAAAGTACTTCAAATGAATTTTAAGTAATTATTTTTAGAGTAAATATATTTAAGAATACAAATAGATTTAAGAATACAGGAGTTTTTTCTGAATTGAGTTGTGCAGGGTGACTTTTTGCCTAGTGGGCGCGTTTACTTTGTACATAATGAATTTAGCTGCCTCCAGTTTTTCACGTGAAGTTGGTCGATTCTCTCTTTGATTTTCACTCTTCTTTCTCGTCTATGTGGGATAGAATTGGAGATTTCCTGGCTGGATATTGATGTTCATCTAAGAATCTTACTCTTTTGATCAGGTCTGTGTAGCTTTACAGCCCTTATAGTTACCCATATAAAAGCTCCGTCTCTACTAACCACTTAAGTCTACGGGACCAAAAATCACCTGTGGATTATTTTCTCTCCAAGCAGTTTTAAAACGTCCTCATTCACTTTAGACAATATATGTATATATTTGCTTCCGTACCACACATACAGCAGCAATAGGTTATTGAGGGACTCATAAAGGCATACTTTATTTGCCGAAGAGAGGGCAGTTTCTTTTTACCATTTGCTAAAACATTAGAGCTGCATTGCTGTCATGCTCCTTTTAACTTGCGATTATAGGGACTATAAGGCAAGTTTATGATTCGTGAATATAAAAAAATGAGATAACAATCAAACATGACATTACGATCATAGAGAAGTCTAAAAAAGTGATCGAGAAAAAATGTCTGTCTGTCTGTCTGTCTGTCTGTGAGTATGTATAACGAGCTGCAGCCTAAACGGCTTAAGCGATTATCTTCAAACTTGGTGTGTGTGATTCTTTTTGCATTTCCCATTTAGGGCTAAAAATAACGGTACTTGCCATATAACCGTTTAGGAAAATCTTATTTTTCTCGAAAATGGCTCCAACGATTTTAAATAAATTTGTTGAGATTTTTTTGTTGGTGTTGGCTATCATTTGATTAGAACCACATATACGGGAAAAATCTATTAACCGGACCTTTCATATAAAAGTTTTTTTTAATTTTTGGCTTTCTCGGTTATGGCTCTTTGAATTTCTGTACAATTTTATACTTAAAAAGATCTAGGCAGCCAAATTAATTTTGCATATCAAAATTTTGAATAACTTTTTTTTCTAATTAAAATTAATTTTTAATTTTTTTTTTTGAAAAATCAACGAACTAATCAAAAAAAATTATTTTAAATTTTATAATCACATGTATTTTAATAAATTCTAAAATACTGCGTACTAAAATTAAAAAAATATTATTTTTTTTCAAAAAAAAAAATAAAATAAAAAACAGGATTTTATCAAAACCCGTCCTACAATTTTAGAAATACATTTTTCCTCAATTCCTTGTTATTTAAGGAGAAGAAGATGGCATACTTTATTTTTACTAAAAACCGTTAAGTATTGTGGTTTTTTAATACTTTTTTTAAGTTCAAACTGTGTTATTTTCAACGCAAATGTTACTTGTTACTGTGAAAGATCTTATTTTCCAATGTAATTATGCACATAAGAGCACGTACGTGCGACCCAATCGTGCCCATATTTTCATTCTGAGAAGCAGGCTTTCCTCGTCTATATTTAGAGACCGAGTCCAGTTATGGTCCTTCTGTGCACTGCCGCAGTGTATGCTTCTTCAAACTAGGGATATCGTTATAATGGTCGTGTAAAACCTATGATTTCAGAGTTCTGTCTGATGGCATTTTGGCAACGTTGCCACGGGATTATTAGAAACTTGATCGGAAAAGGACCCAGCTAATTCTTGCGATTGCAGCCTTCTAACGTCAAACTTCCTCACGTTAATATCTCTTCTTGGCGTTGGTCGGGTTTTCCGCAGTCTTGCCTTGGCTAACATTTTCCAAGAAATGTTTCTTATATGTGGACGACCTTTTGCTATAATTGATATTGATATTTATAGTTATATTGATGTGGGATGTGGAAAATTCGTGAAGTTTTCTGCAACACCGCTACTACTAACTGGTACATACATACACAACACAAAATAGATTTATTAAGATAGACGCACGATGAGCAGACATAGCAGATACCACAAAGAGCACGTGCCCTCTTTATTAATTTTCTCTTTAACTTTGGCCATTATATTCTATATGTACATTAGTTTTAATTCAGTTTAGTTTATATCTCCGTATCAGTTGCCTCGTTCGCCAGCGCAACTTATTTCGTAGGGTTGACAGTAAAAATCTTGTAATTAAACAGTTGACAAAGTTTAATCATTATAATGTTAATTGAAGTGTCTTTTTTTTATTTAATAATCGAGGCAAAGAAAGGATTCTATACAAATTTTTTTTTTCATATTTTGCGCACGCACAAGGGATTTGTGTTGCCCTTATAATGCATTTAGTGAGCATAATGGATGTAAAGGAGGAAGGCACAGAAACTGTCGATTAACATTGGATTTTAATGCTTTCAAATTGAAATTATTTTACATTTATTCAAAATATATGGTTCCTGTGACATTGATGTCTATTTAATTTTTTTTTTTTTTTGGATCGATAGAGAATCTTTGACTTTATTTTAGTTTTAATTATTTTATTGCACTAATATGCATACATATTTTGATTTTTATGAATGAATATTTCTTAGGAAAATATTCAATTAACATCCTTACCAATCCAATTTATGAAGAAACTGAACCATTTCCATTGGAAATGAGTCATAATAGCTTTGGCTTTATTTTCTAGAGAACTGTTTATGTTTAACATGGAAGAATATTCAAGAATTAAGGGCTGGCTATCGTCTATGAACTAAGAAACAAACAAATTTCAGAAAATTGTAGTCACCATTTTGAATATTTTGATTGGCCATTTGCCATTTCATTTGCTATTAAACAATATTTTCTTGAAGTCCTTTTCTACCATAGTTAAAATGAAAATTTGTTAAAATTTAATTAATTATGAATTTATTTTCATTCTTCACACAAATTTGCAAGAATTACAAATCCTTTGCTTCAATTTAAATAATTTCTCTCGAAGGGAGAAATCTTTTAATCCTTAGTAAATCCCCAAAATAATAAGAAACATAGAAACTTATTTGTGTCTAAATAGTCAAAGTATGTATAAGAGTGCTTTCGGACTTTTTTTTGTATTCTAACAAACAAATTGTTTCCCAATTAGGAGAAAACAAATTTAAACTTTTATCCATCTATCTTCAAATTTTATAGTCTTTTTTATTCTAAGTTAATTTTACAACTGAAAATAAATACACACAACATTACAGCATTTAAAAAAAAACACATAAGCAAACAAACTAACCTAGAAACTAGCTTTAAAACATAAATACAATATAAACACAAGTAGGTAGAAAGGACTTGAAGGGTGCACTCAAAGTCAGGTCAGAGACGAACTTTGTTGGCAACGAAATAGTTGCTCACAAGTCCGTTGAAAGTTTTCTAAAATTAATTTTATTTCACACAATAGCCAACGGTTCTATGAGTTCCATCCGTCTGTTTTTTTGTGTGTGTAGTGTGTGTGTGTTTGCTGTAAAATTCACACAAACACACGCTGCACTAGAACAAAAATATTTAAATTTTCTCTGTATCCTTATTTCCACTCAAAGTCGGACATATGCTGTGCGGTAACACTCTCGTTCACTTCAACACCAATTCCTTTCATATAAAACAGAACTAAAAAAAAACAACAACGAAAAAGCAGAACAGGATACACTTTAGATGAACAAAACATTCGTCTTATGCTAAATACCAAACATAAACCACTTGTGGGTCCCTGCCAATATAGTGCTTCCAGAGAGAGAGAGAACGAGGAAAGGAGGTGAGTGGCAATCCTGCCTGGAGTCCTGAACCGGATAAAACCACAAAAGTACTTCACCAACAATTTCAACACTAAAATTTAGTGACTTACTTTTGTTCTAATTTCTGTATGAATAAATAGGAATAAGTGAATTCAGTGTAATGCAATATGTCGCCTGGAATAGAATAACTTTTGTTTTCGGGAATATAGTGGTTGTTAGGGGAATGCAAAAGGACACGTACTTCATCATTTGAGTTACATATCAAAGGTGCCAATGTGTTTCAATGATGCAATTAGGATAATTTGATTGTTACAGTGAAGTGTCAATTTGCGTATCACTGGTCGAACGACAAAAGTCCCATAATTAACACAAAATGTATGTTTGTGAGTAACGCAGTCAACCCACAAAATGAGACCAATATTGCCACAGTTTTTCACAAAATAATTAAAGAAAACGTTGAAAAAATATTTGAACAAAATAATTATCATATAAAAAAACTTATTTCGCATTTGTTATATTTGCAATAGCGTGGCAACGCAGAAAGCAGAAAATAATCTTTACCTCCTTAATAACAGCAGATAGAAACTTTTGATAACAAGACATACATAACTTACTTCCTGAGTGAGTACACCTTCTAATGACAACTTACACATTTTGTTAGTTTTCTGAACAAGAAGTGGTCTCGGGATGTAATTTTGTGGAACTCCAGACTAAAGAGACATTTGAATCGAGAAAGATAGAAAAATTGAACTTCCGCTGATTGAATAAGTGGACATGTCCCTGTCTCAAGGAACCCTAAGCCAGTGAGTATTATAAGTCAGTTTTATCCTCTTTCCAACATCCAAAAATCATGGCAATTGTAGAAAAACTAAAACTCAAGGAACAACAATCTGAACCAAACACCAAGAGTGCATAACGAAATTTTTCCTTTTATCCTGCAAAACGAAAAAAAATTTACTTTTCCGTGCAGAGTAAAGCAAATAAAGTTTACAGAAACATTATAACACACAGTGCAGCAGCAAGGACATTCAAGAACACAATATAAGTACATGCATAACTGTATATATGAATGTAGTTATATGAATGATGGGAAAGTATGCGAAACATTGTTTTGGCGCAGCAGCAACGCTTTATACAAAGCGCAGTAAAATTATGCACTATGTGCCTTCCACAAAGGCTTTTCCATTTCCATATGCCACCCCGACACAGGCTTTGATATTAAGGCACTTGCTCGCTATGGAATTCCAATGTTGATCCGCACTGTGTAAAATAAGTTTACATAGATTGGAAGAGAAATTGAGGGCGTGGTGGGCGGCGTAAATTATTTAGTGACATTTTGTAGTGTGCAACATATTTTGAGCGGTCCCGCTGGCAACACGAAGTGAATGACGAAAACGAAGTACGATGTAAAAAGGAATTATAGCAACGAGTTTAAAAAATAAACAAAAAATTAAAAATTGGAACCAAAAAATACATAAAAGGCTTTTAATAAGCACTCAGCATTGGTGGGTTTGAGAAGTTTTTATGTCTCACAGTAAAAAAAATAGAGATATAAATCTGAAAGCATAAACTAGTTTAGGATGTTTCTGTAATAGAAAATGCACAAAGAAATTTATGAAAACTAGTACTAACATCAAGAGGATAATTCAAATTTAGAATAAATTAAAATTTTGTGGATTTAAAAACAGTGGGTATACCATGAAAATAAATACCTGAAAAGGAAATAAGGTTTGCCTTCTTAAGAAACTTATACGTGCTTCTAATTAAAAATCTTGAAATTTGTAGACTTGCTTTTAACTTAAAATTTATTTGTTTTTCAACAGTTTCTTGTTACTGCACTCAATTGCAGTGTTCGTTTACAGCTCGGTATAGTACAACTCCAAATTTGTGTGAAGTACATCATTACCGATTTAAGCACTTGCTTGTAGATAAGTAGGGTGTTTAAGTTTTTTCTGTTACTGTACTACTACTAATAATATCAGTTTGATTAAAATATTTTCTAATAAGTCAGGTCCAACAACACTTTCTTGCGGAATACCAATATTTGTTTTTTCTGTAAATTGACTGTAGGAGTATCGTTGGGCGTAGGAACTGATGACAACGGAAAATTCCAAACTTTTTTTTTAACAAATGGCCAATAATTTTTACTGCCTTTGGGATATTACCTTAAGTATTTTTTGCCAAAGGTATTGCAGGTCCTTCCAGATTGCTGAAACTTTGCCGGTTTTCCTGGAATTGGCCTTTCTAAAACGGAATATTACGTCTTTCAACCTGATCACTTCTTTTCAGGCCGAATGAAATTTCTTATTCCTAGAAGAATAACAAAGAGCGATCAGTTGAAGATCATGAAGAAGCTTTGAATCCCAGTTGACTTTCTGGTATTGCCAAACGGTTCTCCTATTAGTTTTTTTAACTGGGCTTAGCCTAAGCAAAACTAGTTCAACCAGTGCCGTAAAATAACATAGATGAACAAAGTGTTAATAAGAACGATCATACGTTTTCTTCAATATTTCCTAAATTCAAAGAAATTCTGCCGAAAAAAAAATTGGCAAGAAGCAACTTAGGCCAGCATAAGTCCCAAACAAACAAAAACCAAAATTGGGAGATATGTCCACTTCCAAAAATTTAAGTATGAAGTAGGTATGGGGAGCATACTGCCACCTGCTTGGGCACACTATAGGATTTGGAGTAGGTGCAAGGTTGTGTAGTGCAAAGTTTCACTATAATTTTTTTTTCATTTATTTTTATTTATTCATTCCATCTAATACTAAAAGTATAAATTATTATTAATAAGTACTATAGATACAATTTATTAACAAAATTAGGAAAGAATAATAGTAAACACTCTGTAACAATTTAAAGTTAGTGTTGAATCAGTTCACCCTTGAGCCCAATTTCGGACGTACCGTGAAATATAGAGATTCTTTTTTTAGCCGTACAACAAGACTTTGGAATGGTTTACCCGGCGGGATTTTCCCTTGCAATTTCAACTTGCAAACATTCAAAACCAATGTTAATCGACACCTCCTATCTCTCCCCTCCCTATCTTCCTAATGCCCGCGCAGTGTGTTACATTAAAAGGGAAACAAATAGTCCCTTGTGCGCGCGTGAATTATAAAAAAAAAAAAAAAAAACATATATGTAGAAAGATATCAGTTGTTAAATAATTAAAGCGAAAGATATAAAATCAAAAACAAGAGTTTAAAAATAAAATAAAATCAAACAAACATTACAACATATATTGAAAGACAGATTTAATATTAGAAATTTCAATAGTAAATAGCCAGTTCTTTACTCTTTTTAAGAACTTTAACTCAATCCGTAGTTTATTGAAGCATTTAGAAGCTGTTATTGAATAAAAGTGAGAAAATTTGGTTCTGTTAGCTATTGCTACATTGACCAATGCTTGTTTGCTTACGTGTAAGCCATAATATTCTGAGTTTCTGGTAGGAATATTACAACTTTGTTTGAAAAATTCTTTGAGGACTTTAAATACATACTCGGATAGGTGTCTTAAAGGATGAATTCGAAATTCTTTAAAAAGCGGCCATCTGTGTTCCAGGCAATTTTTACCACTAATTAACCTTATTAGACATTTTTGAGCTATAAGTATGGGACCGAAAGTGTTATTATAAGAACCACCCCATACTCTTATATCATAACAGTAACTTAGAATTTCCAAGGCCGTAATAAATCATAGTTAATACTTACTGGGAACAGTATGGTTTCAGAGTATACATTTTACGTGCCATATGCATCAAATGACATTTAACTAATTTTATATGAGGTTTCAACTAAAGTTACTAACTATTTTAACACCTAAATATTGATAGTGAGTGACAGATTCTATTTTAAAGCAGTTTAGAGAACTTGCAATATATTCATCGAAATTTGTGATTTCACAAGTATGCAAATATAAGCTAAATCTCTTACATTCATAGGAATAGGAATGTAGAATCTCTAGTATTGAAAAACAATAATTTTGTTTACACACTAATTATAATAAGTGTGAAAAGCAAATCATGTTCTAATTATATGAAGATCTTCTTGAATTTGTTTGATACAGTCAAAAAGGTTATGTCGTCTGCAAACGCAGTGGTTAACATAAATCAAAAAGTGAAGCGGACCAAGGACTGACCCTTGTGGGACACCGTTCATAAATGTAATATTGTTGGTAAAATTTCCATTTATGTTAACAGATTGTCTCCTATCCTTAAGCTAAAAGCTTATCCAATCATGCATTACTGCCCTAAAACCAGAATTGTACAATTTATCAAGAAGGAGATCGGGATCTACCAAATCGAAAACTTTTGACATATCTATGGATAGAGCACATTAAAACCCTTATATAAACTAATAGATAATTTCAAAAAAGCATCTTCGTTGGAAATTCTCAACCTAAAGCCAAATTGATTTTTTGAGAAGAAATTTTGATTGTTTAGATAAGAAACCATTCGCGATTTAAGAAGCTTCTCAAACAATTTAAAAAAAGTCGGAAATAAGGATTAAGGATTGTGGAAACCTCACACTGTTATTAAAGAAGTAACAAAGTATGTCACCTATATTAGAAACAATTTTTCTTAACAGTTTGTTAGTGATACCATCACTTGAACATGGGTTTTTGTTTTTCAAAGACATAATGAGCTATAAAGCTATCTGCATGTCTTCTTTCAGCTACTACAACTCTGTTATTAACGTTACAAGAACAAGAATAATTTGATTCTATATCTCGCAGTTACTCCAAACCCTATAGTAAGCACAAGCAGGGGGGTTGCAGGGGGCAGCCTGCCCCACATACCTACTTCATACTGATTGGGAGATAAAATCCCAAGCAATTTTGTGTACACTGATTCGGTAATAACGACGAAATTCTGATCGACAGTATTGCCATTTTTGTCGGAAGTAGAGTCGACTTGAAATAAAACCCTTGTTTTAGGGAAATAAGATCGAATCGACCTTATTACCATTTACCTTACTTCACATGAAAAAAAAAATTAAATTACATTTGAATAAAATTCTGTTGAGTCTTTAACTTAGACAATATGGTACTTAATAAATAAATTTTTTTAAAGGTATTTAATATAAGTTTTATTAAATATTATAGCTGGTTTTGAAAAAAAACCTGCTCCTCCTTTATGGTTATTTAATACTAAAGTACTCACCTAAGACTCTTAAATTTAGATTTGATACGTTATCCGCATCATATTTATATGTAATTAATTTTTTTTCACTTAAATTGTTTTTTAATTTATTTTCACTTAAAATCCATATAAGAAAAATAGTCACAAAACTAAATTTAAAATGAAAATCATTTTTTTCAAAAACTGTTATAATTAATATGCTTCATCGTGCTTTATTAAATCAAACCTTAACAAACACATCAGAAGGAACACAGAGAAATGCAAATTTCAAGAAGGCAGTTAATTTTAAAATTATCAATCTTCCCGTTCCCACAAAATCAAGATTTCACTCGAATTTGTAAATTCATTTTAAATAAACAAACAACATTGAAAACCTTAAGTTTTAACTTAGATACACCGATAACTTTGCTAACGACAAAACTTCTTACAATGCACCCTTCCTACAATGTAAGGCTCTGCTCAACACAGCCTCCAGACACAAACTAAGTCAACTCGAGA
Source organism: Platycheirus rosarum (assembly GCA_963971375.1). Classification (NCBI taxonomy): domain Eukaryota; kingdom Metazoa; phylum Arthropoda; class Insecta; order Diptera; family Syrphidae; genus Platycheirus; species Platycheirus rosarum. The sequence goes on from OZ020507.1 coordinate 267,883,834, forward strand.
CTTGAAGTCCTTGTGTTCTAGAAAACCTGTGCATAAATTAAGAAACAACAAGGGTAAAATTAAATTTGCATAATTAATGCGACAAATGAGTACACAACTTGTCCAAAGAAATAACGTGTATTCGGTTGTAAATCTGCGTATAGTTTGGCAAGTGTTTGAGTGTGTGTGACTCCAAGGAAAGTGTGATATGAAATCAAAACTGATTTACAAGAATAGTTTCAACAATTTCCATATAAATAGTTGCAACAAGGGCTGCGTATACCATAAGTCAAGAACTTATAGCCTTCGAACCAACAAAATCCAAGTACAATCAGCAAGATAATACATTCACACACTCAGACAATGACAATTTCAAGGATATTTTCTGGGATCAGAGGATTTCTCCTTGTTGCTGTCTGCTTGACAATAGTGAGCTCTTCGGTTGGAGAGCATAGGATTTGTGGCCAAGGATTGCGGCAAACAATGGAAATGGTATGTCCGAATGGATTCCAGGGTTACAAAACAAAGAGGAACTCCCGTAAGCATAAGGATAGAATTATTAAAAAAAACAAGATATTTATGTAAGGATATTATTTTTTTTAGTTTCCCTCGATGAAGATCTTAGCAATGAAAATACGGGAGAAGATTTTAATTTTGGCCTGAGTCTTGATATGTTGCCATTTTTGACAAGCATGGAGAACAGTGGTGGAATGGCTAAGATCCGCCGGAGGAGACACGGAATTGCCCATGAGTGTTGTGACAAACCTTGCAAATTGAGTGAAATGCAAGCGTATTGTCGAAATTGAAGTGCAAACACATATGACAATCAAAAACTCGACAACTTTGGATACCTGAGAATATTTTTATAATACAAGATCGAACGCTGATATAATAAGTAATTTTTAAGAATTATATTCAAAATTCACAAATACAAATATATTCAATATTATTTCATTTTTATCTAAGATTTTATTAAAAAAATCATTTAATAAATTATTTTCGTTCAATTTTAAAACATTTTTGGAGAAAACAAAAATTTTTTCTTATGCACAACACAAATGAAACATTTAAAAAAAAAGAGGAATAGTTCGGAGCTAATTTCAAAACTCTTCACAATTTGTTTTTGAAAAACACGCATTTTTCTTAAATGCTTGGGTTCTCAACAAAAATCAGAACTGTTTTCAAGGTTTAAATATGTTTTTATCAGAAAAGTTTCTAACGATTTTGATGAAAAATTGTGATATGGTAGCAACAAGGGGTGGGAATGCTAAGTCCATGTCCATAATGAATCAGATCGCCCAAAAAAAAAACGAAGTAGACTAACAAAATATGTAGCAGATAATGAGATCCAAAATAAAAACAAAAAGTAATTTATTTTCATCTTATTTAATACTAGCTAACATACCTGGCATTGCTCATGTTTACCATCGTTTTCTGGATCCCAATAATGGTGCTTCCTATCGCATCCAAGTTTCAAATGGAAATTATAAAGGGAAGACTTCATTTTCGTATATGTTTATATCTCCACGCTCCACCATAGTGCCACCTTTCGGTTAAATTTTTTTCCAAATCGTTCTAAAAATGAGAAGTTTCGTAAGAGACCCCAGTGTTAGCCTAAGTTACTCTATCTGTTAAATAGGTCTAGTGATTTCTGAGATTAGCTGGAACAGATATCCAGAGACGAAAAGTGACTTTTTTGATTTGCAAAAATAAATCAATACAAAACATTTTAAGCGATTTATAAAAAAAAAACAAGTTTAACGAAGTAGAAATAAGTTGCTACGTAGCAGATGCATACAAATAAATAAATGAAGTAGATCTACTACATATGAAGTAGGTTGGCAGCCCTGAGCAACGGTCTATCATTTTACCAGATACAATTTCACCAGAAAAATCTATAAACCGTGCTTTTTATATAGCAGTTTCTCAAACTTTCGTTTTCCTGGTAACGGCTCATTAGATTTCTACCAAATTTTATATTTGAAAAGACCTATTTTGCCAAATAAATTCTGAATACGAACATTAAGATTCAATTATACCCTGGAGGCTATCTGAAGCTTCTGTCGAGAGCCACGGGTTCTTGTTAATATGTCTGTTTAAATGAAAATTAGTTTTATCGCTTCAAAACAAAAAAATTGGCACGACTGGGTCGCACGTACCTAAGAGATCTTTGACAGAAACAAGTAACATTTGCTTTGAAAATAACACAGTTTGAACTTAAAAAAGTATTAAAAACCACAATACTTAACGGTTTTTAGTAAAAATTAAGTATGCCATCACACGTCTTAAATAACGAAGAATTTATGAAAAATGCATTTCGAAAATTGTAGGACCGGTTTTGATAAAATCATGGTTTTTATTTTTAGTTTTTTGAAAAAAAAAGCAATTTTTTTTAAATTTTGGTATGCTGTTTTTTAGAATTCATTAAAATACATGTGACTAAAGAATTTAAAATAATTTTTTTTGATTAGTTTGAAAAATATTAATTTTTCAAAAAAAAAAAAATTCAAAAATTAATTTTAATTAGAAAAAAAAGTTATTCAAAATTTTGATATGCAGAAGCAGGTAGCTTAATACCTGGATCTTTTCAAATATAATTTGACAGAAATCCAAAGAGCCGAAAAAGCCAAAAAGTAAAAAAACCGTTATATGAGATGTCCCGTTAATAGACGGGATGATCAATTCCAACAAAAACAAATTCTCAAAAATTTTCATGAAAATCGTTGGAGCCGTTTTCAAGAAAAATAAGATTTTCCTAAACGGTCATATGGCAGGCACCGTTATTTTTAGGACTAAAAATAAAACTTCGATTTCCCCTCTGGGGAATGCCAAAAGAATCACACAAACCAAGTTTGAAGATAATGGCTTAAGCCGTTTAGGCTGCAGCTCGTTATACATACTGACAGACAGACAGACTGACATTTTTTCTCGATCACTTTTTAGACTTCTCTATGATCGTAATGTCATGTTTGATTGTTATCTCAATTTTTTTAATATTCACGAATCCTAAACTTGCCTTTATAGTCCATATAATCACAAGTAACTTCTACTATGGGAAATGCTATCTTGATGGGAGATCGCGCTTGTTTGGATGCGGATTCGCTGTCAGAGGAAGACTAAGTCAAAAAGTCTTTAGCTTTCGCGAAGTCAGCGAGAGAGTGACAACGATCCGCATTAAGGCCACATTCCACCACCTGAGCCTCATAAGCGCCATGCCCCTACAGAAGAGAAAGACGAGCTCCTCGCCAAAACTTATGAGCAATGCCCCAAAAATGACATTAAAATCCTTTTAGGAGACTTTAATGCCAAAATTGGGAGGGAGAACATTTTTGGTATGACGATCGGAAAACACAGCCTGCACGACACCACTTCCGATAACGGACTCAGGCTCATCGATTTTGCAGCTGGAAAAAACATGGTGCTGAGTAGCACGCGTTTCCCACGTCCCAACACAAAGGCACATGGCGATCCCCAGATGGTCGAACCTGCAACCAAATTGACCATGTTGCGATTGACGGAAGGCACTCTTCCAGCATTTTGAATGTCCGTACATTCCGAAGAGCAAACATCGATTCGGACAACTACCTAGTCGGTGCAAAGCTTAGAGTACGGATCTCAATGGAAGCTCTCAGGCGAACACCAACTACGCCGAAGAAATTCAATGTTGGAAAACTTCAATCGGAAGAGACCGCCGCTGCCTATGCAGACCGCGTATCCCTTGAGCTTGCGAGAAATCCTTCGACTGAGGATATGAACACGGAAGACCAATGGCAGCTATGTCAACAAGCCATAAGAAATGCTGCGTCAGAGGTATTAGGTTTCTCACAGCCTCCCCCTAGAAACCCTTGGTTCGACTCCGAATGTGCTCAGGCAAACAAAGCTAAAACGGAGGCATACAAGTCGTGGCTCCAGAAAGATACGAGAGCCACCAGAAATCTCTATGTTGAGCGAAGGAAGGATGAGAAACGCATACTCAGGAGGAAGAAAAAAGAACACCAGCAACGCGAAGTCGAGGAGATGCAGAGATGTTTTTGCAGAAAAGAGGTGCGAAACTTCTACAGAAGAGTGAAACAGTCTACATCAGGTCTCACAAATCGCCCTGGGCCCTGCAAAGATCAGGATGGAAACACCATTAATGAAACACAGGCGATGTTAGCCATCTGGAGAGACTACTTTAACCAGTTGTTAAATGGCGATGACAGGCAAGATCCCGCCCAATATCAACTTGTACCAGTTAATCTAGATGACGACCACGAACTGCACCCGCCCGACCAAAATGAAATCAAAGTAGCCATCACCAGGCTAAAGATGAACAAAGCAGCTGGATATGATGGTCTACAAGCGGAGCTTTTTAAACACGCTGGAGATGAACTGGTCAGGAGCATACACCAACTCATCTGCAAAATATGGTCGGAGGAAAGTATGCCCGATGAGTGGAACCTCAGTACCATCTGCCCGATCCACAAAAAAGGAGACCGCCTACTCTGCGCCAACTATAGAGGCATTAGTCTTCTAAACATCGCCTATAAGATCCTGTCAAGCGTTTTATGTGAACGTCTCAAGCCGTTTGCTGATGATCTAATAGGTCCTTACCAATGCGGCTTCAGACCTGGAAAATCTACCACCGACCAAATATTCACATTACGCCAGATCCTGGAGAAAACCCAAGAATATAACATCGACACCCACCACCTGTTCGTCGATTTTAAAGCAGCGTACGATAGTGTTAATAGAGTTGAAATGTATCGTGCTATGTCTAACTTTGGAATCCCTGCTAAACTGATACGCCTTATCAGGATGACGTTGGAGAATGCTCGCTGTTCCGTCAAAGTTGGTAGAGACTCTACTGAAACCTTCGAAACCACCAGAGGGCTTAGACAAGGAGACGCGCTGTCATGCAGCTGTTTTAACATTGTGCTTGAAAATGTAATACGGAGCACCCATGCCAGTACATCGGGCACCATTTTCAATAAATCGACACAATTACTTGGGTTTGCAGACTACATAGACGTGATAGAAAGAACAAAGCGAGCAGTAACCGGTGCTTTCACTACTATGGAGTCAGCAGCAAGCAGAATGGGGCTGAGAATAAACGAGGACAAGACGAAGTATATGCTTTCATCAACAAAAGCCCAATCCCACCACCGGCTTGGTCAAAATGTGGCCATTGATATGTATAACTTCGAGGTAGTCAGTCAATTTGTCTACCTGGGTACTGCTGTAAACTCGGTCAACAACATCAGCGCTGAAATCAAACGCAGACTAACTCTTGCTAAGACCTCCGCCAACTTGGAGTGCGATATTGGAGACAGCAGGCAAGGAATCGAGCCAGCTGGAGGGGCGTATTGAGCAAGGCCTAGGAGCACCATGCTCTAGTTGAGCCAACATAACTAATAATCACAAGTAAAAATGTATCACGGTGCATAAACGTTCAACATTGTTTCACAAAAAAATTGCTTAAAATATAGGAATGTTTCATGGAATTTTAAATCTTTGTTTACAATTTTATGTATATTCGCTCTTGGAAGTACTGTTGCGACTGCCTTTTCTGTATTGAAAGTCGTCAATTTCAAGGAAAGTTCCAGAATACATACTTTCGGGAATAATTGCAGTTTGACTAGGCCGTGGATATGAAGTATTCACAGCCGCAGCTGCTGCCAATAGTCTTTGTACCCAGGTCCAGGATGATGTTAAGCTCACACGTCGGAGTTGGTTCACCAATTAGTCGTCAAATATTGAAGTGTGAAGTGAAGTGAACAAAATTTTCAACAAGCGATAAGGTAAGTATCGTTTATTATGAAAAATCTTTTGATCATGAACACGCGATGGTTACTTTAATATTATTTAATGGAATAACCGTACCTATTTAAAAATATGAATCTGTTACCCTGTACTCAAAACACTTTTTTTTAAACATTCATAACTACTCTTAATAGTTTTAAAATTTATATTTTTTCTTAATTTTATGGTCAGCCTTGTGTTGATAATCTTAGAGAAAGTGCTAACAAAAATCACGAACCATTTGTTTTAAACTAAAAATAAAACTACGATTTTATAAAAATCGGTCCTAGAATTGCTGAAAAGTATTTTTCATAAATTTAAGATATTATGATTTTGAACTTTATTTAAAAAAAAAACTTGGGTACAGCAATTCTTACACTTTTTATAAGTTCAGGTAGTTTTTTTTATAATTTTATTTTCTTTTAAAAAATTAAAAACAAAATAATATTTTTTTAAGAATTATTTAACCAACAAAATGTTGGTTGCTTAAAATTAAAAGCTATATAAAACATTTATAAGAAAAACTAAATAGTAAAAGTCGAACAAATGGTTTTTATTTAAAAAAAAACATCAACTTTTTAGAATTTTTTTTGAAAAATTATTACCACTATGGGATAGTTTTCGAATTCATTAATTTATAAGTGAAAACACTGTTCTTATAAGTTTTTGTTGTTTAATTGTTGAGCCTATCTGATAAATGACAAAACCCATAAGCAATATATCTTTCTAACATGTTTCCGTTAGTAAAGACATTCTGAACATTTTTGATTTTTAAAATTTTATTTTATATGAACATGTTTTATGAATTGTATGTTTTGATGTTTTTTGTATAGTTCCATGATTTTAAGTTTTGCCAGTGTGTTTTTAAAATGGTATATTTAATTGTACTTCATAGTTTTGTGATGTAATGTTTTTATGATTTTGCTGTAAGATTTGTGTGTTTTAATGGTTTTCATAGTTTCATCATGTAATGTTTTTATGATTTTGTTTTCTTGTGTTGTGTTTTGATGTTTTTAGGATCTCGTGATGTTCTGTTTTCATGATTAGTGTTTTTCTAATTGTATGTTTTAATATGTGTTTTATAATCTTATGTTATATTATGATTTTTATTATTTTTGTTTAAGTTATTGCATGTTTCGATGTTTTTCACAGTTTTGTCATGTAATGTGTTTTTATGATTTGTGTTTTAAGAATTTATTTTTATTATGGTTTTATCATGTTGTGTTTTTATCTTTTGCTCAAAAAAACATGTTTCGGTTTTTTTTCATGATTTGCGTTGAAAGATTCAAATATTTTAATGTTTTTTTATAGTTTCGTGATCTAATGTTTTTTATATGTTTTGTAAAAAGTTTGAGAGAATTCTAACAATCAAACATGACATTATGATCATAGAGAAACCCAAGAAAGTTAGTAACAAAAAATGTCTGTCTGTCAGTCTGTCTGTCTGTATGTATAATTAATGAGCTGCAGCCTAAACGGTTTAAGCGATAACTTTCAAATTTGGTATGTTTTAATGTTTTGGTATTCCATAGAGGGAAAATTTAAATTTTATTTGTAGGGCTAAAACTAACGGTACCTATCATATAAGGGCTTTTTTATGTTTGGCTTTCTCCGTAACAGCTCTGGATTTCTGTCAAATTTTATATTTGATAAGAAATAGGAAATCAAAATAATTCTGCATACATATCAACATTTTGAATAACTTTTTTTCTTATGAAAATTAAATTTTGAATTTTTTTCTTTGAAAAATCAATATTTTTAAATTTAATGAAAAAGCATAATTTTAAATTTTATAGTCACATGTAAATATTAATAAATTCTAAAAAACTGCATACCAAAATTTAAAAAATAATTTTTTTTTCAAAAAACTGAAAATAAAAAACAGGATTTTATCAAAACTGGTCCTACAATTTTCGAAATACATTTTTCATAAATTTCTTGTTATTTAGGACGTGTGATGGCATACCTCATTTTTATCAAGAACCGTTAAGTATTGTGATTTAAATACTTTTTATAAGTTCAAACTGTGTTATTTTCAACGCAAATGTCACTTGTTTCTGTCAAAGATCTTGCTTGCCAATGTAATTATGCACATAAGAGCAAGTACGTGTGGCCCAGTCGTGCCCATTTTTTTTTAAATTCAAATAGTGGTATTTTTCGACGGTAATGTTACTTATTTTTTTAATTTTATTCGACGATGTGACCGCATATATGAGCAACTACGTGAAATCCAGTCGTGTAATTTATTTTGTATGGTTTCATGATATTAAGTTTTTTTATGATTTGTGTTTAAAGAATTATAATGTTTTGATGTTTTTTTATTGTTTATGATATTATGGCTGTCAGAGTTATGTGTTGGTATGCTTCATGTTTTCATAATTTATGTTCTATCGTTTTCTTTTTAATATTTTTGTATTTTATGCATTTATGTTATTGCTTTTTAATACACCTTATTCATTAGAAAATACCACTTAACTTAACAAACTGGTTATGGTTCCTCGTTTAAAAAAAAATCAATAGCAATATTTTACTTGTAGATGGTTTAAATTTGACAATCATTTGATTGAATTCCTTCTGCCTCCCTACTTCTCCTCAAATTGAACTTCCTTTTTGGAGGAAATTATTTCCACTTACTTACAGCAAATAAAGCTATATAAGAAACTAAAATTGGAAAGCTAGATTGTGTATTTTTATCTGACGTTATTGTTAAACTTAATCTTGACTCTCGAATATCACAACAATCCACCTAGGTATTTTTGCTCGAGTTAAGTAGTCAAACTTCTTACAGCAAATTCCCAGTATTGTTTTGTAATAAATTCTCTGTGCGGTTGTTATAAACAATTCTTCGGTTATTCTAAGTGATGAAGCAGTAACCAATTTTAATAATATCTTTAACATATGCTTAATATATAATCTATCAGTAAAAAATAGAATAATTCATATTTAAGTCATTCATGTTTTACCTAGGAGCTGCACTTCGTAGAACAAGAAAGCTTACCTCATTCTCGAAAGAACTACTTTTTTTATATGGGGCATTTTTTTAAACAATAATTTTCCAGTTTACCGAAATTTCCCGGAATAAATCTTACCTTGAGAATTAACAGATTCTTTCAAATTAAATTACAAAATTAACTTTCATAATATTTCTTGGTTCAATTATCTGGTGTACCGCAAGGAAACAAACTTGGCCCTTTACTATTCATTTTGGCTATAAAGATCATACGTCATACACCTTCAAGTGACATTCTCATAATTTGCTAATAACATAAAGATTTTAAGGACAATAAAGACAAGCTACAACCGCATTCAGGCAAATACTGATAGATCTATTGTTTGGAGTATAGTGCCCTTAAATCCTGTAAAAATCTTGCTTTTATCAGAAAACAATTCATAAGTTAATTTGAATATTGCATGTTGCAGCACAAAATTTGTTGCGTCTTAACTTTTTAGATTTTTTAATCTTAAAGTTTTGTATATGGACTTCAACTAAATAAAGTCTGATAAAAATCAATATCTTATGATTGTCTTTTAATTTAAATTATATATATGAAAACAAAAATTCAAAAACTTACCCCTATTAGAAAACCCTGTTGAAATCCAAACACGTTGAAGCATTTTTTATAAGCCTACTTCAGGTAAAATTGAAAAAAAAAACATTGATCCATTTCTCTGCCATAAAAAAATTGTTCTTAATTCCTTCAGAAGTCTGCAAATAAGGATATAATAAAGAAGGCCAATACTAAAAATTTACATATTTCAATTTCTGCTATACATTCCACCCAAATCAGTTACGAAAAAGTGCGTTACACTTAATTTGCATAATTAATATGACAAATAAGCACACAACTTGTCACCAGGAATAACGCCTAATCGCTTTTCAACTTGCGTATAGATTTGCGTGAGTGTAGAATAAATCAAAGTATAATATGACCTTATTTCTGAAAAAAAAAATTTATGTACAAAACGGATTTTAAAATATGATTTCATCGAATGATATATAAAGATTTTCCACCAAGAAAACGTATCATTTATCTAGAGTCTACTGCCACAGTAGGATCAAAATTTTAGCATAAACAGAGGAGATAAATACATCCTGCTGACAATGGAAATTTCAAAGATTTCTTCTGGAATCAAAGTAATACTTTTTGTTGCTGTGATTATGGCAGTATTACAGGATTCAGTTGCTGAGCATAGAGTTTGTGGTTCAAGATTGCGACAGACTATGGAGATGGTGTGTCCCAATGGATTTCAAGGTTACAAGACAAAACGAAGTTCGCGTAAGAATTTAAAACAATTTAAAAGAAATTTACTGAATACATACAAATATAATTCTTTTAGTAAGTCTTGATGAGGATTTAAGCAGCGAGAACACCAAAGAAGACTTCAATTTCGGCATGAGTCTTGATATGTTACCATTTTTGACCAGCATGGAGAACAGTGGAATGGCCAAAGTGCGCAGGAGAAGACACGGAATTGCCCACGAGTGCTGTGATAAACCGTGCACCTTAAGTGAAATGCAAGCATACTGCAGGGCTTAAAATTTTAAAAAATATCATACAAACTCCAACGCCTGATAATTATTTCTATAAAAAAGGACAAAATTTATTTATGAGAAGGAGGATCATTATGCCGATTTTTTTTAATGCAACTAAGAACTTTATGTAAAGATATTGTAAATTTGAATGAAAATAAATATATTTTTAGAATTTAAAAAAATATAAAAAAGTGTTTTTTTCTTTCGAAATGACTACGTGACCCTTACAGGGCTTCGCGGACATTGTTTATAAAAAAAAACTAGTAGGTACTTGGCTTGGTATTGGTTATGGTTAGCCTACAAAGTCATGTCAATTTGACTAGAATGACAGGTAAAGGGTAAAAGAGTTAGCAGATTCTATCTGGAGTTCAAAAATTATATAATTTCTTGTCATTTTTACCAGAAACTTCCATATTCGCACTTAATAAAAAATCAAGATTTGTCACAAATAATTACACATTTAATTATTGAGTTTTTTTTACACAAAGGTATCCCTACTTTTATTTATCTACAACATTTTTTTTCGCTTCACTACAAAAATGTTTATTTAAATATTTAATTTTGTAATTCTTTTAAAAATGCCTTAACATTTGTACTTTATTTCTTTAAAAATCATTGCCAAAGCTATCTTCAAATAAATTCTTCATTCCCACTGAGTTCTTTTCCGAAGTCTTAAATCTCAACCTTAACACAGAGTGAAATCTGTCCCTGGTTTCCATTCCATTCCATTTTCTTTTTTTAATTTATACGACCACTTAATCTTCGCAATTTTGTACTTACAATTTCCTCAGATAAAAAAAAGTCAAACACTCAACTGAATCAAAGAAATAAGAAGTACAAATAAATAAATAAAAAAAAACCAATTCAAAAATATCCTCTTTTAATATAGAATTTTTCCTTTTTTTTCATTTCAGAATATAAATCATCAACAAAAATATACACAAAGGCTCAAAAGCAGAACAAATTGTATACAAATTACATCAGTACAATTCTGTGTATATCCCACTTTTCTGTAAGTTAAATTTTTTTTGACTGATATGATCTACGTCGTCGTCGACGGAGTCGTCCTTGTCGTAGAAAAGAAGCTGCAAACGAAACAAGTGAAAATCTGTTAACTTTCAAATTGAAGGATTTTTTTTTGTTCCCCTACAGAAACATAAGAAAAGTTTTGGATAACTTTTTGAAACAATAACAGCTTTAACACCATTTTCTTTTCGGAGCAAAAATTCAAAAAAAAAAGGAAAAACACTTCCATAATTCCAACTTTATTCTGAAAGAAATTAGACAACTTCAAAGCATAACACAAAAATAATAAAAACCGAAAAAATATGTTCACACGAAGAAATATACAATAATGTTCAAAAAGTACATAATAAGGAGCAGAAAGTTCGTGTAAGAAAATCCCTTCGAAAGGCAAACATTTAAATTCCAATCATGAATGTCGGTGAATGATTTACTCGAGCGCAACAAACTACGCGGATTTTGTATTTTAAAAAATTACCCTCCCCCTCCCATATTTTTTCGTTTCTTCTTCCTTTATTCGTGTCCCGAATAAGTTCTTTTGTATTTGTGTCTCGCGGTTATGCTCCTTCCGGTATTGGCAACGACCACAAAAATTCAACACCCTCACTAAATTTTGCATTAAAATAAACACCGGCAACCCCCGCTGTCGTCACTTCCACTAAGTGAAGGGCGCACTAAATAATTTCTTTTTTTAACGAAAATAATAACTTCCACCAACAACAATAACGTCAGGAAAATATAAATAAAAAAAACAATAAATAAAATAAAATAATAAAACCAACCACCTACGGCTGCAAAAAAATATTAATACAAAAAAATTGAAAAAAATATTCCACATACGCCCGGGTGGCCCGAGGACATTTCCGTAAATTGTGATTTCGTGAAGTTTGTGTGATATGTTTTTATGTGGAAATGAAATCGAAAACGTATCCACATTCTCTTGCTATTATATTGAATGTTTCATCCCATTTGCGGAACGAAGCCTAGTGTTAGGAAAATCGGTGGAAGAAAGCAAGAAACATTAGTGAGGTCGAAGAAAAGCTTCAATCTACACCACCGAACCGGATCAACGCACACGTAGCGGGCGTAAGAAAATTTATATATTTTTTTTAGAAAATCCAAAAGAAAAAAGAAAACTTTGCTCTAAAAGGTGAAAAGTCAAAAAGAGAAAATAAAGAAGAGAAAAAATTCCAAATATCGAACTAAGTCGGTCGTTTCGGGAGAATACTTTAAATGCACGGCACGTTATCAAAACGATAGAAGTAACGCATAAAAGGGTTTTTCTCGGAAAATCATTCAAAAAATACACACACACACACTGAAGAAAAGTGGTATAAAAATAGAAAAAATGCGGGACTCTATCCGGGTAACTTCGAGTTTGGCAAGAACGTCTGTGTCTTCATCGTCGTCCTTGAAAACAGTGGGGAGTAATTTCGTATCTAAATCTGTAAATCTTTTGTATACGGGATTTCTACTTATGCTCTTACTTATGGAAAATACGCACGCAAGAATTGGTAAGTAGCAAGTAAATTGTGTTCTCCCCCCAATGCCATTCCCTTTTATTTTTAGATTTTCATTTCATGTATCTTAAGGGTTACAGATGAGTTTTTACAACATTGTGAAGGTGATGATACCTAAAACAATAAAATGAGATATTTGCCCTGCTGAGGTGGGTGCAGGGCACGCAGTGCAAAGAACTTTCGTTAGTGAAATAATAAAATTTTCATGAGGCTTAGGCACACAAACCCCACCATTTTGGAAGTTATACATGTACGATTTACAGTGCTGTGCAGAATTTTTCGCAAATTTTTTTATCATTTTTGAGGAAGGAAACCTTAGACTTTCAATGTGATTTAAAAACACTTTTTGAAGTTTCCTGAAAATTTTCAAAATTAACAAATTTTGCACACCACTGTAAATAAATTTAAACGATTTTGACTTCATTTGGAAGTTTATTTTTGACTTTCTAATAGCAAACCACAAAAGCAGGCATCCTAACACCACCGCCAAACAGCCTAAAGAATGAAGTGTATCTTAAAAACAAGCGTATGATGATTGTATTGTGTTTTTTATACAAACATACACAGACACATAATTTCGTTTTGTATACTTTTTGGCCTTTTGAGTGAATAAAAGTGCTGAGGCGATTAATTAGAATTTGATAATAATTAAATGGAAATATTCCTGAAGTAATTTTTAATAATAAAGTTCATTTCAGCGTACTTATGTGTCGATGTACATTTCCTTTGAACAAAATTATCTAACCCACAGTTTTTTAATTTTAATATTTTTTTTTTTTAAGAATGGATCAAAAGTTTTTGCACCTTTAGGTGTGGTGCTGAACATGGTGTGGTTATGGGGATTTTATATATTTATTTAGGAAATTTAATATTTAACATGAGTTGGGATACATTATATGCATGTGTATGTTTTGATTTGAAGAAGCATTTTTGGAAAGCGAAAAAAAAATGATTTTTTTTGGAGTTAATTATATTCAAATTTGTTTTCTCATTTACTTACGCATTGGTTTATATGAAAATAGATAATAGGGTTATTTTATTTGTTTATTATGGAAACAAATCTTATTAAATTAATTAGAATTTCAAGTAAGAGGATGTGGTGGGAAATATTTTGTTATAAAATTTATATTATGGCGTGTGTTTCTCATGAAAACTTTGACAAATTAAATTTTAATTAATCTCTTGCTTTGGAAAATTTAATTAAAACTTAAAATCAATAAAATTGGGTGGAATGATGATGCAAAAAAATAAAATTTTATGTTTTTGATTTTGATAATACGAGTTGCGACCAAAATCACGGTCTGTATTTCAGCCAGTTTCAAAATGCCTACACAAAATTTAAATATTTTCAAATATGAAGATGGAACTGGCTACTCCAAATCGCTCCTTATTGAAATGTTACTTTCCGTACTGGAAAGGTTCTTTTGATACTGCCATCGATGGCGCTTGAATTATATCCGATAATCCGTCCAGTTGCAACCGAAAGTTTAAAATTGTGTGTCAACCTCACGCGGCTAGTAGTTTCAATATTTGCCTTGAAGCTTGAATTGTGTGACTCGAATGTGAGTTTATCGGCAAATTGGACTGGAGTTCCATGTCCTCCTTTTCTGCTTATAGCAGTTTCCGATCCATGCTAGGGAATGCCTAGAACTTTTGCAAAAGTTGTGGTCACAAAATTAATTCTCGATCCTGAATCTAATAAGTTTTGTATTTGTATCGAACAGTCAGAAAGCTAGATTCTAGTCCAGCGAAGGAGAAATAACTCGATTTAAAAAGTGGGTATTTACGTAAAAAGAGTCTGGTGCCAGGCTCTATCAAATGCTTAAACATCTAGTGCAAAAAATCTTACTTTCTCTGAAACGGCATAAGGATTCACTATTCGTTGAGATTACCTATCAGATCACCAGTAGACTTATTGCTACAAAGCCGTCTTAATTTTATTTTTCGAGATATTTTTGAATTTATTTTTGATATTATTCAGTGTGTCCAATACCTTTTGAAAAAGGGCCATCGGTTGGTAGATTGGTTGGTTGGTGAACTGGCCAGCAAAAGCGTTAGCTTTTTTTGAGGACTATGACAAAAGGAGTGTCATTTAAGATAAGTTCTAGAAACAATAACGGTGAGGAATTTTTCATCTACAAATGCAAAAATTCTTAATACCTTTTGGCATTTTTGTCAATTTGTGATCATATAAAAAAAATGTCCTTCGAATATGGGCGTTCAGGCTTCCTGACGTGTTTGAACTGTGTCCAATTTTCTCAGTAAATATGACCTTGCATCAACGGAAACACACATCTTGGTATTATACTTAGATTTGTGTTGTTGTGCAATGTGCACTGTGCAGTCTATACAATTTCCGGTAGATTTCCCTTTTCATTTATTTCGTTTACGTATACTAATTATACGAAGGCTATCCTTTGAAATAGCGTAAAACTTATTCTTTCATTTTGACCCTGTATCTGCAATTATGAATCATAAATTAATACTGTCGATTTTAAGTCCGACTTTTGAGGTGTTGCTCTCTCTTCTTAAGATTTACCGGGTGTCTAGCTATTCTGGTTCTTCAATCTTACCAGATTTTGAATTCAGTAGTAACGATTCTTATAAAATTTAGTACTAAATTGAAATAATTTTGTCAGATGATCCGACATAAAAAAATTGTTCATTTCTCTGTTTGTCTGTATGCAGAAAAGTATGTTTAAGATGATGAAGACTAAATAGGCGTTGGAGTTCTTAATACATTCTGCAAAGAAAATACAGTTTTAATAAAAAATGTCTTACTGTATCTTCAGTTCTACTAATATTCCTCTGTACCTTTCACATAGTATATGAAGAAATAGAAACCACTCTCAATATTTTTCAAAAGTTATCTCCTATCGTAGTGCCCCTTGGCTTAGTGGTTAGTTAGTTTGACTGCTAAGCGAATGAGCCCGTTTGAATCCCGTTCATAGCCACCTACTTTTCCGGTGTGCTGCCTCTTGCGAGGAACTGACAAGACCTTCAAGAGCAAAGTTTGTTTTCACATGTAGCCGTTCGGACTTGGCGGTAATCTTGCGGTTATCTCGGGGGTGATCTTGCAGACTAACAACACACACAGAGGAATGGTTGAAAGTATAAGTCACTAGGCCTTAGCTCCTTAAGGAGCTTTCGCCCCAACAAATTTATTTAATCTGGTATCGTATTGCCGAGGTTAAAAAGCCAACACTGAACTATTATTAATTTCGAAGCCTGTTCAACGTTTTTGAACAAGAAAAAGATTCTTTTCTTTGCATTTTATAAGAAACTAGCGGTACCCGGCGAACCTACGCCCAAGAACACAAATGTATTTAACGTGAAATGAAATGAACCTCTGGCGCTAATTTTTTGAAGGCGAGATCCACGTTCTTCTTCAGTTTCAGCGGCTCTTTTTTCTCTTTCCTTGCTTTTGATGATTTTCTTTCAGACGACGCTTTTTTGGTGGTGAAGACATATGTATTAAATCTTTATTTATCTGGTGATTGTGGAAGAAATGTTGATTGTGGAAGGAACAGTCGCAATCGATTAAAAATAAAAAAAGCAATTCATACATTTGACTTGACGAATGCGAAAAGACAATTGCAATCGATTGAGGGAAATGTGGTTGAAACGCAATTACTGTTAAATGTGTTTTGTTTTTCAAATCATCACAAAATATATGTATTTACCAACTTCTTTTTTAAAATATGTTTTTTTTTAATTTGCAGCCAACGATTTACTCTCCGATTGATGTCAAGCGGTTTAAACCTATGTATTCAATGCATAACAATATTTTTGAAAGCAAATCTCCATATATATTTGCCAATCGTTTTAGTTAAACAAAATACGTTTTCTTAAAATTGAAATTAACATTTCCAAAAACCTGACAAATTAAGTTTTTTCTATAGCTTACATTTTTGTCACAATAAAAAAAATTATAAGAAAATTTGAAAAAAAATTGCCAAAAACCTTAAATTGTTTTCCTTTCACCCTATCGGCACCAAACTTTCGCAGGAACCATATTTGGACTAAACTATATCCATCCTGAAAATTTTGGCGGTTTAAGAGTCCATACCGGACATACATACAAACATACATTAATTTTTACATATATAGAGAGATAAAATAACTTGACGTGTCATTAAAACAAAAATATTCTCCCATCTCCCACACAAGAAAAAGTCCCATAAAAATTCTGCCTTCATTAATATTAAATCTTTATTACTATATAATTCCATCAGGATTACCTACATATATGTACATTTCTTGCTTTCCATCTATAGTCTCAAAGCAAATTCAAAAATTCTTCTTCAACCGCAAAGATCACTCACACCTACTCCCACACACTCATCCGAACAACCCACATCTCATAGATTCTATTACATCACATAAATCTCAATCAGTGCAAAGCCTTATAGTGTGGGCCATCTTTGTTTGTTCACATGGCGCAACGGAAACGGAAAGGTGTTACCCACTTGCTGTACCTAAATAAATGGCACAAAGTTTGGGAATATCACACAAAGTGCACAAGTTTGTTTCTTTCGAGCAAATAACTGGCATAAATATAAACTCATTAAATTAAATAAGATTGATGAATAACACTTTGAGACAAATGTGGGTACACAAACATAAAAGAGATGCACACACACAAAGTGGTGGTAAAATGTGAATAGTTTGTCTGCCAATATTTGAGGAAAATACACGAAATCACCTAAATGTGAAAGGATATGCTGCTCGTAATGTATGGTTTGTGGGTTTTTGTGGGGCTTCTTGGTGTTTCTTTTGCTGAATGTTGGCTGCTAAAGGAGGTCTTTTTGTCAAAGTGAATATGAAATGACGACCGCATGAGAAAATCACTGAGTTACAGTGAACTGCTAAAAAGCTTTGTGATCATTTTACCCTTAATAATAAAAAAAAACATTTTCAACTTTATTTGTGTTTCCTTTGTCGAAAAGTTTTTTGGTGAAAAGGGATACTCTAAGAAGTCTGTTTCTGGGAAGAATCAATTCCTTAAAAGAAAAGAGGATATGCGGAAAAAACTGCAAAGAAAGTTGGCACATGTTTGTATACTATCAACTTGCCACAAGATGGCGCTTGAGCTTATAAACTGCTTAGTGCTTAATAACAATACCCTTGCGATGGATATAGATATAATGACATCTGTATATCTTCCATATGGTTTTTTGGAAAATTCTTCGCACATCAGTTTATTATTAACTCAAATAGTTAATTATAAAAAAAAACTCACTAATTAAGCCGGCTCCCACCAACTTATGAAGGAATTGAACCTGAGATAATGCGGTCTATCGGGTACGGTTTTTCGCAAAGGCCCTCCAGTCATCTAGACTCAGCTTGTGCATCAGTAACCACGTAGCACCTTCAGCATAAGTGCGCTTCGCCCTTAACAACAATTTTTATTTTTATTATTATAATTATTATTTTTTAACCAACAAAATGTTCCCTTCCTGTTTCGAAGAGTTTGTGTATAGCTTGAACCAAGAGGATTTAAGAGAACAAAAAATAATGCGCAAGAAATTTAATGAGTACAATGCTGATAATAATCTGTGATCATCCCTCATGTAAAGAAAATTCATCACTGGAACTTGATTGTGTGTATACTGTGTATCTTTCAAAATTAACGAAATGAGCAGAGATATCTGAAAAGAGTTGCGCAAATGAATGGCCAAGTTAATTGTTTCAAGCTATACGGGTTCTTAAACCAGACGCTAGACGCCAAATATTGCAGGTGACCCGTGCGATAGACTTTTCGAAATACCTGAGATGCGAGGCTGCAAATTCTCTTTCATTCTACTGAGAGGTTTTCTTCTCTTTTATCAGTACTCCTCTCTTTCTGCTCATGAATCTCGTTAGAGCTTTTGCATTCTTTCCCCGTCTCCTGCATCATTTTCGCACATTTATTACGGTTTCAGGGATTCTTGGCATAGTTATTTGGTGTGGTTGGTGGGTGTACGGAAGAAGGTTTCTCGGTTAAGTGTTCAATGCAGTTTCTGGCTCTCTCGAGAGTGCCATAGAAAAAAGAAACAAGAAAGACCGGTACTGGTCTCTATACATTTCTCATGGGACTACTAATACGTTTGCATTTATGGGGGCACGAAACGTATGGCTGATTGGCTGCTTCTCACACGAATCTCAAAATAAAATTTCAGCGTTTGCAGGGCATGGTCGGTAAGGGTCGCAATTCTAAATTTTCCTGAACCACGAAAATGATATAAATCGAGGTTTGCATCCCGAGTTTGATTACTATTTCATTGGGATTCTTATAAGAGGGGCCTCGGTCGTCTTAGAGAAGTTCTCTAACTTTTAAATGTGTTCTCGGTACGAAATATATTTTAAAAAATACAAAAACAAAAAAATAACCTCATTAACTTCCTACACTCACTTCTAAATTCAAATAAGCTTTGTTAATAGATACTCTTGGTACTCTAAAATACTCAAACCGTGGGTATGTTCATTTGGTATGTGTTTTTTTTTCAAACAAACCTAACAAATCTACTTTGTGACGGTTGTAAAATCCTGGAACCATAATATTGCCTGATCAATTTATTACATGACAGAAAGTCACTATAAAACATTAAGTTTCCATTGAGTGTTTTGGAACACATCCCTTTTCCATTTTTCATATTGATTCGATAGCTCAGATATTTTGAAATATATATGGAGAATTTTGAGTATAAATATTAAAAAAAGAGTATTAGAGACAAAGTTCTTATCTCTTCCTTTAAGCTCCATGAAATTTCCTAATTTACAAAAAGTGGAAAAAGTTCCCCATATTTACCCATCAAGAATGTTCAACTAAACATTTAATGTTCAATAAAATAACCTGTAATCCTGAGCACGTTTTTAAAAAAAATCTCAAATCATATCCTGCTTCTTAAACCACCGACTGCGTAACTTCAAGCCTACAAGTTCTAAGCTCCATTGCCAGGTAAAGCCTCCGTAATTAGTTTGCTAATACTTTGCCGCTAATCTGTTCTGTTGGCAATGTCAACGTTCTTCTTACTCTTTTCATCTTCTAGACTCTTATCATTTCTCTTATTATATTCTATACAACAGGAATTCAGGAATCTGTCCCGACGTTTTCCATGCCAACCATGCATCATCCGAAATCCGAGTGATGAACGACCATTTTGTATAGCGAGGAGAGTGCGTGCCTATTTGGGAATATATCTACGAAACATTTTGCGTTCCCAGATTACAGCCACAAAATTAATGTCATGTCTAATCGGCTTTTCGAATGTGAATTGAATGAGTTGGAAGAGGGAGAAGTGTGAAGCGGGCGGTCGGGGATGACTCCGTAAAATCAGATGCGTTAGCACAGAGAGGCACTTTTGTCCTTTCCCATATAAAGCATACATAACGCACTAAACATATACACCAATACAGCCACACAACGCAGAGATGCTTGGATAATTTAGATACCCTTCCAGCATGGTGCCAACCCTCTCCCCCTGCTGTCAAAATGACAGTTTTAGAGGCAATGTATTATATGAATTTATGATAAAACCGTATTTCTGTTATGTGTGCCAGTTAATGTGTGTGTGTGTGTGTGTGTGTGTGTGTAAAGAGAAGATACCGTTTCCAATAAGCGAATACGGAAGCAGACATTTTGTGAATTTGTGGCGGAATATTTGAATATTTGATTGCTTCTGTTGGAATTCATAAACGATTCTCATTCAATTATTCCACAGAAAATACAAAAATGTTCTATTGAATTGTGAGTCGCAAGGAAGCACAGGAGTATGGTGTGTAGAGTGCATAAACCTGTGCCAAGAATATGAGGAACTGAACCTGGGGATCTCAAGGTCCCCGTAGAAATATAAAGAACATAATCTATAAACCTTTTTCAAGGAGACATAAATTGAATTGTCATGGTTTCGCAACTCGATACACACTCAAACATATAGAAAGACAGAAGTAAAAGGAACACATAAAATAACCGGCTAATGGGATTGTTTTGTTGATAATAACGGATGTTAATATTATCGATTACCATTGTTTGATAATAAATTAGGGTAATTTTATTTGTTAGCTGGATGGATTAAGAATGTTATTGTCTTTTATATACCTACTCGTATAATACTGTGTGTTATGTTTATTGAGTTTGAAAGGACCTTTCCAAGGATGATTGTTTGTTCTGTGGGACTTTACTTTTAAAAGCCGGTGATAAAAGAATGTTGGCTATGTCATGGAAATTCGAATTCATCTCAGTTCAAGTGACATTTGAGGTGGAACCAATGTTGTGATATGTATGTACAATATGATACGTTTTCCTGTATAAGGAGAGCCAAAGGACAATTAACTGACAACTTATACAGGTATATATGTAGAAAATAATCCTGAATAACATGGATACGAAACTAAAGTGTCATGCAATAGGGACTTCTGAACTCTGACAGTTGATTGCGCCAATCTTCTTGTAGCTACATGTGTCAAATTGGCTTTCGTTTTTCAGTCTTTTTTGCGAAATCACCAGAATATACCGTTCAACAACACGTGAAAATGATAAAATTGTTTTATAAAAATGGGTGTTTTGTTAGGATAACGTTCCGCGCTCCTCACCCATTGTACGGTAGCCATAATCGTCCCACACCTACCGACATTCGCAGTGTGGTGGATAAATTTAAGTCCATTGGTTCATTAAATAATGGGTACGTGAACAAACAAAATTGTCAAATTTGGAATGATACCAATCCACATGAAATCCAAGAGCGCCAAATGCATAATGATAAAATCACTGTTTGGTGTGGATTTTGGGATGGCGGCGTCATCGGTCCATATTTCCTTGCTGTACTTTAACAGATTTGACAAATGTCATTAAAATAAATTGCACGACTGGATTCCACGTACTTGCTCATATGTGCGGTCACATTGTAGAATAAAATTTAAGAAAATTAAAGTTTAAAAGTTTTAAAATTTATTCGATTTTTGTGACTTTTGATGTTTGAATAAAGTACGTTAAATTGTATTGGGTGAAATAATTTATACTCTATTTTATTACTTTAGGAAATTTGAAAAAGTATACATAATTTTTCAAAATTGTAGGAGCCGTTTTTAAATAAAACGGGTTTTTAAACAACTCTTTTTCAAAAATTCAAAAAAAAATATTCAAGAATACAAACACAAAACTAACATTTAAAAACAAAATTTAAAGAAAATTCACTTACCCGTTATCAAAATATTGATTTTTCAAAAAAATTTTTTTATATTATTAAAAATACAAAATAAAAGTTTTCGAAGAAAAATTAATGCAAAACTACTTAGGCTACCTACATCTTCTTGAATATAAATTTTAATTGTAATCGGTTAACCTGTTTTCAAGAAAGTCGAAGAAAATAAACCGGTCCTATGGGAGGTACCGTTTTTAGCCAACCATATTAAATTTTTTTTTTCACCGAAATATAATGCATACCTACAGTAGTATACAGATTTTTTTTTTAATAAAATTTCTTGGAGCCGTTTTTAGAAAAACATAACGGTATCGTTAATTTTTGAGCTAAAAAAAATGAAAAAACTCCTCTGTAGAATGTCCAAATAACCTTAAGTTCAAAATTTGAGAACGATTGGCCCAACCGTTTAGGCTGTAGTCCAAAATACATCCGTACAGACAGACAAACAGAAAGACAGACAGACAGACAGACGGACAGAATTTTGCCAGTAACTCAAATATGTTTCTCTGTCATCGTAATGTTATGTTTGATTGTTATCTCAAAATTTTAATCTGCCCGAATGTAAATCCAAATCCAACCGCGCCAATTGAAACCTCTAAGGTCGCACCAACTTTCAAAAGCCTGAAATGGTAATCGGAGCTTCATGTTTTTTTTCCGACTTTAGTAATTAACATTCAATTCAATTCAATTTGAAAACAAAAAGTTGCACTACAGACTTCCATATAATAGGTACCTACCACATTCAATACCTTTATGAAGGAGATGGCCGGAAGAGAATACAGTTTCTTCATAAAGTTCTATTCCTAATGCCCAATCCAAAAGAGCTAAAACCTTCCACATACCCATTTTTGATTAGATAAAACTGTCATAACTCGTATCTATCAATTCCTAATGCCGTCCTCATCATATCTACTACTAATGACTAAATCAATAAAGCCAAGTACCTACAAGTGAAACATAAAAAACTTCCCATGTCATTATTCTACACATTCTAGGTGTACAATCACACTTTATTGCCTCAAAAAACTTTTCTGGAATAAAAATGTCTAACCAAAAATTATAACCCTTGACTTGGAATCATATTCCTAGTGTCATTCCAACTATAACAACCACAGCATTAGCTGGCTATAAAACAACAAATTAATATTCTTCCTGTCAACACAAATGACACCATCAAAATTCCTAGCTGCTTGTGGCTTCAATAACAACTCTTCCCTCGACGCAAGGATTTCATACAGAAACTTAAACTAAAACAACATAACCAAACTAAACTCACACGCCAGTAGTAGTAGTTATATTATGTAAACCTTATCAGCGCACTAGTAAAATGTTTATGATTTCCTGATGCGAAATGCCATTACGCACGCCCATGTTACACAACAACCGTTTCTCAAACACATCCACGATTATACTCGCAGCACACATCACCACATCAATCCACTGTCAGTGAGGCTTTTATAACATCTGTAAAACTAAGTTTGCAATCCTTGGTGAATTTCTAGTGTTGGTAGTCGAATTCGTGTTACACTTTCATAAAGGAAAAAGCAAAACTTAAGCAACTCAGCCACGACACCGTCACTACCTAGCTACCTACCTACTCCCGAAAAGGAAGTGAGTATCTGTAGAGACCCCCCCCCCTCAAATGGTTTCCTTTGAGCTAGCCGAGATGACATTTGCACAACCGACACCAAATACCGCATCCTATAGCCATACAAGAGGCACATATTGCAGTATGGTGTATGTAGTTGGTGCATGCAATCCGGAGACCAGAATTATGCAACAGAAGTCTGCAACTTAGTTGGAAAGTCTCGTTTTGGTATTCCCTTGCACCAGGATATTGCTTCATGTGTGCGGTATTTCAAGAATTTCTCAAGCAAAAAGCTGTTTCTGTCTTTCAAACGTTACACCAGTGTAAAATATATTTAAGCCATAAGACGAAGAGTGTCGTCTTGTCGACACAAAAATGTATGTCAGTTTATAAGAATTCTCATCAAGTCAGTCCTTGAGTTTTACCTAGCGCTGACTATGTTCCCAGGCATATAATATAAAATGGGTAGAAGGATAGACAGGATATCCAACACATTATATAGGACATATCTACATAGTTAAAAAAAAAACCAAAGTTGCCTTTTTTATGTTTCCTTAAATTAAGCCAAACACCAAGAGACGCAACTTTGTTGAAAAGTAGAGAACCAAACGGATGAAGCACTTGAACCTAAAAAAACTACGTTAAAAAAGTACTATTATTGTACAGAGAAGCCTAAAGCCTGTCCCCTCTACATAACTATTTGTGTAGAATTCCTTGAGTATGACAATTTCCCATCTTCCCATTCCATTCACTGATTGGATTGCATAGGGTAGAATGATGTGACAAAATGGAAGCAGTGTGACGAAGGAAGCTCACTCTGTGATGAGATTACGAAATGTCACACAAGGAGAATCCTACATCTCACAATCCTTGACGTGCCCTCAAAAAACAGCAATCCAATTCTGAGAACTCAGT
Source organism: Platycheirus rosarum (assembly GCA_963971375.1). Classification (NCBI taxonomy): domain Eukaryota; kingdom Metazoa; phylum Arthropoda; class Insecta; order Diptera; family Syrphidae; genus Platycheirus; species Platycheirus rosarum. The sequence goes on from OZ020507.1 coordinate 267,908,356, forward strand.
TGAAAATTCTATACGGGGTTAGCTTAGAAAACAATATGTCGAGGAAGTAACTTACAGAAGAACACGTATTGGAATAAGCAGAGATGTGTAACCTATTTTGGAAGAATTACTTTGGCAAGCGATAATTACCGTATTAGATTTTAAATTCTAAAAACAAATTTTAAGATTCCGGTGGCAGGCAAATTCATTATTTTAAACGAACTAAATCTAGGATCCTTTTCAGACACAAAAAAAAAACTGTAGCAGCCCTATTAATAAGAAACGCGTATTCAACCTTTATTTCACGAGATAACTAAACCATGGAATGAGACTTAATCTTCGCCTAAATTTATTCATTAATAAAAACAAAACGTACGAGAAATAGTAATATGACGTTAACTAATCCATTAAAAAATTCTACTACAATAAGCAAGATGCTTGTTCAGTAACTTGAAAATTTCCCCAAGTTTCTCAAATAATTTTTTTTATGAAAAAAAAACAATAATAAAAACTCCCATTACTGAACGCACCTAATAATACATTTCAAAATAAATTTGACACATCTGGTTCTTATTCCTTCTCTAATCCACCTTCTTCGGTGGACTGACTTAAAAAACGTCAGTCGATTAGTGGAATTTTGTTTTATTAATAACATTTTGCACTTAGTCCATGGAATAAGGCCTAACCTTTCGCTATTCCACGTTTTGAATTTGCCTGTAGGAGTTTTGGTGCCTTTGAATTCATAACGGCGCAAGGCAATGCAATTTTAACTCATTTTAAAAGATTTTACAAAAAAAAATTCTAGTCCTCCTCAAAGCGGTTCCAACGCTCATCGACAATAACCAACCAATTGTTTACTCTTCAGAAAAGGCAAACTTGCTCGCCGCCCATTTCGCTGCCAGCCCCACGCTGCCTCACAACAACGTTGCCCCTCCTGTAGATGAGAATGTAATTTTGTCCATGGGAACGACTTTTTTCCGCACTCGTACAGTAGAAAGAGTTCTCAAAGATCTCGATATACACAAATCCGTTGGCCCGGATGGTATACCCCCGAAAAAGTGTTCTTCCACACTGGCCACTGCGTAAGGTTTTCCATCGCTCCTACTCTTCTGGAATCTTTCCTAGAAGATTGAAAACAGTATTTGTCCAGGCTGACTCTATCGATGATACTCTTGTTCGTTGGATTAGAAGCCATCTTCTGAACCGTTCAATACAAGTCCAATACAAAATAAACGCTGGTGTGCCCAACTAGGGCTCTGTTCCGTCTCCGACTCTTTTCCTCATTTTTACCGAGCTGCAGCCTAAACGGCTTTAGCGATTTTCTTCAAATTTGGTGTGTGTTATTCTTTTGGCATTTCCCAGAGGGGAAATTGAAATTTTATTTTTAGGGCCAAAAATAACGGTACTTGCCAGACGACCGTTTGGGAAAAGGTTATTTTTCTCGAAAACGGCTCCAACGATTTTGATGAACATTTTTGTGATTTTTTTTTTGTTGGTATTGGCTATAATTTGATTAGACACACATATACGGGAAAAGTCTATTAACGGGGCCTTTCATATAACGTTTTTTTTTTTAGTTTTTGGCTTTCTCGATAACGGCTCAATGGATTTCTGTCAAATTTTATATTTGAAAAGATCTAAATAGCCAAATTAATTTTGTAAAAATTCAGAAATTTTGAATAACTTTTTTTTTCTAATTAAAATTAATTTTTTTTGAAAAATCAATATTTTTAAAACTAATTAGAAACAATTATTTTTAATTTCATAATCACATGTATATTAATAAATTCTAAAAAACTGCATACCAAAATTTCAAAAAAAAAAAAAAATTTTTTTCAAAAAACTAAAAACAAAAAACAGGATTTTATCAAAACCGGTCCTACAATTTTCGAAATACATTTTCATAAATTCCTTGTTATTTAAGACGTGTGATGGCATACTTCATTTTAACTAGAAACCGTTAAGTATTGTGGTTTTTAATACTTTTATAGGATAGGAAAGAATTTTTTTTTCGGCGCAGTAGATAGAGAATTAAGTGACTATTTTCTCATTTAAAACTCACGGGCGGCTCTAGCTTGCACTAGGAGTTAGAAAAATTTCTTCTTAACCTGAGTATCGAATTGACGACCTCCGGGTTAGAAGCAAACATCTTATCTACTGTACCAATGCCGCCCGCAGTAAAAAATGTGTGCTGAGTTAAACACGATGTATGTGGTATGTGTCAACGACGACCTCCGTTGGAACGACCATATATTTGAGATGGCTAAAAATGCTGCCAAGTGCTTAGGTTTTCTGTGTCGGTGTAAGAAGTATTTTTCCCTTTCTGATCTGGCTACAATTTGTAAAGCGTTTATACGCCCTAAACTTGAGTATAACTCCAACCTCTGGGCAGGTGCTTCACAAACAAAATTGAACGTTAACATTGATAGGAAATAGAACTGCCGCTGAAAAAATTGCCCCTCTCGAACACCGACGCAATGTTTCATATCTTTCCTTATTTTACCGTTTCTTTTATAAAAAATGTTCACTCGAAGTAGCTAGCTGCATTCCTCCCCTTAAAAGTTCCTCCCGTAATACTCGTCTCGCATGGATTGCTCATCAGTTCACCGTCGAGCCCATGAAATATAGGGATTCTTTTTTTAGCCGAACAACACGAATTTAGAATTGTTTACCCGGCAAGATTTTCCCTTTCCATTTTGATCTGCAAGCATTCAAAACCAATGTTAATCGACAACTCCTATCTTTCCCTATTTTCCTAATGCCTGCGCATTGTGCTCTACATTAAAAAGGAACAAATAGTCCCTTGTGCGCGTCTTGGTTTAATCTGTTTAATATCCATTTACCACCGTTACATGTCACTGGTCAAAGATTTTTAACTATTACCATTCCCAGAAACCGCTTGGAAAGCCACATCTTAAAAAAAGCGAATGACTCCTTCTTTTCAATCTGAAAAGGCGGTAGTACGATATAAAAGAACTTTTTCTATAGACTGCGAATGGAATTCTGCTCTCAGGCAGAACGAACCCTGCAAATAATGCTGGATAGTCATAAATTCCACGGTCCTTGATTTTCTGCTAGAAAGTAAATTAACGTAGACAAAAGTGAATCAGTTATTATTGGTTGATGAAGGAGCACTAATACAAAATAGAGATCCTCTAGCGTAGAAGTATTGGTGGATGTTCTGGAACAAAATTGATAACGCAGTAGCGCAGAAAAAACTGAGCAACTATGCTGCCCATTTTCTGATTCATAAATATTTATTCCGGGTATTTATTTCATTGAAACAGACCTTCCCAATTTTTTTGGATCTATAATCTACGATCAACAAAGAATCTTATGATGAGATGAAGTGGTGACCCTAAGCTGAAACTTATTCAAGCAGCGCTCGCAAACGGTTCACAATATTAGAAAATGGATGCGACGTTCGAAAATGAAATGACAGTAGCTCAAATGAAAATATTTTCCTTGTGACAAATCGTTATCGAATATGTAACCAAACAATTCGAGAAAGCGTTCACATGAGGCATGGAACAATCCAAAATTGGGAGTCCTGACCTCAACCCATGGTCTGGTAATAGAAATTTTTAGAAGTGCATTGGAAGAATATGTCTACAGCTTAAACTATCTCTTACTCAAAATATCGTTTAAAAAACATGGCCCACAAATGGTAAACCAAATTCCTTGGCCCGATCCATAAGGAAACTTTTTGAAATGCAATAAAAAAAATATCAACGGCCTTGGCTCCGATAAAGCATCGCTTCCCGTGAGATCAGCGAAATCAAGCATCGTTGCGCGTGGTTAGTGGAAAGATGGGGGAACGTCCGAAAACCAACTGCGTGCTGTTGACATGTGTTATGTGTTTTCTGTTTTTCCGTCCTCTTTCTGTCTTCTGTTCTGTCCTGTATCAATGTCGTCTTGTGTGTTGTCTTGTAATTGTCTGAGCCGATGGCCTCAGTAGCCAGTGCTCATAAGTGTTTCTGCTTCGTAGATTTATCTACGGAGCAGATCAATATGTAATGTAATGTAATGAAATGCAAAAATATGCATAAGATTATCCCTCTTCTTAGCAATCATTGAAGTCAAAAGACCAAACGTTAATGCCATCAATAGAAGATCACTCTATAAAACTTCGATTTCATGGTTGTTTTGTTATGGTGTCTTTGGTCAAGATAGGCTTCGCTATCAACTCAGAATTCGAAAAAAATAACAGTTTACAGTGCTAAACTGAGTTCAGTCGAAATACGGCTGTAGCCCATCGCTTCTTCTTAAATTAAAAAGGCATTCTGATACTATTATAAGCAGATTCTTACTTTCTGCTAACTTGATTAATAAACTTCTGGAGAATTAAATATAGAACAAGATCGTGCATATTTTTAAGGTACATAATCTTAACACCTGAGGAATTATTGCACCTTAATTAAGTGTATAGCATACAAATAAGGAGTCATATGTGATGCAAGTTACAATAATCAAAAAATAAAAAAAAATCAATAGGTAAGATTTCAAAACTTATATTAACATGCAACTCGAATTTAAAAAATACTGTTTCATATAAATCCAAAGATAAGAACCAAAAAATTTAACTTTTTTCAAACTAATAGAAAGCAACAATTCACACAACTCTTGCTGATTGCTTTTAAATAAAACTCATGCAATCCATTTTCTTACCAAAATGCATTATTTTTCGCACTATACCCTCTATACTTTTGAAAGGTTTCGCCCATGTTCTGCATTTCGATCGAATTCGAATTAAAATCACTTTTTAATTTCAGGTGAAATGAAATTGCGTTTTATACATTTCGTTCGATTTCGAAAACTTCGGAATCTCTCCAAAATGTCAAAACTGAATGTTCTGGATGAACATTTTTTTAATTTTTTAAGTGAAATTATTACTGCTTAACTGCTTATAAACATGGATGCAACAGTTACAGTTACATATTTAACTTTATTGAGACATAAAAGGATCAATACATTTATTTTTTGTTTCTTATATACTGTTTCTTTTGGTCAACCTAATGATATGCCTGACTTACTCTATAGCTTCTATTTTTGAATATTTTGTACCGGCGTACTTTCACTGCTTTTGATCTTTTGGCAATGACTATAAAAACTAAAAAACTACAAACTTAACCCTAACAACCAAAAGGTTGTAAAAATTAACACACAATTTATTATTTCTCTATTCTATAATGTTTGGCAATGCTTAAATTGCAGAGGTCTTAAAATTCTTAATGGTTTATATAAAATATACATATATACACCTAAGCAATTTAAGTACATTCTGCTTTAAAACTAAGGTTTATGTTAGCAGTTCATTTTTCAATTTTGTTATTATTAAGTCAATATTATCCCCTATAGTTCTGCGGTGATGCTTTTTCATAAAATGGGATAAGTACGTTCTCATTTTCATTTTCATCGGGTCTTAATATAGGACTTGATCTCTCATTCAAAAGATTAATTGCCACTAAGTAATATCTATCAAGTATGCTTTCGTCGATGTTGGAGTCAATCAAAGACCTTACCAGAATATTGGAGTGAAAACTTATTTTATCCATCTTTTTTAAAAGAAGATGGAGTTGATATTTCATGAGGGGGATGGTATCAGTTTTATCATATGTTACTTGGTTAGAAAACCATTTTTTTGTAGGCTTTCTAAACATTCCGCAGCAAAATCTTAATATTTTCCTTTCAAAAACTTCCATTTCTTTTGCAACTGTGGGAGATATGGTAAAATATACATATATAGAAGCCATATGTAAGTATTGGTCTTATTAAAGTCTTGTAAGTAAGCAGTTTAGTTTTTAATAGCAAATGTTTGGAAATAAGTAATGGTTTGAGTATTCCTGTGACCATTTTTGCTTTGCTTAGCACAGCCCTACCGTGTCTATTAAAGAGTAAACGATTGGAAAATTGTTAACATTTAAACACAGGGGCTTGCTTTCTTTTACTGCAAGATAATGCCCCCTTCCACTTGCATATCTGAAACAGGTCAGTCCGCACTTTGTTGTGTTTATTTTAAGTCTCCATTTTTTTTTAAATAATTTTCAACCAAAGGGGGTCTCGCTTTGTTTTTATTGAGGGCTTGGCATGGTCGTGAGTTGCTTGCTAGTATTAAAGTGTCATCTGCATTGTGAAGTGAACCTGGTTCTTGCGAAAATGGGTCAGAAAGAGGAAAATCGTGAAGATATATATTGAAAAGTAATGGGCCCATTATTGATCCTTGTGGGACGCCTGCTTTAATCTCAAACCAGGACGAGTTACTTGAACCAATAAATATTGAGGTTGTTCTTTTAGTTAAGAAGCTAAAAATCATTCTTATAATCTACCTCGGAAAATTTAACCTTAAGAGTTTTTATAAGAGAACGTTATGTTAAACAGAATCAAATGGTCTATATCGAGGTCTATATCTAGACTCACTGTACATTCTTTTGTTTTGGAGGTTTTGAATTACCTTATTTTGGAATAATAAGGCATGTTCCGTGGAGCTTCCCTTTTGAAAACCAAATTGATGGTTTGGAATTACATTATCTTCCTCGCAAAAGCGACTCTTTTCCTCATTTTTATAAATGATCTTCTGTCTGTTACTTCTAATCCACTTTATTGTTTTGCTGACGACTCTACCCTCAGCTCTTCATACTCGTTCGATAATTCACGTCCTTCGCCTTCGAACGTACAATTGCAACGGTGCCGTATGTCAAGCTCATTAAACTCCGATTTATACAGCATTGTCAAATGGGGTAATAAGAATCGTGTGGAGTTTAATGCTTCGAAAACTCAATGCTGTCTTCTGTCGTTAAAGCTAAACATACCCTCAATGCCATTGTCCATGAATGGCATTTACAGCGAAGAAACCGAAAAGCTCTCAATACTCGGTATGTGTGTCAATGACGACCTCCGTTGGAACGACCATATATTTGAGATCGCTAAGAATTCTGCTAAATGCTTAGGTTTTCTGTATCGGTGTAAGAAGTACTTTTCCCCATCTGATCTGGCTACAATTTATAAAGCGTTTATACGCCCTAAACTCGAGTATAACTCCCACCTCTGGGCAGGTGCTTCACAAACATCGCTTCACCTGCTTGATAGAATACAAAATCGAGCGTAAAGATTGATAGGAAGTAGAACTGTCTCGAACACTGACGCAATGTTTCATGTCTTTCCTTATTTTATCGTTTCTTTTATAAAAAATGTTCACTCGATGTAGCCAGCTGCATTCCTCCTCTTAAAAGTTTCTCCCGTAATACTCGTCTTCCTAGGAATGCCCATCAGTTCACCCTTGAGCCCAATTTCGGACGTACCGTGAAATATAGAGATTCTTTTTTTAGCCGTACAACACGACTTTGGAATGGTTTACCCGGCGAGAGTTTCCCTTGCCATTTCAATTTGCAAACATTGAAAACCAATGTTAATCGACACCTCCTATCTCTCCTCTCCCTATCTTCCTAATGCCCGCCCAGTGTGTTGCAATAGTCCCTTGTGCGCGCGTTAATTATCAAAAAAAAAAAAAAAAAAAAAGTGTTCAGATAAGACTTTTTCAAATAGTTTTCCGATATTGGAAAGAAGGGAAATAGGACGAAAGTCAACTATTTCCTTGGCAGCTTTTTTCTTTGCTATAGGTAAAAGTTTGGCTTGTTTCCACAAATCTGGAAAATATCCATTGTTTATACAATGGTTTAAAATCGATGATAAGCTTACATCTAAGGAGAAGGGACACTTCCTTAAAATGAAATTTGTAATTTTATCTATGCCTGCAGATTTTTTATTAATTAAATTATTTCTTAACATATTTACCATTGTAGGTGAGGTAAAAGTCGGAGTTCTTGGATCACAAGCAGGATTAGATAGTGAAAAAAATGTCAGCGTTCCAGATACTTCGTTTTTAAAGCCTTGATCTGTGGAAGCGGAACCACTAAAGTCTGATGAAAAATAGGCTTTGAAAGTATTCAACTTATGTAGTTTCTACATCAATTATTACTTGACCATTATATGTTAATTCATCTTTTGTAATATCGCTGCCAAAAAAATTGACACCAGTTAACTTATCTATTTCTCTGAAAGCTTGTGGATTTGGTTTAATTTTTGCTAGTCTAGATTTAAAGGATCTATCGAGGTCTAAGTTAATATTTTCTCTTATAATTTTACTTAAGCATTGTATTCTAGCATGTAGTTCTCTATACTCTGAGTTGACTCGATTAAAATGGCGATGGAATATTCTTTTAAGTTGTCTCAACCAGATTTTTCGTAGGTCTATCAATTTCTTTGTCAACTCGGAAATACATTTATATTTTTGATTTGTGATATTAAGAATTTTTGAATGGCACTCTACATTCATATTTATTAGTATGTCAACTTGGTTAATCAGATCGTCGATTTCTGAATTTAAAATGTATCTTTCTGATGGTATTCTTAATGAGGACAGAAGTGATCTAGTGAGGCTCAATTGAAAAGCTTCCCAATTCGTATTCTTGAAGCTTCTGGTTGTGGTACAATAACTGGAGAAAATTGGAGGTAAGCTGGATAGCCTTGATAACTGGCTGCGTGACCTATCTCGTTGCAACATGGATGCAACATTATTAGCGATTAAAAAAAAAAGAAAGTAGTACTCTTAATAAAAAATTAGGAGGCAAATTTTGCGAGACAATTAATTATATTCCATCTACCTGACACAATGTTAGTTATTCAAGCTTCTCTTGTCGTATGTTCTGTTCATGTTCTTATGTTTTCAACTAAAAAACAGTGAATACATACGACAATAAATAATTTTGCTTACACTTTTCACGAAGTAATTTCACCAATGTGAATTCACAATAAGTGAAATGCAGAACATTGGTAAATGTAACAAAAAAAAAAATACAAAAGTAAACTGAAGATATCTTATGAAAAAGGAAGACGAAAAATTTCCAACAAGTGTCTATATTTTTTCTACCCAAGATACTTCCTTATTCCTCACTCTCGTCCAACATTTAATGTTTAGTGAATTGCATAAATGTCGATTCGACATTGATAGATGGAAAGGAACAACATTGAAAAGGAAATTGAGCCCTCACAAAACTTTGCACAATTCCTGGATGCCTTCAGCTCAATAGTGCACTTTGCAATACCAATACCAATTCTTTCCGAAACACTTTAATTTTATTAATGTTATCCCTTTAAAGGAAAGTTATAAGCGCAATAATGCAGAAGGAATTATTTCTCACAAAAATCATAAATTATTTAAAATTAAAAATTGTAATCGAAGCGCAACCGATTAAAAGATTAAAAATTTGAATATTGTGGTACAACCCAAAAAAATTAAAAAAACAAAATCCAAACATATTGCCGCAGTATAATCAGCTAGTGGCCAAAAATTCAACATCGGTTTAACTTTTTTTTTTTTGTTAGTCCTGGTCATCGTCCTTCCACAACCAAAGGCCCTGTGACTGGAGTGGAACATTTTGTCATAGAATTAGCACAAGGAATATCGAATCCATAGTGCGTAACACACAAAATATACACAGGATAACAATATTTTAACAGCTGAGTTCTCCCCGAACAGCAAAATTTTGACATTTCGTATATTTATGAGGTTTTTATCGCGATTAAAATACCGCATTGCATAATTGTTACATAAGTTCTCTGCAGGGGAGAGGGGAGGTCCTTGATTTTGAATTGTGAAAAACCAAAACCAACATTCTGGTGTGGTGGACTATAAGGCATATCTCTATATGTATATAAGTGTGTGTTTGTTGTTAAAATGCTTAGTATTTACATGGCCCAGAGTAAAATAATAGAAACCCCATTCATTTGGCAAATAATGTAAATCAATTGCATAGACGAACGCTTTTGGCAGAATATTCTAACTGTTTATTTAAACAAAAGGATACGCTTGATATTTTATTTTTTTTTATGTGGAAATAGTATAACAATAATTACTTTTCGTTACTCTTTAAAATTAGTTTATTAGATTTATTTTATTTATTTTGGGTATTAAGGTGTGGATGGTAAATTTCGTCATGAATGTCCTTTTTTATTATTTACATTGGTTTAATGAATATCGAAATGTAAGTGAATTTTCATGTCGATTAGAAATTATAAAAAAAAAAATAGGAATTCTTTCAAAATAATTTTGTGTTTTAGTTTAAAAATCTTAAAAATTTCATTTCATTTCATTTATTATTTTTCAATAAAATTGACATTGACACATTGAGATTAATATCTTTAAAAGCATCTTTGAAAAATTTTACAAAATGTATGCTTAATAAAAGAAAGGAAAAGAGAACTAAGTATATATTTAAACTTGGTTATATAGAATAAAAGAAAAAAGAAAGAAAAAGCAGATAAAAATGAGAAAATAATAATAATATAATATAATTTTGAATTAATTTAAAAAAGTGCAAAAATAGTTTCCTCTTAAAGGCTGCAGGGGCAATAGTGCTAGAAGATTCCAAAAACGAATTGCAGTTACATAAAATGAGCGTTCTGCAGTGCCACATGAAAACCGTGGTAAAATTAGCTTTAAACCTCTCTGAGAGTGAACAAAGGTGAGAAAATCACTCAGATAACCAGAACCTCTACCATGAATGATATTATGAAGTTTCAAGAGAAGTCTGAATTTCAAATAGTCATCAAGATTAATACCAAATATATTGTCACGTAAATGCGAAACAATAGAATATCTAGGTATAGAATAAACACACGCAATCTAAACTTGGATAAACACTCGAGTTATAAGTAAAATATGGAATTATTAAAGAAAATTGAATGACAATGATTCCGAGGAAGAACTCAAACTCCGTAGTCCTATTGTTAAACTCCGTGGAATTTCTCTTGAATTTACGGAAAAAACGTTCTCTTTCCCTTATAAGAGATTTAATATTGGACGTAAACCACGGGCATCTTTTCAATCTTCTACTTAACTAACTAGTGGAACATAGAAATCATACAAACCCAATAAAAAGTTATTAAGCAAAGATACTTTAATATTAATATCCGGTGTGAAGAAAATCTCATTCCACTCTTAGCTATTAAAGTCAATCATCACATTTTCATAGCTGAAATTTCTATAAGATCTATACCCAATAGTTCTTTTAGGGCAAGTTCTACCTGTATCAAATTGGAAAGAGCAGAAAATGAAATCGAGAATAAACTCAAAAGTGGGTCTAATTTGGTCATATCCCAGAGCTCGTCAGAAACATATCAAGAAGAGATGGGTTCACTCTTGACTTAAAACAAGTTGGCCATTGATTTACAAGTGATAAATCCATTTTATCACAAAAATGAGTGAAAAATCGTAATGAACTATTATTGATTAGGTAATTAACATTAAAATCACCCCCAATCAAAGTATGACTATACTTTAGACAAAGTCTCATTAATGTTTCTTCAAGTTCCGATAAGTTTTCCTCTTTGAACATATTAGGTGGGCAATAAATGGCAACAAGTAATATTTTTTTCAATTGGATTCCTCACTTCAACACAAAAGAAATCAATATTTTTTCTAACTGACTTAAAGACTAGGTTCACTAGTAAATTTTCACGTATGTATATACATGCACCACCCCCGACCCTATATCAAATATGTAAACCTTTGGCCATGTTGTGTATTTTTACATAGTTATAACGACTTGGCTATAGTTTATCAACAAAACATTATTTAACATTTTTTTCTCATTTCCTGTGAAAACTAAAAATAAACCCATTAATTTGGTGATCGTATTCTTCCACACTGGCGAAGGCAATGCCTAAGCTTTTCCATCGCTCCTACTTTTCTGAAATCTTTCCTAGAAGATGCAAAACAGCATTTCTGCACCCTGTCCTTAAAAAGATGAACCATCATTGGACGGTATCAAATCTAATTCCCACCAAAAAAAAAAATTTGGTGTGCCCCAAGGCTCCATCCAGTCTCCGAATCTCTTCCTCGTTTTTATACATCATCTTCTGGCTGTTACTTTTAATCCACTAAACTGTTTTGCTGATGACTCTACCCTCAGCTTTTCATATTCGTTCCGTTCTGTCATTCACGTCCTTTGCCTTAAGATGGGCAACAATTTGTTTCTTTATTAAACAATTTTTTTCCTGAAATGTGTCCTTAGATGTGAACACATCATTTATTTCATTAAACTCAAAAAAGCCTCCAAGTTATAAATGCAAATAATATTTGTTCGGCATTTTTTCATATCCCGTTTCACTTGAATTCATATATTTCTCTTAAAAAATAGTGGCAAACTAGGACACATTGTGCATATCCTTGAAGCTTTATGTTTATGCAGTTTTGTGGTATTAATTGCATTCTTTTCTCACAGCAGGAAGTTATGATTCATTAAAAAATGGGAAAAATCGCATTTCTTTCAATTAAACTGCCATGACAGATTGCATCATAGCCAGGAGCAGGATTACGAACAAAAAAATCATATGAAGGTTTAGCAGGGAATAAAAATTGCATTTTATGAAACATATTCTGGATATGGTGTATATAGTATGTAACATATACTTCAGTTCTCCTCGAGGGTTCAGGGTGTTCTAAAGAATTTGAAATTTTTCACACAATTATAGTCGCAGCTTTATGCAACTGCCACAAACTCACGTTGTAATAGCATCACTCTGTTTCTCATCCTCTATTCTTCCATCACCATTGCCCTGCACCGGCTTAAGCTGAACATTTAATTGGTGAACATGAGCATATCCTGAAGAGTGGAGCTTCAAATCTAGAGAAACTATGTACGATTGCACACACGTTGTACTACGTGTCACAGCAGAACTCACGAGGAAGTGTAGAAGATGCCGCAAGTAGTGTTGGCAAATGGGAACGTAGTTCCAGAGCAGTTGTATTTGCTATGGAAGTGACCCTGTTGCTGAAGTGGCAAACGTTGATTTGTCCTCCTGACATGAATTAGGTCATGCTGCTTCTATACATTGCATGCAAGGATTAAAAGTTACCATGTACACACAAAAAACAACAAAAACACATTTTTTTGTGTGGAGGTATCTCAGAAGTTTACAACTGGAACGTGGGTTATGATTTCAAAAAGAAAAAGTCAGTTTTACCGATGGCAGTTAGGAGCAATTTGGGAGTACACATGACAGGACATTTTTGAATGTTTGTAATTACTTTCAAGATAAAGAGACATAAATTTTGAAACTTTAAGAGTAAAAGTGTCAACATCAAGAACAAAACGGAAACTGAAGAAATTTTTGAGGGACTTGTACAGCAAGTTTTTTTTTGATAAAAAAATGTTTTTTAATTGTGATCAATTCAAAAATGTCAGTTCGAAAGTATTGTTTTTAATCAAGTTTAGGTAGACCTTAAGATCCTGAAAGATAGAGGCAGCAATTCTTACTGAAAAAAACGATTGGCTTTCAAAAACTGTCATTAAGTATGTCATTCCCTAACTTCTGCAAATTAAGCGAACAATAAATTTCCAATTTATTTTTAATCATTTTTATTCGAATTAAAGGATAATAATATGTTAATGGGGAAATATAAAATCGAATTTTCCCTTCAAGGACTGTGTTAATGAATTCCATAACTTAAAAGACAAACAAAAATAATCATTAGCAGCTTAAGCGTCCCAAAAGGAAAACACGGCACCACCATGTGAGTCATTTCGATCTATCTTCTTATCCTGCACCACAACACCGCATACCAATCTGTTTTGCATTGCAGATTCCTACAGAGCCCTTGAAATTATTATTCAGTAAACAATAATGTTTCCGCGGGAGCCATTTGGGTGAATAAATTATAAAATTTTAATTTCTTCAGTGCGTGTACCTACATGTGTGTCATTTATGGGCGTTTCGAGATGTCTCCATGATTATAAACGCATTACACCAAATGGATGATGTGTTAAGGTTGTGTTGTATAGAGTTATGGTGTCATTAAACAATTTAAGTTGAGGTAAGGTGTACTGCAATGACTTTGGAAACTCTTGCGGTATATTAGCTAGATCCCGGGAAAGTTTCTTTCCTCTCCCTTACCAAACAGGATTAGAGTGCGGGGGAAGTTTTTGAGTAGATGTTAATTTAAATATCCTTTGTTGGTGTTCTAGGTTAAAAGGTCCTATGCAAAACAAGGAAAGGATATAAAAGAGAATTGTATACGAACTTAAAAAAAACACACAAAAATTTAACACTTCTAGCGACAGGACAATTCCTCTACACATCTATACATTCAGCGAGAGAATAGAATATAGTTTGTCCATAGTGACAACCTGGGCAAAGAACTGTGGTTTAGAGACTAATCCACAAGAACGGAACTTTGCCTTTTTAACAACAAAAGGAAAATAAGGAAAATACCGGCTTTTAAAATGTCACAGACAGACGCCAAATAACTTAGATTTGTTCCAGATAAAAACCTATATAGGAGTTTGAACAAAATGACAATGATAACATTCTCTATGTTTTTATTAAGACCTTGGGACCAAATTCTAAAATCGTCCTACATGAAAGTCTAGGCGGTTTATTTTGATAAAAATTGTAAGACACTTTGTTTACTTTTAATCTCCAGCGAGCGGCCAATCTTTACTAGATCAGTTTAAAGACTGAACTCTTAAAAGAAAAATATGATTCTCTTTAGTGCGAAAATGGTTGAATGACGGGAAGCTTTATCTTTTTCTCTTTCCCCTTTACTTGCTGTTCGTTCATATTTATTTTAGTCACCAGTGCTGTCGGTGGTAGAGTTTGTCTCTTCACGTCGTTTCTTTTAATCTCACATAAATGTATACAGAGATAGTGAGACTGATACTAACCAATATAAATTTAGTTTGGTGAAAGCAAAAGACAAAACCACCAACCTTAAAATTACGACTGAGGAATGCAGGAATGGCCTGCATAAGCTCCACTGGGGTAATATAAATAATCCCCACAGAAACTTTTTCGAGGATCTAAAAGAACTTTCAGGCATTCCGAGATAGAGATTATTTAATTTTGTAAATCCTTCCGGATGGCGGTGATTTCAGTTATTTAGTCTAGGAGACATATTAAAAAAAGATCCGGATTACAAAACTGGCGAAAATTGCAGATCAGATCAGATCAATTTCTGCAATTTCAAAGATAATTCGTTTCCCTTTACTACCTGAGCCTTACCAAACATCTCACAAAAAGACGTCGAATTATTTTTTAAAAGTTTTCCAATATGAGCATGTGGAGTGGATATTGACAGCCTTTGGTGCCAATATTGTTTGGCAGTATCTGTCAAAACTCTTTGTAATTAATTCTCCTTAAAATCCTTCTAATGTCCTCTATTAAATTTCTGTCTTGGGTACCAGAATGCTAAGATTCCTAAAGAGTGACATCACATATCTTACCTCTATTACAAATCACATGTCTTACCTCTAATACAAATCGCCAAACCAATCTCAGTTTCCTATTTGAGTTCAAAAGTGATTTGTACTTCCTTGTTCGACAGAGATAAAAACAATCTATCCTCAATGTGTTCCCCCATCCTAGCAGGGAACAACCATAAGCCATTGTTTGACCTCTTCCAGATTTCCATGTAGATTACATTTCAATTTCATTTATAATCTACGCAATGATGACCAATTGATTAGGTTTTGCTCTCCCCAAACCTGAATGCAGGACATATTCTATAGTTATCAATACACACACGACAAGACACAGAAATGTCCCAACAAAAGGTCGCTTTGTAGACCAGGTTTCTATCTACCTTTTGATGGCTCCCAATACAATGTGAGATGTTCCCTTCATTACAGATACACCGAGATATAGGTAAAGGAACAATTTATGTTACAAACATTAATATACCGCTACTCCAGCAACCGCACATACACAGTCTGTTTGATTGTCGCCTACCACACAAACACACATACACATAAATGTTTCCTTCGACTTCCTGTTCGGACAACTCCTCCAACCAGTGTTCGAAGATGAACTATTGGAAATAAATTATGAACATTTATTACAACAAGAAACCGGGTTAGAGTTACATCATTCGTCCTCGTCGCCAGCTATTGTTGTACAGCCTTGTATATTTATGTCGAAGGAGGCTCGGAGCAAGAGCCGAGTAAAATTAGTCTTCCTCCACATTGTCGGTTACGATGTCCAACTCATCGACATCGTCACCATCATGATCGTTGTCGTTGTCTAGTTATACTGCTTGTTTGGTTTGGCAAGAGTTTGCAGTTTGATGAGGTCGATTCCTCCGGCACAATTGCTCTAGGACTTCCTATTATATAGGCGTCCTTCGTGTGTACAAGGATTGTTATATCCCTTCGTCCATCGTCCGTTTCTATCACATTGATAAATCATTTTATTGATTTTTTTTTTCATTCCTTGCTCCAGAAAAAAACCCACAACATGCAGCTAATACACAATACACATATTTCTTTTTCATTTTTGTTCTCTTTTTTGAACCAGAATATCCTTTTACCAATTGATAAATGTTATAGGCTTATCCGCAAATTTTAACGTCAACAGCAGCAACCAGTGTTCCCATTTGTTTGTGTGTGGAAGGCTGCTAGATGGAAGGAATGTCTGCAAAAAGATGAAGAATTGTACCGAAGTGAATGACGACAATAAGGGCCAGGGCGAGCTTGTTTGCTCCCCGGGTAGACCTTTAGGATTAATTTCTAGTTATTGAAGGCTCTCATTGGACAAGGACCGATGGGTATGTGAGAAATGGGAAGAAAGAGTTCTTGTTTGTTAATCAAAACAGGTTTTCTTTTTACTTTTCCACAACTCTTCTAAAAAACATCTAAAAAATATTTTAATTTCAATTCCACCACGGAGTAGAGAAAGTCCGCGATTTAAGTGGCGCACGCCACTGGAAGACGACGGCAAAATTGAAATTAGCTACCTTGGGATGGACCTGGCTGGAGAAGCTTGATAGTTCAGGCCATGCTCCATCTTGGACTGTAGCGCCACCTAAGGTAAGGAAAGGTAATGCAAAAAGTTCATTTTTTGTTTCGAATTTTATACTGATATTGTGAGATAGATGTGTGTATTGTAGCCGATTTCTTATTCCAATTAATCACTCGTTATAATCTCTTTTTTCCAACTTAGAGGAAATAAAAAGATCGTCCGAACAGTTTCAATGGTTTACATCAACTGGCTTTATTTTTATTTAAAAAAATATTTCCCCTATCTAGCTAGCGCGGTAGTTTCTCTTTCTGTAATTTTTTTTCTTGGAAGTGTTACCACATCATTGAATTAAAATGATTCTTAAAGGTAATTATTTTGGGAATACACATACAGAACTCGAAGCGGTGTTTCTACTGCTTTTGCAAATGAAGATCTACAATCTATGCTTTCTTACCCTGCCAGTCTTAGAAAAGACCAAAGACGATTAGAGATTTTTTTCCTAATCTTCATGAAATTTGGTAGCATTTGTAAGAGTTTCCGCTATTTTGTTTTTTTTTTTAAGAATCTTTTTTTTAAACACACTTAAACTTGAACTCCAGCCAAGTGGAAGTTTTTAAATCTTACTCGTGTTACGTAGCATGCGTTTCATTAAAGATTCTTTAATATAAGCTGCTCTGTCAAGAAATAAATTAATCCCTTTATTCCCGATAAACAAATTACGTTTATTATTATTATATTTATCTTGGGAATTCTGAGGAAACCTGAAGATGATAAGTTATTAAAGTCAAGATTTTTTGTCTTAAGACATTAATGAGAAAAAAATGTTCTTTCAGACCAAAGGCTTATGAAACTAATTACAGTTCAAAGACATACAGCACATAAAATTGAAGAAAGATGAGAAAATGAAGATGTCCTCTTATCCAATTCAAACGCATTAAAAACCTCCTCCGCTGCACACCCATCGCATCATCCTTGGATCGAAGATAAAGTGTCATAATTTAACAAAATTAACTTGAGAACCAAGGTAACGGCTTGACGACATATACTCTTTTAAGAAGCTTAATACCTCACCATTTTGTCGAGGAGCTGGGGTGTCGTCGACAGCAGTGCAGGACTCCTAGCGAGAGATCCTTTTTTTTAATTTCAAAGTCAAATAAAGGAAAAAAAATTGTCATCCCACAAAAGCATTTCCCAGCGATGAAGCGCACATTGCCTTCGATATGGCTGCTGCTGCAAGCTATAACGTCTTGCGTTCGACATTGATAACCACCATCTTAAGAAGGAGGACTTTCCGCAGTCAGGCTCCAGCCATATAGTATACCTCGGTATAAACTGAAAAGAGCTTTAATTGAATCGCTGAAAGAGCAGCCCAGGATATGTTTGGTACAGCAGCGCAGCAGCACCAGCAGAGGAAACTCTATTAAAATGGAATGCAATTTATGACGTTGTTAGGAGGAAATGAAAAAGGGTATACGGACTCGCCTCCTGCTGAAAGGACATTTAAAATATTATTAGGTTGTTGTCGTGGGGATATATATATAAACGTAATATATACTCCATGTTTG
Source organism: Platycheirus rosarum (assembly GCA_963971375.1). NCBI lineage: Eukaryota > Metazoa > Arthropoda > Insecta > Diptera > Syrphidae > Platycheirus > Platycheirus rosarum. Next base: position 267,926,694 of record OZ020507.1, read on the forward strand.
GTGTTTGGACTTCTATTGAAAGCATTCATTTTTCTTTACTATCATCGTTCTTAAGAAGTTTTCTAAGGAAAATAATTAAAATCCTGAATCTCAAGGCGTACTTTAGAGGCAGCACAGCACAAGAACGCATTTGCCTGGGAAGTTCTATACATTTTTATTCACCCAATATAAATTGTAGTTTTAAATTTAACACACATATTTTATACCACACGTACAGTATGAGTAAATTGCCTTCTTTGACAATCCAAATATAGAGCGCCAGGACGTAATTCTTTTTAGGGCGTCACATCAAGTCAATGATTTATTATACAATTAGTCTGTGTTCTACGGGCGGGACTTGGACAGAACTTATAAAGCAAAAAAAAAAAACAACACATTCACCAGATGAGGTTTGCAGGGTGGGCACATAAATAAAAGGAAAGAAAATTGAGGACATGTCAACGAGTAGTTTATTTCTTCTGATAATTGACCTTATTCACTTCCATGAAAACGAATCGTCCTTCAAAGGACTTTTAGTTGTGAGCGCCAAGTAGTTTTTTTTTTGGATTTTTCTTCTTTATAAACGGAATGGCTTTAAGGACAACGGACCAGCCATTTTTATCATGCTTTAGCTTTCTGATTTATTGCTAATGTGTTTCGGGAAATTGTGATTAAAGTGTTATGTAAGTTTGGATATCACCATTTTAACTTGAAATCAAATCAAGAAAAGGCGAGGCAGGTTGGTAGGTTTTGAAATATTCACATTTTAATTGAAATTATATATCCCTATGAGAATTTCTATTCAAAAGACGAATAATGGAAATATGAATAATCTCTGAAAATTCTAGCGAAAAATCCTTGTCATAAAATGGCATGAAAACGTCACACAAAGCTTCTCATATGAATAGTCAAAGTTGAAATATGCCTTAGTGTGTCAAAAACTAATAAACTAATAACAATTCAGTAACTCAAAAAAAAAAATCAAAACATGTCCATTAAACTTGATCATTTATTCAAAAGTATTGAGAAGTCAAACTCACAATCCCAACAAATTGCAGCACTGTGTTTTATAAAAATAAGTAATCTTGAAAAACAGATCAGTGTTTCAGTGTCACAACATCTTTATACCCGTTTCGTGACTCCACGACCGATTTGTGCAACGCTCTACCTTCGGGTTTAAAATCGCTTTGGTCTGATTTCTGATTTGCAAATAAAGCTTTATTACTTACACGATTCTGATAAGATCCCTGTATGAAATCAATTGTGTTGAAGCCCGTGGATCCAAATTGGATCCATTTTAGAAAACAGCTGAATTGTCTTAGAGATCTTGATTTGTCCTAAGCTTTTGGCACATCTTATTTTGCATAGCAAAATGTAGTAGGAAACGAAATTTACAGTTGACACTCAAAAGTATGAACAAAAAAATGGAAAAATGTTTGGCCTAATTTGGAGCTGAGAAAGCCCAACTAAGAAGTACATTTTTTACGACATCCCTATTTACAAAGTTACTCAAATGAATTTGAAAACAAAATAGAGTATTTGTGAAAAAAAAAATGAAGAACAACACACAATTTGTGGACTTTTTAGATTACTCTCGTCGACGTTAACAAACTAAATGAATATAAAGCATTTTCTTGCTTAAATCGCATTCTTCTACATGCTGGTTGTCGCTGTCGGTCACGACTCACGACTCACGAGTCATGACTTACGATTACGCTATCCTACATTATATGAAAGAGGGAGGAGCTTAAACACCCGCACTCTTGACATTGATACTTTTGCTTTAATTTTTCGGTCTCAGTAAGAGAAAAATACTAAAGTTTACACTGGAGATTTTATTTTCGCAATCTTGATTTTCGCTGATCTCTTGTATTGTTGTTTGTTGCAGTGAAAATATCTTACAACTTATGTACATATTGCTGTTGAGATGGAAAGATAGCTTGTGAGAACTATAGCCGGGTTTTTTGGGAACGCTATAGGCAGGGAAGTTGGATTTCGCAAAAAAAAAAACGTATTGGCAACCGCCTGTTATTTTATGTTAAAATTAACATCTCGACTACTTAAGACAACGGGATTCGTTTCTAGAATCAGGTATTTGCCATAAACGTTTATGGATGATGAAATGGCAATATGTGCTTGGCGGTTGGAATTGGTTACATAAATCCATTTTAACTAGGATCGCCTATGCTCGAAATTCGAGCACCTCTCAATTCTGTATAACGAAATGACACATTAAGTCGATAAACATTTTATGAATGAATTTTAAACTGAATAATTAGTTTCGAATGAATACGTACACCTCATTGGTTACTCATTACACCGGAAACACTCAACAAAAATGAAAGAAAAATACATTCTGCAAATCTGCGCGAGACTACCTTTCATCTGATGAATATTTCAAGAAGTTACGTTAATCACGTACGGAGAGAACTGTAAAACGTAATTCATGTTCACGTATTAATATCGAGACAATGCAGCTATGTACGTTCAAAGCTGCAAAATTGCAACAGTAAATAGTGGTAAATAATGTTTAAAATATTTTTTTAAACTACACCTCATTTGAATTGTATAATTTCAAGATTGTTAAAAGAACGTCAGCAGAAATTTTGATTTGGTCTTTACAAATGCCTTATTCACAATGCTTCAATTTTTTTTTGATTAAGATAATTTTACTGTCTACAAGTAGTTCTTAGGTCATTTTTAGAAAAAATAAAAAGTTTTGGAGTGATCAAGCAAAATAAAACAAATTAGTTATTTCAAGATGGTGGCATTTCCCTTCGGCTATCGCTCATAACATTTGCGATACAAATACAAAAGATTTTCCCACTCAAAACCATTAATTTATTACATTTTTGACCCGATATCGTCTTATAAATCGATGACAGGTTACACATACGAAATAACATGACTCATTCTAACTGTGGTTCTTTCAATAAAAATCGATCGCAAGCTCCAGGCGAATTTGAAAAATAACAAGCACAAATTTCCAAAATAATTCCACTCAAATTCAAAAAGAAAAAGAAGAGAAAAAGAAATAAAAAATAGACGGAGTTTTGGTAAAGTAGAAAGTAGATGTAGATTTGGGGTGTGTGTGTGTGGATTTAACGAGAGGGTTTGTGGGTCATTTTTTTGGTGACTCTGAGGCTCGGTGCACACTTGCGTCATTTTGACGCAGAGTTGACGCTGTTGCGTCTTATACTCATAAATGACGCGGCGGCTTCTAATGAGTGTGCACTCTATTTATTTGTGAGTACTGTAATACGCAAAAGCATCACCGCTGCGTCGCCGCCTCGTCAAAATGACGCAAGTGTGCACCGGGACTGAATTGTGAAAAAAGGATCGCAAACGTATTCTGAGCACTAGGCGAACATCAGATGCATGTATGTCGAGTATGTACTCCTAAACCACCCAACGGATTTTAATGAAATTTACAGGGTAAATTAAGTTTTGTCCGAAGATCGCATTTCACATAAAATTTTTTTTCTAGGGTAAATATTAAACTGGTACCGATTGGTACTAGGGTATTGGTACAATAGTATTGTTGGTACTGGATTTTTAGCACTTAGTACTAGAATTTAGTACTATAGTATTGTTGGTACTGGATTTGGTACTATACTTAGTACTAGATTTAGTACCTAGTAGTAGACGTCGTACTAGATTTTTTGACGTGATAAGTGGAATTGTATATGGTATAAGTTAACGGGCTGTATGTTGGTGTTGCTGCCATCAATGTTTTCTTATGATGTTATCACGTAACTGACAACTAACTCTTTTTTTGAATATATGTACTACAACCTAATGTTTGCGACTGTTTTTCTCCAAATCTTTTAATTGTACTATAAGAAGTGTTAGAATTTGTTTGTGTAGAATTACATAAGCTACAATGTTTACCTAAAACTATTTAAAAAAAACTAGTTTTGTAGAGTAATCTAAAAAAAAAACAGAATTTTGCCCCCTTTACCTCTCCTTAAATGTTGTTGCTTCCCTCCAAATTTAGGGTACTTTTGGAGGAAGTTTTGAGAACGTAATATTGAAGCTCTCCACCAAAATTCAGCTTTGTCGAAATTTAATCGAAGTAAAAGCCTAATTTTCCTGGACTTGCGTAAGATAATCAGAATTGACTAAACTTAGAAAACGAGTCACCCGAACGAATTATCATTCAGACGAAATTCTATTTAATCAAAATGAACATCATCATTACTTCTCTTACTTCAAATTCAACATCTACTTTTTTTGGCAACTGGTTGTTGTATTTGTAATGTGTGTAAAATCCAATTTCACTGCGGATAGCTTTGTCAAAAAATACGGATTCTGTTTTTGTTGCTCTGATATGAAGCACTATTTTCCTCTGCTTTTCAGTCGATATGCACATTGCACAGCTATGGCCCGAATGGATTTGTATATCTTTATTTGTGTATAGAAGAATTTGTTATTTTTAATATATGAAAAATATTTACTACATTTACATTTGCTACAATTACAAAAAAAGAGCAAATTTTTATGATCTCAATATATGAACAAAACTTTACCGATGGAATGGTTTCGTCCTGAATAAATAGAAACATTGTTTTTTGTTCGTTAAATCAAGACATTAAGATACCAAATGCTATGCCTTTTAGAGCTTTCAAATACAAACTAAATTTTAAGTAATTTAAAACAAAAAAAAATAAAAACCAAAGTAGGTTTCTTGAATTAAATTAACTTTTCATTTTCATTTCATTTATTTCCTAAATAAAGTTTTACATTGTACTTCAAGATAAATCTCATAAATAAGTATCAAAATTTGAATTACATTTTAAGATCGTTACAAATAAACTTTCCCGAATTAATTAGCATATTTTCAAGGGAAACAAATACAAAATGAATTCTAAGATCAAACCATCCTTAAAACATTATACTAATTTAATCCTCTCGAGAAATACTTGGCAATGACTTAAGCAAAAAGTCCTTTTAAAAATCCTCAGCATAAGAATTAAACACAGAACAAAACAAAAAAACTGCCTCGTTCGTTCCTCAAAGGGCTTCTAGTCCCTTTTGCAATTATACAATCCTGTATCCAGATCCTCTGAAGAGTAAAACCAAAGTCCGATATAGGCGCACCCAAAACACATTGTTTCCCTATTGTACGCAAAGCATTTGTATTTGTGGCCTCTTTATATGCATCATGCCAAAAGGATTCGACTCTCTTAATTGTCAAATATTTGTGTTTCCTGTGTTTAGCAATTAATGTGACTCCCGTACACATAAGCCACTCAGATGTAGCGGACAAAGAACTCCATATGTGTCCAATGCTGTTTCTAGTTAAACACAAGGAATTAAAAATTCTAAAAAGGCTCCCAGAGCCTATATGACAAATGTGTGTATGGTAAATATTTAAGAACATTCACATTCTGTATATTAGGTATACAAACTCCTTTGAGAGGACCAAATGCATGCCTGGCAGCCTCCAATGTGTCGATGTCGACCAAGCCCATCACATGGAGAGAGAGTTAAAACCCGGTTGCATCCTTTCGACATTTGCACACACATCACATATGCCAGCGATGAAGAACAGCTTGTCAAACAATGTCATTATCCTTCGACATTTACATATTATTCTGTGTGGTCCTTTTGGAATGACTCTGGGCGGGTCTGGGCATATTTGTCCAGTTGCTCAAATCCTTTTTAGCCTTACATTGCAACATTGTGTACACATTTTTATCAGAAAACTGCTGCATTGGCAGCATAGAAGACATAGTAAGTACCTATGCCAGAAATTAACGCACAGCAGGATATTATTTTATAAAAAAGGTCCTTTGGCATGTTTACAACAAAAAAAGCCCTGAGTTTGACTTGACCAAATGCAGGCAATTAGTTAGGTAAGGAAAATCCCTAGCATTCATCTCATAGACACTTGACAAGGACGAAAAAGTCGTCTGCCGAACAAAGTTCTTTAGATACACATGTACCACTATACGTGCTGTTCTACGTCTGCACGTTCATTGAATTTCCAGAGAAATGGCCAAGTTCCAGCTGCTGTTACCGAGAATGAAGGATGCAATTTAATTTACTCTCAGTCCATTGTCCTCTATAAGAGGTGCGGTCCTTAAGTCTTTCTGCAGAACCTGGTAAATTATCCTTTAAACGTGGCTAACTAAGTGTGTGGATCAGCAGCACACACATATTATAGTACAGTCCTATATAGTTGCAGGATCAAGTCCAATAAAATATCGAGAACTGCCAATATACCATAAATTTAAGAAGAAGATAAATTCAACCACGCTTCATTGGGGCGTGGTGTCACCCTCGCTCTCGCCAATATACTCCCTCGTCGTCGTCGTCGTCGCTCTCTGTAAATGGCATTCGGTCTTCCGAATATCAGTCTCCAGGGCGTAAAGCTATGCAGTTGGCAGGAAACGCAGCATGCTGCCAGCAAACAAGCCGAGAAATGGCAGCCAACCAAAAGTACTTAATCTTCATTTTGTAGTCCTTTTTGCAAAAAGACGTATTTGCTGTTTGCTTGTCCAAGAAGCGAATATTCGTCGTTCCCTTGCTTTCCATCTCTGAAATGTAATTGAGAAAAAGGACATTTAGCCAAGAACATAACTGTGGGAGAGGGAAGCGATAAAAAATAAAGGCAAAAACTCCTGAATGAATGTTGGGGACATCATTTACAATAGGAAATTAAAGTCACTTTGAAAAAATCCTTCGAGCAAATTACAAAATGAAAAAAGAAAGAAAGAAATGCCCGCAAGGAAGAGAAAAAGCTATCCTGCAAATCGTCCAAATGTGTCCTTTCGTCATTAATTTTTTTTTTTTTTTAGGGGAGATGGACAAAATTTTGCTGAATCTCTGGTGCGATTATATTTTATTTGTGTTGAGCTCATCATCATCAGGATTTTCGATTAAGGTGCGGGGAATATACCTAACTACGTATATATAGGGAAGGATCCTGGTCATGACTCAGGAAAATTGTATTGTAATTGACAAGGTGTTGGGTAGATTTGATATACTTTGTCGTAGGTGCAGATTTCTTACCTTGATCTGACAAATGGGGAATGAAAAATATTAATTCATCTGGGAGACACAAAAAGGATGTCAGTTTCATTTCTTTGTGCTATTCAGCGTTGGCACAATATGACACTTAATGATTAGATGGACAAAATGAGATGTAAGGTTTTCAGATCATCTACTGGTGTGGGGGGGGGAAGCTTTTGTTAAATTAAATTAAATAGTCTTCCATTTTATCCTTGATATTTTATTGATGCTTGTATTCTTGGTGCTGATCCAACTGGATGGTGTTTAAAAATTAAGCATCAATTTATTTTTAACAGATTTTAAGATAGAAGAAATATTATATTACTAATTATGGACTTCCTTTTAAATTTAAAATCTAATTGAAAAGAATTCTTGTTAATTAATTTTTTTTAATTAAATAAATCATTTTCAATTGAATAATAATTACGTTCTGTGCAAACCAGCCGTACCAATTTTTACTTGCGATTATAGGGAATATAAGGCAAGTTTAGGATTCGTGACTATTAAAAAAAATTGAGATAACAATGAAATATGACATTACGATCATAGAGAAGCCTAAAAAAGTAATCTAGAAAAAAAGTCTGTGTGTCTGTCTTTCTGTCAGTATGTATAACGAGCTACAGCCTAAACGGCTTTAGCGATAATCTTTAAACTTGGTGACTGTGATTATTTTGGCATTCCCCAGAGGGGAAATTGAAATTTTATTTTTAGGCCGAAAATAACGGTACCTGCCATATGACCGTTTAAGAATATCTTATTTTTCTCGAAAATGTCTTAAAATTTTTGAGATTTTTTTTGTTTGTATTGGCTATCATTTGTTTAGAACCAAATTTACGGGAAAAGTCTATTAACAGTACCTTTCATATAACGTTTTTTTTATTTTTGGGCTTTCTTGGCAACGGTTCTTTGGATTTTTTAAAAAAATTATATTTGAGAAGACCTAGGTAGCTTAATTTATTCTTTTTTGATTTGATTTTTTTTTTAAATCAATTTTTTGAAAACTAATTAAAAAAAATTATTTTAAATTTTATAATCACATGTATTTTAATAAATTCTAAAAAAGTGCATACCAAAGTTTAAAAAATAAGTTTTTTTCAAAAAACTAAAAATAAAAAACAGGATTTTATCAAAACCGGTCCTACAATTTTCGAAATAAATTTTTCATAAATTCCTTGTTGTTTAAGACGTGTGATGGCAGACTTCATTTTTACTAAAAACCGTTAAGTAGTGGGGTTTTAATACTTTTTATAAGTTCAAACTGTGTTATTTTCAACGCAATTGTTACTTGTTTTTGCCAAAGATCTTGCTTTTCAATGTAATTATGCACATAAGAGCAAGTACGTGCGACCCAGTCGTGCCCATTTTTGTAATATGGGAATAGCTTTAATTTGTTGCAACAATGTTTTCTGTGACAGCCGATTTGACAGTTTTTGTGTTTTTTAAAGGAAATGGATTATGCGTAGACTCATCGTTTGAAAAATTAATCGAAATATAATCGTTTATCAGAGCGATTCATTGGGAAACTGAAAGGTAGGCTATTTGACAGCAACAAATCAAAAAAAAAAATTTATCGCTCTTCTTAGAATATCTAGATACAGTAATGTTATTACCTAGCTTCTCAAGAGAAAAGGATGATTTTTTAAATTTGCATTATGAATGTGAACAATCGGCACTCCACAGCGATGATTTCATACTAGAAAGTTGAAAATATCAGGATTATTCTCCTGGCTATGCTTATTACCGTCCCTATGTCTACCTTGGAAAAATGCAATCCTCCCAAAACTTTAAGAACAAGTAAGAAGTGGCCTTAAGACATGAGTTGAATTTAAATAAACCAACCGGCCCACCTACTATGTCCCTTTTAAATTTCAGAAAAGAGGTTCAATCTCAGTAATGAAAGTCGACCCATCCAAGTAAAGACATTATTTCCGATCCAATGTTTCATATCCCAAATATCACCAAGTAAAGCCGAAGTCCTAAAAAATTTAAACTCCAATGGTATGCCATTTCCAGTCTGCCTCTTGACTTTTAAATTTCCGATATCAATGCATGAGATGTTTGAATTGAAAGGACCAAACATCGATGGAAGGACTCATGTGCACAGAACCTTCATTAAAGAAAATCAAAATAAACCTCACGCTCGCACATGTGTCGCAATCTTGCAATAGCAATCGCAACTTTGACATCGACTTCCCTCCCCCCCTCCCGCACAATCGCATATATCCGCACAGTCATACCGTATCTAATGGCGTTTAGTTTCTTAAGCTCGCAAACACAATAAGACAAAAAAAAAGGACTTTTTTCCAAAAGCCAGATATGAAAGGAATTTTTCTCCAGAAACTCAGAGAGGAGCCCAGCACAATAAACACACATACCTATGTATGTGAATAGGGAATGAAAAGCTCGAACAAACAATGAGGCCACGACAACGAATTGAAATACATTTATCTAAATGGTGACGGTAAGTGTGTTCTTCGTCCTGAAGTTTAAGTTTATATCATCATGGCAAGCTGGAGAGGGAGCTAGCGTTTGTGGTATCCACTTTCGTTCGCATACAACAATTCTTCACTCCCGACCGCCCGGCCCCTGGTCCTGGCATTCTTGTCGTGTGCTCCTTTAAACAATTGAATCGTGAACAAAAGAAAATCCATTTACCATTTACCACCACATTTTTTGTGATCCTTTTTTTTTCTGAGTTTGGTTTTCCTTTTTCTCTTAATACAATGACCCGGCTCATGTGTCGTCATTTTGGTGGCATTAATACAACCATTAGTTGGATTGAAGAGGGTTTTCCCCTTCTCTCTTTGTTTGGCGATTGTTCGCTTGTGTGTGCACTCACTGGAAGTCTTAAGCTGTAAGCTGAATGATGGGAGAGTGCAAGACAATGGTACAGAAGTCTAGTGTCAATAGTGCAATTTGGAAGAATGGAAATGGTTTGTTTATGAATGGAAACACCATATATCTTATGGATATAAGAGTTTCGTTCTATGCGGAACTACGGGAAAATTAAAGACGATGTATAGAGGCATCCGCATTATGAGAGCTTTTAATAGCTAAACAGGTGTTTTTTTTTAATTTATTTTTGAGTACCTCAGGAATGAAGTCTTGGACCATTGTTGTTAACGTTTTCTCTTGGAGAAAGTTAAAAATGTTTGGACATAGTTACAAAGCCAAGACAACACAATTTAAGAGATCCTGATAAGCTTTTCCGAATTCAGATTGTGTGTTGAGAGTAAGGCTAATCTTTGTTTAAAATTTTGTGAAAACCGAGCCCAAGCAAAGCCACAGCCTATGTCAATCGCTTATCCCTTGAGCTAGTCACAAATCTCCCAAATGACAATATAAGTCAGAAACCTAGGTAAACCTAATTTTCGATGGAGCGACCAGGTAAATGAAGACCTCTGGCACTTAGGGGTGTGAAATTGGAGCAGGCAGGCCAGCAATCGAATCAGCTGATGGGACATATTAAACCAGGTCTAAGCGCCACCAAAAGTTAAAAGTTAGTAAGTAAAATATAAAATCATCATTACTCATGGTTTTTAAATGCACACTGAAACATTTTCTAGAAATTTAATTCTCAAAAACAGCACTTAATTGGACAGCCAAATTTCACAAAGTTATCGTTTTTTATGACTCTGTATTGAAATACCCTTGCCAGTTAATTAAATATCAAATACTCCAAAGAACAATTCTTACTGCTTTTGTTGCCTCAATTTGAATGAAACCACATTTAGCAAGCAATTTCCAGAAAATTGAATCCAAAGTCCTGAATGTGTGCATTGGGAACAATTTGAAAGGACTTCGTTGTATATATGTATACACCTGCGAGTATGGTGACATATTGATTATGAGCTCATTCGTCCTTCTTCTTTAATCTTCCCGATAACCTCCTTTTATTCAATGTCCTGTTATTGTATTCTTCCTTTTCCTCAACACAACCACACAAACTTTAAAACATCTCTTAGTGCATCAGGACACTGGATGTTTTGAAATATTAAAATTTAATTTTCATTCTCCGAAGCCTTCTAAAAAGTCTTCCCGAAGATCCCGACAAAAAGTTCACCTCCCCCTCTGGGAGGCTCTGGATAAAGTAGCGCAAATCACATCCAGGTATTTTTGGGGGGAGGCAAAGTGAATTCACCAAATTTTCAAAACTAAACCAAACCAACTGAACTACATATATGATCCTATAAGGATAAGCGACGAGGACGAATACACTACACACAGCCAAAAAGGCTCCAAAAGGACTCTCTTTCTCTTATGTGTGGTGATACGCTTTACGGCGCGGCGGTGATGATAGCAGAGCTGCTAAAAGAACTCCGTTTAGTTCTATAAATCGACCGGAATCAAATCGATTCCCTGGGTTTCCATGCACTCGTTTACACGAATCAAGGTGCAGGATCTCGGAAGGACTTTTTTGTTCGCCTTATTTTTTCTTATCTCTATATATATGTTTTTTTATTTTGTTCGTGCTCATAGTGTTCATCTTTCTTTCATTTATTTACGAAACGAGTTACCGCCAAGGGAGCAAATGATGGGATTTCTTTCTTCAGATTGTATGTGCTCGTAGGGAAGATCCTTGCGGAAAAGTTGTTCTTACTCCGTTGGAAATGAAAGCGAATTGAGCTGAAAATCTATTTCACACTTTGCGAAATCATAAACAGTGCCTGCGGAGGTCTTTTCAAAAAAAAAATCATTGTTTGTTGAGTTTGTATGTGTTTTTTCTTCTTTTTTTCCAAATATGTGTTTTGGCATCGCGCCGGATGTTCACTACACCTACATGCCTATTGTGAGCTCCGCCATATATTTTCCCAGTGCGCCAGGCCGCCATGGCGGAAAAAGTAGTTTCCAAAAAAAAGGAAATCAACTTGGCATACAATGTGTTGTGCTGTCAGATATGTGTTTGTTGGGGGGGGGGGGGGGGCAGGCCAACATGGTAGGTGAGCCAATGGACATCTAAATTGGAAAACCGTGTGGAAATTTCTTAATTTGTTGAAACTGTGTATTTCTTTTTAGATAGGAATCTCGATTGTGATCAGGTCAAGCAGAAGTTGGGGAAATTAACTTTGTCTTCTTTTTTTTTAAATTTTATTTGGCATTTTTGCTTTTATATCGTTTTGTTGTTATACTCGTAGGTAGGCACGTAAAATTACCCTTAGGAGCATTCCAAAGAGAAGCAATTTTGGTTGAGTGCTAAAAATGTCCTTTTTTCCCAGCTGTAATGTTTACTACCAAGTATTGTGTGAGTGGGTGAGCAATGACCGCTCGAGGGAAAAGTAATTTAAATTTCTTTGGTTTTGTGTTGTTTGTAAATATTATACATAATATGGTCCGAGGGGTATTTAAAACGATTTTATGGTGATTTGGGTAATTGCTTTTTATTTGTATGATTTATATAGTTTTTTTTTAATTAAAAAAAGTAATAGTAGTAGTAGTAGTAGTAAGTTCAGTATTTTATATTTAATATCTTAGTGCATGTATGGTTCAGTAGAATCAATTGAAATAAAAGTTCTTGATTTTGTCTGATTTTTAAAATATACTTAATATACTTGCCAACTGAAACCCTCACTCTTATTAAGCAACCAAAATATCAACCTTCGAATATGGTTTTTTATAAATCTAATTTTATTTTTACAATTTGATTTACAATATTGTACTTCATAAAACGAAAAAATAATTACTTCATGTAATTGAATATAAAAGGATTTACAAAATATAATCTGAAGGTAATAAATTTAGCAGAAGGCTTAGTCTTTTGAAAGCAGAGGAACTTAAACAGATTGGAAGCACAAGAGAGCCGGCTCCGTACAAGGTTAAGTCTAAAAGAGATTCACCGAGGAATTAAATATTTTGGCAAGAGGTCCAGTTCTCCGCAAGTATAGGAAGCGAAACGAATTTGAAACACATGAAAAAGTTTTGGGAATTGAAAGAATCTCTAAAACTTATTCAAGGGTTGGTGAAGACTCCCAAAACTCAAGAAGAGATCATTCGTCGTCTGTGAGATAGTGAATCATCATTTCATTAGGGAAAATCAACTAAGTATGAAAGAATTCAAAATAAATTGAATTGGAAGTATGGAAAAGCCCTCCTAAAGGTTTTAAGACTCTCACGAATCTAGTGCCTCCTACAGCAGATAAAAATGAGTTTATGAAACCAAAGCAAACGTCCGTCCAAAGATGGGAGGGAGTTCAGCTAAAATATTAGTTCTAGAAGGATAGCAAAAGTTTATGCACGATTGAATCTTCATAGGCTGCCTAACTAACAGCACATTGAGGTATTTAAACGCTTAGATTCTAGATGTGCAATGTTTTTCAATCGCAAAGAAGTCATCTTACTCAAGAAACTAAATTCGGCTTTCATTATGGTACGAAGGTATTTCATTGAGACGCATTTTGTTCGAATAAGGCATCTATATCTATTTTCAAAGGCTTTGTTTTTACTTAAATGAAAACGCGGAACTTTGAATTGACCTCGAAACTGGATTACTTAGATTCTGTGAACTGTAACAAATAACACTACCTGTACCACATTCCAGCCTCAACAGGCAATGGAAAGTTTTGGTTCAAAAACCACTGAGGAAAAAACTAACTAATGCACTCGACCAATGCATCATAAACAGAAACCGAAACCGAGATGGATAGTTTCTCAAAGGGATGCCTAAATTGTTTCTAGAAAAAAATACGTGCCAAACAATTAGCCAAAGCCCTAGATTCCATCACAAGAAGGCTTTATCAAGACCAAGAAGCTACTATGTACAGCAGGTTGCCAGAACTAGCTCGTCATTACAGAAAAGAAAAGAGTCCTCACACTGAAAATAGTTATGAAGTCATAAGGCTCAACCTAAACCCCAAGCTATACCCCAACATTTTCAAAGTAATTTTCAAGCTTCGACCTCACCACAGGGGCAAAATACCCTAATCTCAGATCAGAAGTTCTTATAAACGTTTTTGCACTTACTGAAACAAATCTTTCGAAAGGCATTAAAAGACAGGAGCTGTTTCCTTCATCCTTTAATGTTTTCCGCGACGACGAACAGTCTCTTCTTGAATCTCCGTACAGAGGCGTCCGTATTGCTGTCCATAAATAGTTCGATTCTTCCTTCTCGAATATGCTAGACTTCATATCCATTAAACTGTCACTCTTAAATCAGCCCCTCTATCTCGTGTGTTTCTACATCATTCCTGGCCAAAGCATCCAATTTTACAAGCTTGCTGTTGATACCATTGATAGTGGTAGCTATTTCCGAAGCACAAGACGAAGTTCTAATATTAGGAGACTTCAATTTTCCCTAACTTCAGTGGAACATTTCTGATGATTTACTATGTTTCACTGCCAATCCCGTTTCGTCCAAAGAATGTGTTTTTGTTGACGGTCTTTCTGATTCCGCCCATTACCAAGTGAGTGGAAATCAGAATTACATGGACCGGCAACTCGATATTTTCTTAACCTTGACCCGTTAAAGTCATCTGTTTCAGAAAACACCACCCCATTGTCTGAAGTTGATCACTTCACCAAGTATATACGACGAGTATACTCCTGGTCCCGATACTATCCCTGCCATTTTATTTAAAAAAAATTTGCTCGAGTTTGATCCTTCCTATTACTAACTTGTTAAAGCTATTCTTTTCTACGGATCTTTCCGCGACTTATACAAAATATCGATTGTTAACCCAATCCATAAAAAAGGTCCCAAAAACCAAGTTTCTAACTATCGGCCATTGCCAAACTTTTTCATACCCCAAACTCTTCGAAAGCATTCTGTATGATTCACTCTCTTTCCAATGCAAATCTCTGATATCCTCGGTTTTTTAAGGGAAGATCTACCACAACAAGTATTGTTGAGTTCGTTAAATTTTCTTTCTCACTACACATTTCAGCCAGGCTTTCGACAAAATCTCGCATAGTTTAATTCTGTTTAAGCTGTCCTTTCTCTGTTTCAGTCCTTACATTCTTAAATGGATATTCTCGTTACTTGACAACCGCCAATACAGAGTCCGTTTTCGTTCTCCTCTTTCAGTTCCTTTTGTGGCCACATATGGGGTACCCCAGTGTAGCCATCTCGGACCTCTCATGTTTATCCTTGCCATTAATGATGTTGAAAAGATAATTCAAAAAAAATAAAATTTTCAAAGTAATCTACTCTGATCGTGATTCTCTCCTGCTTGAAAATTACCATAATTTATTTGTCAATTGGTGCAGTAAGACATTTCTCGAACTTCACATTGCCAAATGGAAGCTTTTTCTCGAAAAAAGTAAAAAGCCTCCCCTCAGATCTCTTCATCATCAGAAACTTCCCATTAACCACGTACTAACAGCTTAACCACGATTTAGGCGTCCTCTGTTTCTTCGTATTAAATTTTCGCTCTCATATCGACGATGCTATATCAAGAGCTTAATCCGCCCTTGGTCTTAACAACAGGTGGTTCAAAGAGTTTCAGAACCCCTATGTAACCAAATCCCTTTATAGTTCCTCTCTTTGAGTATGCATCGCAAGTATGGGCCTTGGACCCCCTGTCACGCGGTTCATATCTCTTAAATTGAAAGCATTCAACGTCGTATTCTACTCTTTGCTCTCCGAGGTCTAAAAGCTTCTCATCTATGCCACCCTACCTCGTATGTTGAGTAAAATCAATTTGATGTCTTCTCTTTTTTATATTTTTTTTTAACTTAGTGTCTGTAAGGCGCATTGCCTCTTAGAATGCAACATGACGTTGCACGACACTAGTTAGAAGAATTAGAAAGATAGGAAAGATTTTGTTTTGTGGCGCAGTAGATCGAAAATTAGGTGACTATTTTCTCACTTAAAACTCACGGGCGGCTCTTGCTTGCACCAGCAGTTAGAAAATTTTCTTCCTAACCTGAGTATCGAACTGACGACCTTTGGGTCAGAAGCAAATATCTTATCTACTGCACCAATGCTGCCCGTATTCTTTTGGATTTTGGATTTAAGCCTTCCAAGTTCTTGTCTTAAAGCTAACTTCTTTCCTCCTTATAACTTAAGTTAATTAAATTAGCTTTTAAATTTAAGTTTAGCTGGTATTAAAATAATAAATGGGGTGTTAGCCTCACCATAATTAAAACTAAAACTAAAATTTAGAATTGCGATACCAGCTTAATTGGCCATGCTGCCATTGCTTGATGTGGAAGCTTCCTTGCACTTTCTTGCTGGTTATTTGTTCACGTTTTGTAGGGGTTGGGTACGTTTTCTCATGGCTCTTAAGCAATGAGAATCAGTTTTTTTTTAAACATTGTAATTAAAAACTCAAATTTGTAAAAAATCAATTTTATAGTAAAACTAGCTGTTACCCGCGACTTCATCTGCTTGAAATTAACAAAAACTGTTTACTCAATTCGCAAAGCTTTTATTGTATGCCGTGGTTTTGAAACATATCGTTCTAAAATAATAATTTTTCGAAAAATAAGCAAACTTAGTGCCACCTACGGGCAATTCAAATATCTTTAGTTATTCCTTTCAAAATGAGCTCCCTGCCTGTGAAAGTCCCGTCGAAATCGGTCCATAAATAAGACATTTCGAAAAAACGACACCAGCGTCACCTAGTGAGTTATTAAAATAGCCTAAGTTACTCCCAAGGATATCAGCTACCTGCCAGTGAAAATCCCGTCGAAATCGGTGCACCCGTTCCCGAGATAACCCGGAACAAACAGACAGAAAGACAGACAAACAAACATTTTGGAAATCGTTTTTTTGTTATAAGTACTGTATATCCTTTCGTATACATAGATTAAAAAGCTGTTATTTTGATTTTAAAAACAGATACTTCATTTTTATTCATGTGTATAGATGTATAGATAAAGCATATAAAATGAAATACTGGGATTCTAAGTAATGAGAATCAAGAAGAACAATTTTTGACATTATCAAAACTAATTTAGAAGTTATCTTAGGATTTATCCTTTTTCGTTCATTAGAGCTAAAATTACATTTTTAAGAGATATTCAATATTTAATCAAATTTAAAAATATAAAAAAAAATATAAAAAATGGGAAAATGGAAAACATAAGACAGCAATTGAGTTACATTAAAAAAAGATTTTTTTTATTTTTGTTGTCATCCAAAATATCTTCTCTCATACTCTCATACGTCTTCCATTGTAATGAGAATGAAATTCAATATACTTGAATACCTATCTTCACATGATGCCAATCGTCTAAGTAAATATATGTTTTGCTATTCTAAGAACTTCCAAAAACATAACCAAACTTATTTTAATGAATAAGAAATAATTGATTTCATAAAGCCCTCTAACACATAAACAAACATAATCGTATGAGGCTTACACGAGTCAATGCATAAGCTTTACACATATCTTCAAGATTGACGTAAGTTGTAGCTAAAATTTGCCCATCAAAATCGTAGGTGTAGTAAAGGCAATCCTACGCATCTCTCCACTGTTTCGTCATTTACACGAATAGACATTGAAGTTTCTGTTTGAGTGGGTTCTATTATATATATAAATGGCGTATTCCTTAACATAATAATCAGAAATACCTTCTTTCATTCTCATGTCAGAAAGTCTAGCCTATGCGTCTTGAAAAATCTGAAGTTATAAATAAAACATTTGACACATTACCTGCATACCTTTATATTTCAAATATTCAAGAAAATGCGAAATCATTAAAAATCATTGCCACTTTTCTCTCGGTGTGACATAATGACATCCAGGATCCTTTGCAGCATCCTACCTTAACCTCTATCTAATCCCGACTACTCTGTGAAAATTCCTGTAATTTTCTCGTTGCAATTTTCATTAATCATAAACTGGATTCGTTTATACTAGTAGTTTTTTTGTGTGTAATATATATGTAAGTCGGTTTCGTCCTTGTCGCCTTGGCTTCTTTTCATTTGGCGTTTTTTAATTTAGTTTACCCCACATTTTCCCGTTTGTTTCTCCCTTAAGCTCGGTTTAATTTAATTCGTTCCTGTGTTATTTTCTTCTATTCGTCCTTTTCCTTATAATTTCCAGCAGTTGGCGTGTGTCAGAAGAGGAAAAGTTTTTTGCTAATTACGGATGTCACCGTTTTTGCACCCTCTACACCCCCCCCCCCCCCCCAACATCTCTTTCTGAGATAGTCGTCCTTTTTGCCCACTTTTTTCCTCATTCGAGTAACTATAATGTACAGTTTTGGGCCAAAATAGTGTTTCCTGCTTTGAAGTGCACGGAACTAGGAGTATATAGTGCAGAGCACATGCGGGCTAGAAGCTTAAGTTGCTGAAGAAATGGGATTTTGTTGATGTTGAATTGCTTTTCTTGCCGCATTTTCCCTTCCATTTAGCTGCAATCATGTTGCACTTTTACACTCTCTTCACTGTGTCACCATCATATTGTGGGGTGTGATGATATTTTCATCGTTGCAGCTCCCCTCGAACCCTGGGCTGACGCTGCTGGAAAAATCGTCTCCATAAGGGTGTGTGTCGCTTGATGCGAATTTAATTGCGTTCGCAAAGTTGTGGGCGAAGGAGAACATGAAAAGCTTTCATTTTTTCACTACACACTCCATCCCCTTCGGTCTACTATTAAAAAACTTTTCTCGTTAAGCGTTTTCTTTAAGTTTTGTATATTCTTTTTTTTTCCTATATTTCGAAACATATTTAAGAAGTTTTTCCCTGACAACGTGTAGTGATTTTTGGAAAATATTAACAAAAAAAAAAGGGGATTTGCAATAGTGTAAGTCGTACCTTAAGTTGTGGCAAGATGCAGAAGTTTACAATGCAGTAAGTAGTGTTAAGGCACTAACACTTAGAGCGGGATGTTTGCATAAGGGATGCAACTATATTTCACTTTAGAGTTTATTCAAAACTTTTCAATAATTCAAGTATTTTACAAACCCCTAAGCTGCAAAAACCCAACCCCAATGTAAAATGTTCCCAAAAGCAGGTCAGAGGGACTTGAGAAGTATCCCGAAACACCCACAGTCCAAGTGTGTACTTTAATATGGTTCATAAAACAAAAAAAACAAGAAAATTCGCACGGAACTGGAGCACATCAGAGTGGAGAAGGTCATTATTGCTTGCGCGAATCCGTAAACTTTTTATTGTAGAAACTGGCATTAATGCTATTTAGTGTTGTTTTTTTTTTTGTAAAATTACCAAACCATGAAACAACAACAAATACACCTGAAGTTTAAAAATGAATTTTAGTGTTTTCGTACATTTTTACCTCGAGTTTACTTTTCTAAGTATTTTGTATTATTTTTTGGGGGGAAGGGGGAACTCTCAAACATCTACCTCTTAGATGTTTGAGAGTTGTTTTTTGGTTTGCAAAAATTTAAACATAAAAGGAAGAATTAAAAAGTTTTGTTTTTAAGCTGAAGAAAGCACGCCATACCAACTCTTCGATCCATCATGGTCAATGGTCATGACATTCGAATTAGGTTCATGTGCTTGGTCTATTAAAAAAGAAAAAATATGTAATTTTATTTTATTTTTGGAAAAAAATCTGCATTTCCGAATTACATTACATCAAATTACATATTGATCTACTCCGTAGATAAACCTACAAAGCAGAGACACTTATGAGCATTGGCTACTGAGGCTATCGGCCCACCATTCCCGAATTAATTTTAGTTTTTGTTTGTTTTTAGTAATGGGACTGGAGAGTTTTCGGTGGGAATTAAGTATTTTCCTGAAAAAAGAGGAGCTAGGCAAAAAATATTCCATCGGAAGCCATTGTTTGTTGAAAAAAAGAAAACGTTCGGACTTTGCCACAAACGCCATTTTTTACTTGCGATTATAAGGAATATAAGGCAAGTTTTGGATTTTTGAATATAAAAAAAATTGAGATAACAATCAAACATGACATTACGATTATAGAAAAGCCTTAAAAAGTCATTGGCAAACAATATCCGTCTGTTCGTCTGTCTGTCCGGG
This sequence comes from Platycheirus rosarum, assembly GCA_963971375.1. NCBI lineage: Eukaryota > Metazoa > Arthropoda > Insecta > Diptera > Syrphidae > Platycheirus > Platycheirus rosarum. Next base: position 267,946,579 of record OZ020507.1, read on the forward strand.
TGTGAGGGGAAATTGAAATTTTATTTTTAGGGCTACAAATAACGGTACTTGCCATACGACCGTTTAGGAAAAGCTTATTTTTCTGGAAAACGGCTCCAACGATTTTGATGAAAATTTTTGGAATTTTTTTTTTTTTTAATTTTTGGATCGCTGTCAATTAATATTTGAAGAGATCTAGATAGCGAAATTGATTCTGATTATCAAAATTTTGAATAAGTTTTTGTTTCTAATAAAAATAATTTTTTTATGAAAAATCAATTATCTTAAAACTAATCAAACAAAATTATTTTTAATTTTATAATCACATGTATATTAATAAACTCTAAAGAACTGCATACCAAAATTAAAAAAAAAAAATTAAAAAAAACTAAAAATAAAAAACAGGATTTTATTAAAATCCGTTCTACATTTTTCGAAATACTTTTTCCATAAATTCCTTGTTATTTAAGACGTGTGATGGCTTACTTCGTTTTTGCTAAAAACCGTTAAACATTGTATTTTTGATACTTTTTATAAGTTCAAACTGTGTTATTTTCAACGTAAATGTTACTTGTTTCTGTCAAAGATCTTACTTTCCAATGCAATTAGGCACATAAGAGCAAGTACATGCGACCCAGTCGTGCAAATTTTTTTAAATCGACATGTTTTAAAAGATTAATTTTGATGACTCTGCTCTATTGATAAACGAAAATTTGAGCGAAAATCTGGGACTTCGAGGACACATTGGTATAGACTTGAATTATCAGAAAACCCCAAATCGAACGATCGTATCCAATTGATGTAATTTTAGTAAGATTTATGAGAAATTTCGAATGGCGTGTCATCCTTTTTCTACCACGTTTTGTCCGTGAACATGTTTGATTTGGCCCGGCCAAAACAAATTAGTCCGTATTGCTTTGTTCTGCTCGCCCGCTGTAAAAAGTTGGTGGCATTAATAGCGTGGTTTTCGAAGGATGGCGTTTAAATTAAATGCATTGTCACTTATGGTAAACCTCTAGTGCGTTAGCGCTGTTTTATTTATGGCAGTTTCAGTTTTTTACATAGCCTTTCATTGAAAATCCCGAAATATGGTTTCTTCGGCCAAAATCAAAATCGAGGTGCAGTCAGAGAAACCAAAACCATTGTCTGAGGTCATTACATTTAAGCTTCTTCTTAAGCTTATGCATTATTCTGGAAGAAGTTTTACTCAAATATCTGACCGATTATAGGTCTTTATTTTGAGGTGAGTGGATTCCTGGAATGTTCCAGGACATTGACAATACACATATTATGTACGTTCTTATGGCATTCGATTTAGTCCATATTTTCGGTATGAATTTTTTATCTACAGTTGCACTACTTTCCAGAAAACTCAAGAGTTTTTAAACTAACTATAATTAGAAAATTTTAGTGTCAGCTCACCTAATCTTACCACTAAGATTTTTCTGGTAAGTAGCCCAATTAAATAGAAATGTAGTAACAAATGAGCTTGATTATTTACCCATGTTCTTTTCTCTCTTTACCATAAGAATCAAACTAATGGATAAATTTATTAAAAACACAAAGATTACAAAAAAAGTAAAGCCATCTCTACAACAATGTCATATTAGTCAGAGATAGAATGGCCAAAGGGCCAAATATCGTAAAACAAATGTACTGAGATAATAAGGATTACTTATTAATTCGAGGCAAACCGTCATAAAAAAAATTCTTTTACTACAGGCACATTCAAAGCTTGAGCTTAGCTTATCTCCCACTAATAAGTCAAATGATTCTGTCAATTTTTTGTAACATCATAATCGCAACTGTCAATTGAATCGGTTATTGTTCTCCAAATAGGCTGTTATCCCCCTTACCTTACCCACTCTTACCGTAGGTGATGCTAAATTCCGAGATGGATCAAAGCCTCAATCATCGAACTTCTTCAGCCAGCTTGGCCCCTAGCTATCTACTCCAGTTTTGCACATTAAGTCGGTTGACTTTAATTTTTCTCATTTCATCGTTCCCGATGGAAACCAGAGACCAGAGACGTCTTCCCTTCCTGCCAGTTGGATCTTACAAATTCTAGACCCAAGTCCCAACGTTTAAGTCGCCTATAGTTCATGCCTGTGAAAGGCTGAATTCTTGCACACGTCTGCTTCGACCTTCATATAGACAGCAGCTATGACCTCTATTATCAAAAAATTGAGTCATGCTTCCATGATTTTTTTTTAATATGCCCTTCCAAGCCTTAATATAAAAAATACGTACAGCTTAGGCCTGTCAAGCATGAGCCGAAATTACTTCTCTTTAAATTTCTTTTTCTTTTTCTCGCAATTCTTATAAATAAACCTATTCAAAAAATAAGCCCCTAAGTGCGATTAATTCTCATCCCTTTCTTATCAGCTCCTTAAGTTCAAGATTCCCTTATTTTTATTCCAAGCAAATTATCATAATTAATTAGGTGAATACACTTTAAAAATGAGCTCCAAGTAAAGCCTGTGTTCAGAGTTTCCATCACCATATCTAAACCCCAATACCCATATTTGTATGCTAAATCCCATTTATATAAATGATAATTTTTTTTGCTGCCACGTGTGATATGATTCAAGTATCTATATCCATATAGACTGTATCCCTAAAATGCTACCACAAGCACGCCATACCTAGCTTAATGATAAATTCAAAATTCTCTGGAGTACCCTTTAAAGCTCTCCATGTCACATGCACATCACACCATTGAACTGCAAACAAATGGCCAAATCCAACCCGTGCTCTCGGTGGCATATAGACACCATACTTTTCTGGATTCTGATATAGCCTCGACTATACATGTTGTCATCATCGTCGTCCTTGCATTTGGAATCAGCTCGAGCGCTCGTCCTCGTAGGTATAGGGAAATATGCGCATAAAATTACTCAAATTCCCCAGCTGTTTGCTCTTTTTTCAAGCCGCGCGCCGTGCCTCACCGTATTGTTGCCAGTTGGCAGTTGCCAGTTTCTGTTGGCAATGCGATATGTGCGTTGGTAGGTTTCAGGCGAATACATTACAAAATAATGTGTAGAATGTTGAATCCCAGATTCTGTGTTATGTGCATAAGAGTGTTGCTGCAGCAGCTTGTAGATACATCTATTTATGAATTGAAACCTTCAAATTCTAATGAAACTGACATTGATTCCGGATGAAATATTGAAATATACATATATGTTGCTCCCCGCACATTCCTCCTCTATCTCTTTTCAATTCCAATGACATGGATATAAAATCAGTAGTTTTAATTTTTTTTTTTTAATAAATTAAAGCTTGTTCTTGACCGGAAGGGAATGAATAGTGCTTTTGCAAATGGAATATGATTTCCCAGAATTCCATATGTGATGTTGAAATACAAATTTATTAATAACGGGCGGGGGTGGCAATGAATTCTGTAAAGGCACGTGTAACTGAATACAATCTATTATTTTCTATGAATTTGGAAAATAATATATGCGAATATAGTAATGTGCAAAAAAAAATATTTTTTTAATTTTTTATTTATTTTTAACATCTTTAGCTTAACTTTTAAATTTAAATGTAACTTAACAAAGATGTAGAAACAGTTAACTTTAAATCCTTTAAGTAGAAGTTAAATAAAAAAATAAATTTATTGACAGCTCCTTAAGGAGCCAAGGCCTGGTGACTTATTATCTCAACCATTCCTGTGTGTGTGTTGTTAATATGCCTACAGTTTACCGCCGAGTCGCAACGGGTACATGATATTCACTTTTTCGAGACAAATTTTTCTCTTGGATGTTTTGCCATTTCCTCGCAAGAGGCAGTATCCCGGAAAAGAAGGTGGCTATGAGCTGGATTCGAACCCAGGCTCATTCGCTTAGTAGTCCGACATACTAACCACTAAGCCACGGGGCACTACACTAAGAAGAATTTGATTTACTTTACTTCAACCACAACCAACAAAATTTTGGGCTAGCTCGGTTCTGCCTATCTGCCTTCCAGTTTTGCACGTGAACTTGACTAAAGCCCTGTTGAACTTGCGTGACCCTGCGACGTCCCTGCTGGTTTTTACTTGCGATTATAGGGACTATAAGGCAAGTTATGCATTCGTAAAAAAAAAAAAAAAATTCTAACAATCAAACATGATATTACGATGATAGAGAAGTCAAAAAAAGTGGGTCCGGAAATTCCCTCCGTCTGTCTGTCTGTCTGTCTGTCTGTCTGTCTGTCTGTCTGTCTGTCTGTCTGTCTGTCTGTCTGTCTGTCTGTCCGTATCGATATCTACGGCCTAAACGGTTGGGCCGATTTGATTCAAACTTGGTATATAGTATTTTTAGAGTGCTCTACCCGACAGTTTTTGGAATTGGCATTCTAGCTTCAAAACTAACGGTACCTGCCATATAACTTTTATTATAAAACTTATTTTTCTCGAAAACGGCTCCTACGATTTTGATTAAACTTTCAGAATGATGTTTTCTGTGCAAAATCTATCTTTTAATTTTAATGGATTTTTCAGAAAAAGTTTTATAACGGTACCTCCCATATGACCGGTTATTTAAAATCAGACTTTCTCGTTAACTAATTGACGGATTTTGATGAAATTTTCAAAATATGTAGTGTTTTATGATGTAAATAATATTGCTTATCAAAATTTTCAAAAACATTTTTTTTTAAATTTTAATAATTTTTTTAAAAAAATATTTTGTTTTTTGAATATTTTGAAAACGGATCTATAGATTTTTTTTAAATTTTTCTCCTAGTATAAACTATAGATTTCTTAAAATTGACATACTAACAAAAATTTTAAAATATGTTTTCGAAAAGTTTTTCAAAAAAAACATTTTTTTGAAAAAACTGGTCGAAAGATTTTGAAATGAAAAATTCATAAAATAGAAAACAGCAAAAGAAATAAGATGGCTTACAACATTTTTTCCAAAAAACGTTATGAGTAGTGTTTTTTGAATTCATAAATTTTTTTCCCCAACATTTTGTTTCATATTGCTCGGCTAAGCCCTAGCCAAGCCATTAGTCAAATCAAAGAAAGTGACAACCTACATTACATACATACTTACGTATTTTAAAGTATTTTTCATCATCATAAAAGCACAGAATAAATAAGGAAGCCTTTGATAAACACACAAAAACAACTAACAAATAAAAAAAACTATTCGATTACTACTGAATGCAAAAATTTCAATCGAGAAAACAAAAGTTTACACCTTCCTATAAATAAACAAAACCACTGTGTTAACTTTTAATATTGTCTCTATACCTACTGGCTTAACAGTAGTTGGAACACGTATCTTAATTTTAGTACCTACCTTCCTTCCAACCTTATTATAGGTACCTAAATCCTTTATAAATTCCATTGGTCCCATATTGGGACGTATAAAGGTCCCTTTACCTAGCATTATTGCCATAGTGCTGATTCCGACGAATCTTTATGCCAGTTATGTTCAAATTTTTCCATACCAAAATGAAAATTTAACTGAAAAAAGTCCTTTGTATCTTTCTAACGGGTGATTTTTTTGAGGTTAGGATTTTCATGCATTAGTATTTGACAGATCACGCGGGATTTCAGACATGGTTTCAAAGAGAAAGATGCTCAGTATGCTTTGACATTTCATCATGAATAGACTTACTAACGAGCAACGCTTGCAAATCATTGAATTTTATTACCAAAATCAGTGTTCGGTTCGAAATGTGTTTCGCGCTTTTTTATCGACAAATTTTGTTCAGCGATGAGGCTCATTTCTGGTTGAATGGCTACGTAAATAAGCCAGCAACTATTCCAGCTTTGGAAGACAACATTTCCGAAGAAATTCGGGCTATTCCGGCCGAAATGCTCGAAAAAGTTGCCCAAAATTGGACTTTCCGAATGGACCACCTAAGACGCAGCCGCGGTCAACAAGTTCCCAAGCTCTTAAAAAATCACCCGTTATTAGCAAATTATATTATAAACAGTAAGCAGCAAGTGGAAAGATAATACTACACTAAAAAACTGCAAAAGCTAACAATCCTATATATTTATGTGTTTATCCCTTTGTCGTGACGCATGTTCGTTCGAGCTTCACCCCAAAACGATTCTAAGGAAGTTGCACGTCATACAAAAAATATTAAAATAAAATCTTTGTCAAAAAGACGCCTGCACTTAAAATGGATTAGCACATAAGAGCAAGTACGTGCGACCCAGTCGTGCCTTTTATTTTCTTCGATCAGCCGTTATGTGAATATTTGGACGATTAGGTCCTCTGGCCACATTTGCATATGAGTTGGTGCATACTTCTAACCAAATAATTGTCCGCAGATCTGAAAAGTTGGGCGCATTTAGAAAATGGGCTCCAGTGGCTCTATCGGTCTTAAACTTAGATTAGATACTTTGTCCAAAACATGTTTTGTTCAAGAACTCGAAAACATATGTTTATGTCTGCCTTACAGCAGCCGAGGGCCTCAACTACTTGTTTTTCTATCCGATCCGAAGTTCGTTATTCGAACTCGTTCGAAGGCTTACGATGCCATCAAAGGAATTAGTAAATTTAGTGGGGCTCATTTGTGCATTTAATTATTTTTTCCGCACAGCACTGTAAAGTGTTAGTTTTAAAATCACAAAGCCTATTATATCTGGTATTCCAATTTGTATTTGGAATTTAATTTTGAGCTTTGTTCTGTTCGGAAAATTGGTTATTTGATAGATTATTTTGAGTGTTGGTAGGAATATAAATTTCTTTTGTACAATTAGTATCATTAATTATTTTTTTTAATTATATTTTAATACAAAAAATCAATTCCTTATAAATTTGCTCTGCAACGCAATAAATTTTGTATCCATTTAAAAATTGATTTAAATATATATCTTGAAATACGCCTGATTATCATCGTTATTAGCGAAAAAACAGGCTTCGGGAGTCGTGGTCTATGCCATCTTTTTATTGTAGGCAAAGTAAATACAAAATGCACGTACTTGCTTTTTTATACGGTCACAGCGTGGAATAAAATTTGAAAAAATATTAAGGAAACCTCTAAGTTTTTGTTGCAACTTTTAATTATTTTTGGAAAATAACACTTAAATAACTTTTAGCGAAATAATTTTAACGTAATTTTATTTCTTTAAAAAATCATTTCAAAATCTTAGGAAAGGTTTAAAAAAAACCTTTTTTTATTTTTTTTTTAATTTAACAAAAAATAATCCAAAAATGCAAACTTAACCAGAAAAATAATTTTTTTTCATAACAAAATTAAAAAAAAATACCTACCCGTTTTATATAAATTAAAAAAAAATTAAACAAAAAATTATTAAAGATAGAAAAATAAAGTTTTCTTAATAACTTAATGTTAAATAACTATGGCTACGTCTTCGGTTAACCAGCACTCGAAAGAGTCGAAGAAAAATAAAACCAGTGCTATGGGGGATATCGATTTGAGCCCACCATTTAAAATTTGTTTTCACCAAAACATAACTTACTCCTACAGTACGTTTTTTTTTCCTTCGTATTTCTTCATCCACTTACAATTTTAACCCAAGGTACTTTCAATTGTTGACTTCTGTTGACTTCTGCAATTGTTGACTTCTGTTGACTTCTGGCCTTTAATTTTGATGTCGTCTTCAATAAGTCAATATCTGAATGGATTTGATGACGATAGTCCCTCTTGTTGACCTGCCCAAATCACGGATTGCTTTCTCCTTTCTCCAACGCCAGGCTTAAGAGTATGCAATCCAGACTATTTCCTTGTCGGAGTCCATTAAAGATACTGATTGGTCTTGACAGCAAAGCAGCTACTGTTACTTGGCTTGTAATGTTGGCCATGGTCAGCCTAGAAAGTCTTGTCAATTTTTTTGGGATGCCGAATTTTCGTATGACATTATAAAATTATGGCCTCGATATGCTATCGGAGGTGGCCTTAAAGTTTGTAGAAAGATGGTATGTTGGAATTTTAAATTCCAGACTTTATCCATCACCTACCTAAGTATAAAGATCTGATTAATATTTAATTGTTGACCTTTTGGAATTTGTTTATCTTCCCATACTAATTGTACTCTGATTTTATGAATTTCTTGCATTAACATCATTCTGAAATAAATTGCACGACTGGATCGAACGTACTTGCTCATATGTGCGGTCACATCGTCGAATAAATTTAAAAAAATGCACGACTGGGTCGCACGAACTTGTTCTTATGCTAGATAATTGCTTAGTGGCTGCATATGTATTTATATAATGAATGTTTTTTTAGACGTGTGGTTTTCAAGAAGATATAAAACGCATATAGTTTAATGTTATGGTCAAGAATTTAGCTTGATTATAAAGATAAGGGTTTGCATTATGTTTTAAAAATGATTTCAGGGAAGTGGCCGCCGCGGTTGGCTCGAATAAATTCCAACCGAGGCCCAATTTTGCGAAAATCGGGATCGGTGACCATCTCGTTTTGGGCCCATTGGCCGAACGTGTGACGCGCTTGATGGTCGTTCGGTTTCAATTCTTGCACGAGTTGGATGTTGTAAGCCTGTAAACCAAGATTCTTCCGCAAAATCTTCCATAAAGTGGATCGGCACATCTCCAATTGTTGCGCGCGATGGCGGATGGACTCATTCGGGTCTTCTTCGATGCTCTGCTCCACCGAAACGAACCGTTATTATGGTAATAAATTTGCACAATTTGCAAACTTATTTGGGAGTAAGTCTATTCATTATAAAATGGCAAACCAAACTGAGCATAAATCAAGTGACAGCTGTCAAAAAGACCAACTCCGAAAGAAGTATTGCCAGATTGAAAACCACAGGTCTATTAAAATAAAAAAATAAATATTTTTTTAAGAAAATTCTTTCATTTTTTTAATTAGCTTAAAAGTTTTTTTTTCGGAAAAACTAAGTATGCAATAAAATTTGAAAACTAAATGTCTATCGAAAATAATAAATATTGAAAATCGTTCGACCAGTTTTCTGAAAAAGTCGTTTATTTTGAAAAACTTTTCAATTTTTTTTACATTTTTTTCTAGTATGTCATTTAAGGAAATCTGTAGTTTACATCTGGGAAAACTATTTAAAAAAAATTCAATCAACCCATTTTCAAAATATTTCGAAAACCAAATTTTGAAAATTTTGAAATGCAATATTAATTGAATTATAAATGACTTCCTGTATGCAAAATTTTATTGAATTCTAGATAATAGTTTACGATAAAACCGCATTTGAAAAAACCAGTTATATGAGAGGTACCGTTATGGAGCAAATTTCAAAAAATTCATTCTAACTGAAATATGATTTGTTGTAAAAAAAATAGCACCCTAAAATTTTTATCAAACCCGTTAGAGCTATTTTTGAGAAAATCTAACTTTTTGTTAAAAATTGTATGGCAGGTACCGTTATTTTTCGACCTAGAGCAAAAATGAAAAACAGCCCCCGAGATACTACCTAATATGTAAATACTAAATACCTAGTTTGAAGCAAATCGCCCTATCCGTTTAGGCTGTATAGGCGCAAACAGACCGACAGACAGACGGACGGAATTCGCGGACCCACTTTTTTTCGACTTCTCTATCATCGTAATGTCATGTTTGATTGTTAGATTTTTTTTTTTGCACGAATCTATAACTTGTATCATAGTACCTATAATCGCAATATATATATATATATAATATCCTCAGCAAATTCTAAATTCTTCTTTTTCTGCAAATGAATTTATGTTTTATTAATATTGAATCAGCCACCTTCTTAAAATTAAAATGTGGTGTGCCGCAGGAATCAATAATTAGGCCTCGGCTTATTTTTGTTACTCGTTCATGGGCATTATTCAGTTTCATCTTTTCATTAGGGACTAACTGTAAGATATAGAAAATATGCATCCAGAAACTGTTTTTTAAATAGTCTCGAAACATTAAATTGTTGGATCAGATAATTGGAAAAGGTCTCGAAAGTTAGAATCATGTGTAGTATTTGTATAATACACTAACTTAGGAAGACCAAGCCAAAGAAATAGAGTGTATCAAATTCCAGAGTTTTCATGAGCATTGATGATAAAATTAAATTAGATTATTCCCAATTTTAAATAATAAATGTTTTACTACTGTACAATAAATAAAAATCAATATTTAATAAAGTTAGATAATTAAAAGAAAAATTAATGTTTTAATATTCTTTTTCTAAAAAAAAATTAAATAATAAACAAATTTTTTAGTTCATGAAATGATATCCATTTTTTAATCTAAGGTAAATCAAATTCAACAAACTTATAAGGTTTTCTTCTCTTCTTTTCCCAGGGTATTTCTGGCACATAACAGACCTTCATTTGGATACCATTTACTCAACACAGGGTGATGTCCTTCGCAGTAAGTATCAAACAAAGAAATAAATTAAATTCTTCTGTCAGGAAAGCATAAAATGCGAAATCCCTACAAATTAAAGGAAAACCTTGACGTGACCCATGCCGTGACCCAATCAAGCTTTAAAATATCATCGTGTTCTTTTTTTCCAATTAAATCAGTTGTGGCAACAAAAATCTCTTCCATTAAAAGGCAGACATTTTTTGTTACCAATTTTCTAGTCAAACACCTTAACCCATAGGTTCACTCATGGGAAAAAATAAAATGTTACTGAAATCCCTTGAACCACACAACCATAGCTATAAGAATATTTGATTCGTCCTTTCGGACGTTTATATAAAAAAAAATTAAACTTTTTTTTCTTTTTTGGCATCATAGACTGGAAAATCTTTTTTTTTGTCTTAAATCAGACACAAAATCAGTGAAATTAATTTGGCACTGACCCAGATGAGTGATTTAAGGATATTTCTAGAAACGTGATCTCATTGTGAATCTGAGGCTGAATGTGAAATAAACAATTTTATATTCTTTGCAAGGACTGTATTATAGCTTTGCTGAAAGAAAACATCCTTTTTGGCTATTAAGACCCAATTCGACCTTAAGACAATATAAATTAATCCTTCGAGCCGTTTCCTTCTCCCTGACTGAGATGGAATCGTCTTTAAACTGCACCTAGGAGCTTTGGTATTTCATCTCATCATTTCAAGTTCTCAAAACCTTGAAAAGAAAAGCCCAAGAGTGTGTTTCATAATGAATCGCGCATCCTTGTTTGCGACAATGCATCTTGACAATGACAAAAGACAAAGAAAACTCATCACCAAAGACAAAACAATCAGCTGATGCTGCATCTCATCATCATCGTCGTCGTTTCAATTGAGCTCATTTCCAACAAACAAAACACTACACCATTCCTGCATCTGCAACTTGGCCAAATCCGATGTCGGTGTCAGAAAAATGATTTAGATGCGATGACAGTCAGAATAAATTACATAGAACAACACCGGATACAGCAGAGGAAAGCAAGTAGTCAGCCATATAGGGAGCATCGATTGCATTGCTGCATCAATTATTTACAAGCAAACCACCATCAGCTGCTGCTACTGCTGCAGCAACAACAAGTCAACAGAAATTGCATATATCAGTGATGCGGCATGTCGACCTCGATTCAGGCCAGAGTACACAGGATTCCTCTGGAATTATGTTTCTAGGACGTAAATTCATTTTTTACTTAAATTTAATTAAAAAGGACGAAATCGCACGAATAAACTCCGATGATGATGCAACAGCCATCCAATATGGGTATATACTACGTATGCGTCGTTTGGTTGATTGACTCGAATATGCTCTACATGTGTGTCCTTGTTCGAGATGATTTTCGGTTCCAAGTGTGTGGTTTTGAGTGCGTGTCTAGTGCAAGCACTCTAAACCGAACGAAATGATTCGGAAGGAATTTCACCAATTAAATCTCACTCATGCACAGGATGGCGTTCCTCTCATACAATCGATTGTTCCAAATAGAAAAAAAAAGATATCCAGCATCAATTAGGTGAAAGTCTCGTTGAGAACTATGAATTTGGAAAATTTTGCGAAATGTCGTGAAAGCAATATGCTGCGCCGTGTTTCAAGATGAATATCAACCGAGAATCACAAACAGGACTATGTAGTGATATGTTCATGTAAAAGGACAACATCAATGACAAGCTGTAGCAGGAGGAACAAAATGTTCATCCTGTTGCCACTGCTGATACCAATCGCGCATGGTGAAAACAGAAATAGGTTCCAGCAGACTATACCTCTTCCTACTTGATCAGATTATTCAATTTACAAAATTCAAACCAGGCAAAGGGAAAACTCTCCCGTCGAGTGAATGGGAATGAATCCCAAAAAAAAGTTCCCGAGATGCTGAACAATGGATGAGATAATGATTTTTGTTGTTTAAAAACAAAAAAAACTTTTTTTTATCAACAAAGAGTATAAAAAGGGTATGAAAGGCAGAACACCCACATTTAATGAAGTATCGTCCTGTTTTGGTTGTTTTTTGGTATGTGAAACAGAACTCCTGTTTACAAACTCTTGAGTCATTATCAGTGATGTAACCGTTTAAAGAAATTACTTTAATAAGTTAAGCGGGGAGTACCTATTTTGGGAGAATTTGTTAATTGAATGTCGTTTTGCATCCATCTAAAGTTGAGGGGTTGTTGTACAGAAGACAAAAACTAGGATTTTGAAAACTCAATAAAAAACAAATGGCAAACTAATTTAATTGAGTTGCAACCGAAGTTTAATTTTTAAGTTAAAAAAACTTGATCTAGTTAATGTAAGGCAGATCAGTGAATATTTTGATGCCGAGATTCCAAAAAATCATAAATGAAATTGAAAAAAAAATGGGCACGACTGGGTCGCACGTACTTGCTGTAATGTGCCTGATTACATTGGAAAGCAAGATCTTTGACAGAAACAAGTAAAAGTAACGATGCAAATAACACAGTTTGAACTTATAAAAAGTATCAAAACCACAATACTTAACGGTTTTTAGTTAAAATGAAGTACGCCATCACACGTCTTATATAACAAAGAATTTACGAAAAAAATATTTCGAAAATGTTAGGACCGGTTTTGATAATATCTTGTTTTTTATTTTTGGTTTTTAGAAAAAAAAAATTATTTTGGTATGCACTTTTTAGAATTAATTAATATACATCTGATTATAAAATATAAAATAATTTTTTTTTGATTAGTTTTAAAAAATATTGATTTTTCAAAAAAAAAAAAAAATTAATTTTTATTAGAAAAAAAAAGTTATTACAAACTTTGATATGCAGAACTTATTAAACTACTTTGGTCTTCTTAAATTCAAAATTTGACAGAAATCCAAAAATCCGTTACCGAGAAAGACCAACATTAAAAAAACCGTTATATGAAAGGTACCGTTAATAGACTTTTCCCGTTAATTTGGTTCTAATCAAATGATAGCCAATACCAACAAGAAAATTCTCAAAAAATTTCATCAAAATCGTTGGAACCGTTTTCGAGAAAAATAAACTTTTCCTTATCGGTCATATGGCAGGTACCGTTATTTTTAGGCTTAAAAATAAAATTTTAATTTCCCCAAAATAATAACACACACAAAGTTTGAAGATAATCGCTTAAGCCGTTTAGTCTGCAGCCGTTATCCATACTGACAGACAGACAGACATTTTTTCTTGATCACTTTTTTAGACTTCTCTATGATCGTAATGTCATGTTTCATTGTTACCAATTTTTTTATATTGACGAATCCTGAACTTGCCTTATAGTCTCTATAATCGCAAGTAATAAAGACAACATGATTTGGAATTCTTTTGCTATTGGTCGGGGTTCGATTCCGCGTCAGAGCTATTCAGTTGTTCAGGCCACTGCCTCTTGCCAGGAAATGGGCAAATCCTCCAAATCCTTGAAAAAGGGCATCTCATTTATCCCTTCGAATATGGAGAAAAAAAAAAAAAAAAAAAGCTTTTTTAAAAGCTAGTCCACGAACTTAGGACAAGCCAGTCCAAAGTTATATTTACAAAAAAACCAGGCTTTACCATATAAGCGATTATCTCAGGTGGTAGAGTGGCCGGACGCGGCGAAGAAGAGCCCAGGTTCGAATCCAACCTGGGGGACTTCACCAACACTTTTCGGGAAAAAGTGTTGGAAAACAGATTAAGCCTAGAAGGCGATAAATCAAATTCCCAACCAATGGAGGAAGAGAAAGAAAAGGTGGTGCCATCGGATGATGGGCTACCAATAACATCGGCTGATGCACCAATGACGTCAGCGAAAAGGCGAAAAAAACAAGTTAAGCCTAATCTTGTGAAAAGGCAAACCAGGGCAACTCCGGCCATATTGCAAACCGTAGAGGAGTTGGAAAAAGAGCGGCCAGCCAAATCCAGTGCCGCAGAAAAGATACGTCGGCGTCCGACGATGAGGAAGAGGAAATTAGTGAGTTCGAACGAAAAATTCAGGCCGTTCGAGTAAAACAGGAGACAAGGAGGAGGGAAGAAAAGCTCGCCAAAGAGCTCAAGGAGGCAGCCAGAGTTAAGGCCCACCAGACGGCAGAGCAGCAACAGCAGCAAATTCAACAACAGCAGCAAGCACAACTGCAGAAACAACAACCAACAGCAGCAGAGTCAACAGCAGCAAATACAACAGCAGATGCAGAAGCAACAGCCATCGCAGACAAAACAAAAACAAGGTAAGGTGCCGCCAATAAATACATTTAAAATGAACCTAAAAGAAACCATAGATATTTGTAAGGCGATAATTTTTTAATAAAGAGATTGAGTAATGATAGGCATGCTATCCACTGCTTCTCAGTGGATCAGCACAAAAAAGTCAAAAAGATCCTCCAAAAAACGGCCACTGAACACTACAGTTTCACGCCGAAAGAGGAAAAAAACGGTCCTCTTAAAGGGCCTTGACAGCTCCACTGACACGGTGGCGCTTTTAAACGAACTCCGTCGTGTAGCGACGAACGATCTCGAGTTCGTGGGGGTCAAGCGTTTCACGACTGCCAGAGCTAGACGTGAGCAACGGAAATTACCGTTCTTCCTGGTTCAGTTGTCGCCCAAAGCAAACTGGATAGTCTACGGAAAATTACCAACCTAGACTACCAGGTTGTAACCTGGGACAAATGAAAGAGACGCGGCGACATGCTTCAATGCATGCGCTGCCAAAGGTTCGGGCATGCCGCGGCAAACTGCGGTATGCAGTCTCGCTGCGTGAAATGCAGTGAGAACCACAATATAGGTGAGTGTAAATTCGGACAGGAAAGGGTCGAAGATAAAACCCAACTCAAATGTGTGCTTTGCGGTGGCGAGGGGCACCCTGCTAGCTATCGGGGCTGTCCTAATTTCCAGCAGATAAAGCAAACAAAAGCTCCGAAGGTGGTGGAGAGGCGACCTGTTTTTGCTCCTGCACCTACAGCCGTTGTGCCCCAAATCTCTTACGCCCAAATGGCGGCAGGGAGGGCAACAACAACGGTACAGCCACAACCAAAGGTTGCCAAACAGGCCCCCGTGCCTACGGCACCTGCGGGATAGGCCGATATAATGACTGTGTTGCTGGCCATGCAGGCCCAGTTAACCAGCCTACAACAACAGCTCGGAAAGCAGGAGGAAAGACTAGACCGTGTCTACGTTAACCTTCCCAGCTTAGGGCAATTTAAACCATAATGGGCGCGCTGTACGAGAACCCCTTTAGAATCCTGGCTGTGAATGTAAATTCACTAATCAGGACCGAACGTAGAGCAAATTTGTTTCAATTGTTGCATGATCACAGTCCAGATGTCTTTTTGGCTAGCGAAACCAAGCTAAACCAGAAACACAAACTGACTCATAATAATTACAATATCGTAAGAAGGGACCGGCCCAACTCCGGCGGGGTCGCTATCTTTTTACGAAAAGGTATTGATCATAAGGTCATATATAATAGTGAAGTGCGAAGATTCGAGTTGCTAGAAGCTTGCATCATATGCATTCCTCTCCAACATGGGAAGCTAATGTATGTGATCGCAGTGTACGCACAAGAAGCACCTCAACCTGCAAACTTTATTGCAGAGCTCGAAAAAACTTTTCGAGTGCCTTAGCCTGCACTCGGATGAAAATTACTTTATTATCGCTGGGGATTTCAATGCCAAACATGAAGATTGGGGAAATCAAATCCAAAATCCAAGGGGATACCATCTTTTTTATTGGATGGGTCGACACCATATTGAGTATAAAATCGACCTTCTTGCTACATATAGACCATCGTTCCCAAGGAGCGGTGCTTTTCTAGATCTACTACTGTTAGACTCAAGACTGACAGTAACTGACTCTGTGGGCCAACAGACAAGAAACTGTTTACAGACGGTAGAATACGACAGTGACCACTGCGGACTATCCGCCGTCATACAGCTACCAAATGAGCTTGTGGTGTTGGATGAATTTGTGTCTGCGCGCTCTTAAAATTTTAGTAAGGCACGCTGGCCACGTTTCTCCAACATCCTGACCAGAGAACTCCTCTCTAACGACATTGTGCCTCCAAACGACAGGAATCTATCGAACGTAGAGATCGAAGGATACCTGCTTCAGATGGATGGTGTCATAAAACAAACGATGGACAAAACAATCCCACGATACAAAGAACATAACGCAACTGAAATGTACAAGAACGCGACAATAGACGCACTACATAGACAAAAAAGTGGCCTCCTGACAAGATTAAAAGCTTGTACAGGCGGTTTACTGACAGAAATGATCCGGAGATTAGGACACTGAAATCTTCAATCAAAAATGTCAACTCGCTCATTAAAAAAAACTATCGATTGTCTATTAACTCTTACTGGGATAACAGAATTCAAGCCGTTAATTCTACCGACCCGAGTATGTTTCCCGAGATTAAAAAAACTTTAGAAAGAACACTCAAAATGATCGTCCGTGTCTTAAGCTCCAAAGACCAAGACAATGAATACATTATCCTGACCGCAGGAGTAGATCTGGGGGACGCCGTCTTGGACGACGACTTCTTTATGATTGAAGATCCATTGGAGAAGGTTGAGACAGTGGGTTCTGCTTTTCAGCAAGTGTATAAGGTGAATGAGTCCATTCATCCAAATCACGACCTGGAGAACAGAACTCTGCTGAATCACTTCTACCTGCGAAATAGCATCACGCAATGGCGATCTGAGAATCTTGGTTTTACCGGGTTCAATGAAGACAATCTGGCAAACGCCACCATCGCCGAGCTAAATGGGCCAAGTTCCCTGCTCATCTCGAAGGTCGAACTACAAATGATCTTCGCATCATTAAAGAAAAAGAAGTCAGCAGGAGTCGATGGTATACCCAATGTTGTACTACGACATCTTCCTGAGGAAGCAATAAACATATACACAACACTGTTCAACAACGCGCTGAATAATGCATATTATCCAGTGAGTTGGAAGACAGCAGTTGTACATCCTCTCCCCAAAAAAGGAAAGGACAATTCCAATCCGGAAAATCTCCGGTCGATAAGTCTTCTTCCGAGTATCAGTAAGGTATTCGAAAAGGTTATCAATAGAGCTCTGTCCAAGTGGGCCGAGGACAAAAATATAATTCCAGACACCCAGTTCGGCTTTAAGGCGGGACATGACACAATTCATGCCGCGTCAAAGCTAGTATCTGCTGTCCAATGGAACAATGCTAAGAATCAATGCACAGGTGCCTGTCTGGTTGATTTGGAGAAGGCTTTCGACACCGTATGGTTAGAGGGTCTGTATCTGAGGCTAACCAGATGGGACATAAGTAAACCACTGTTATATATGCTTTACGACATGCTTAATGGTAGAAAGTTTTTTGTCAAGAGTGGCAATGTAACATCTACCACAACGTTTGATATTAAAAACGGTCTGCAACAGGGAGCGGTGAACTCGCCGATTCTCTTTAGTATTTACACCAGCGATCTCATTGGGAGTCTACCTCATGCAATTGCGTATGCCGATGATTTAGTTGCGTACAGAACAGGTCCAAAGTTGAAGTAATCAGAATTCTCTTGCAACGTGATTTCGATAAAATTCAAAAGTACTGTAATGATTGGAAGCTGAAAATTAACTTCCAGAAATGTGAAACTATCCTGTTTAGAACCCCTTTGTTTGGGGCCTCTAGGGATACGAGAAAGAACTGGCGCAAGCTAGTGATCGCTGGGCCACATGGACATCCACTGGCGAGTAAAAGTGTAGTAAAGTACCTTGGCATCTGGTTGGATCAGTATCTATATTTCAATCGACATGTAGAGGCTACTCTGGCCAGGGCTAGGGGAGCTTTTGCCCTGACAAGACGGTTGTTTTATAGCAGCCGCCTTGATAGCAGGGTGAAAGTGATTTGCTACATGGCCCTAATCAGGCCGATGATTGCCTATGGATGCCCTGTGTGGTTCAACGTTGCACCATCTCAAATGGAAAAGATTCGGGTGTTCGAGAGACAGTGCCTTCGCACTTGTCTCGGTCTTTATAGAACACCAGAGTCGGAGTACAAACACTATTACAACGGGGCCAATACAAACAGGATAGATAACTTTTTAATTAAGCTCATTCGCGGACACATTGCAAGGGCGATGACCTCAACTAATGGACAAATCTTCGGGGCTTACTTCCAAGATGAATATTTTGAAAGCACACGTTCGAGTGGTTTTATCCCGCCCGAGGCTTTCCTATACCTTGATAGTCGAGGGCTGATTCAGAATAGATCGGCGATTCCGTTGATCTACCACGTCGGCCGCAGAACAGTCGATAGGCGGCTCCTCTACGACCGAGACATAGTCGCTGGGAGCGAAGCAGAGCGCCTCCGTTTCAGTAGGGCCGTGCCCGACCGGGATCGGAAGGAAGCCCTAGATCAGGTCCACCAATTTTGGTGGCTGAGCTAAAACCCGACCATTTTCAGTCGACATAGACGAAATATCGCAATTAAAATTAAGTTAGAGTTAGAGATTAATTTAGAGCGCCCGCATAGGGCCAGTAAGTTAATTAAGTTGATAGTTTTATCTAGTTTTAAGATTTTTGTCTAGCCTGTAAGTATAGTTATAAGTAAATATGAAAATAAAAATCAATTAAAAGTAAAAAGGGATTAAAGGTGTGTTTTGTCAAAGCATAAAAGTTAAGTGTCACTTGAAAAAGTATGAAAACGTTGCATAGTGAAAGGCGGACAAAAATACAGTGCAGCTCATCTGAATAAGGCCAACAGTTCTTAGCACAAATTCGATGCATCAATTCTTATTAACAGCACATGATGTTAGAGTGAATGGAAGAAGTTGCAAGCTTATTTAATTTTGTTTACATAAAAAATATTCAAAAACGAACAATGAGTCCGCAGATCTTATTATGAAGTTGGTCATTCAACTTTAACATACTATACGCAGGCCAAGTAACCATTTTGTAAATCATCTGAAAGCACGAAATTATATTATTTTCTACCAACTGGTAAATGTTTTCATTAATAGAAAAAATATTTAGAAACATGAATATTGAATGTTTGTATGTTTGAATGTTTGTTCCATCATTACGCCTCAATTGCTTAACGGAATTGGATGAATATTACTTCTTAAATAGATGACGGGCTGACTTATAAAAAAGGCTACTTATTACCAAGGAAAATGCACGGTTCCTGTGGGAGAGGCTTAAATGTGAAATTCTGCATGAAAGTATGTTTGTTTGTTATGCCTTCATTTCTCGTACTACGAATTTGTTATGCAAATTTTTTTTAAAGATCCGGTATAAACTATGGAAATTTTTACTGAATCCAAGGAATTTAAGCTATTCGAACAATGGATGTGCTATTGTAAAAGCCGAAAAATAATTGAATAAGAGAAATTATATATTTGAGTTATTTTACTTTACTTTACTTTATTGGAACTTTGATAAGCATTTATTGGGAATTTAACCAAAGCTCTTACAGTTTTTTTTCTAAACCTTTCATTTTTCATTATACTTCATGATATTTTCTCACAGATGGTATGAAATTCAGATCGAGAATATTACCATCATCAATTTTGAATAGTACACATACGCCACAGTGCCGAGACACAAACAGCAATTGTTTTTTTTTTTTTTTTTGTATTTTCACAAATCGTCTGATCACGGCTGGATCTTTATTGTACAATATATTGTATGCAAACCTTCTCTTAGAAAAAGTTAGGTATAACGTTGGAAACTGGATAGAGCCTTCCATGACACTAGATAGAAGATATTAAAAAAAAACTCTCTTCTTTTAAAAGATATTTCGTTGGCGTCTGATGGCTTATAATGTCCTTATAATGACTTACGCATCGAAAGCGTTCTTCTAAAAAGAAATCTAAAAACAAAAAAATGTGTATTACAAAACATATTTAACAACTTTTATTTTTAATTTAGAAAAAAAATTATAAGAATACAAACTTAAGCACAAAAAATACATTTTTCATTAAAAAAAAAATTAAAAAAGAAATTCTCTCACCCGTTTTCAAAATATATATTTCCAAAAAAAAAAAAAATAAAAATAAAAAAAATATTAAAAATACAAAAAAAAGTTCTCGAAAATATTTTAATATGAAATTACTTTGGCTATTTACATTTTCCTGAATATCAATTTTAATTGTTATCGCTTAGCCAGTTCTCGAGCAAATCGAAGAAAAAGAACGGCACCATTTTTAGCTTTGCTGTTAACTTTTATTTTGTTAAATTTTACTCTACATAGTGACCGCACATATGAGCAAGTACGTGCGAATTATTTTTTTTAGCTCCAAAATTAACGGTACCTGTCATATAACCGTTATATAAAAACTTATTTTTCTCGAAAACGGCTCCAAGAATTTTAATGAAATAAAAAATTCTTTTTTTGTTGAATTTTTAACAAAAGTTGTTAAATAAAAACCAGTTTATTTAAAAACCGTTCCTAACATTTTGACAAAAATCACACTGTTTCACATTTTTTTCTACAAATAAAATGGCGTTTTATTTTTTCGACTGAAAACTCTCTTACTTACTTTTTTCGAACAATCAAAAGTCACAAAAATCTAATAAACTTAAAAAGAACTTCAGTTCTTCTTATAAGGTTTTTATTAGATTTTATTCGATGCTGTAACAGCACATAAGAGCAAGTACATACGATCAAGCCGTGCACTTTATTTTTCCACCAAAACATAACGCACACCTACAATAGTACACTGATTTTTTTCATAAAAAAATTGTTGGAGTCATTTTCTAGAAAAAATTATACATGGCAGGTACCGTTAATATTTAGGCTAAAAAAAATTAATAAAAGTCCTCTGAAGAATGTCAAAATAACCTTAAGTTTTAAATTTGAAGACGATTAGCCGAACTGTTAAGGCTGTAAAATACATCCGTACAGACAGAAAGGCAGACAGAATTTGGCTAGGAATGCACATCAATGGGCTTTATTTAAAAATAAAACTAAAAAAAGTTAAGAAGCCATTTTCAAAGTATTAATAATTGCTGAAAAAACTTGTATTTTTTAAAATTATTAAGAATACAAAAAAATGTTGTTCGAAAAATATTCAATGCCAAAATAATTTGGCCACCGTCTTTGCTGATTACCAATTTTGATTGTAATTGCCTTACCAGTTCTCAAGAAATTCGGGGAAAAACCGTCCTATGGGAGATGCTGTTTTGAGCCAACAGCTTACATTTTTTTCACTAAAACATTTTTGAGCTAAAATTTTCATTTGCGGCCAACAATACCTAGGCCCAATTTACGAAGTCGGGATATTGTTTTTTGTTGCTTTAACAAATTTTATTAAAACAAAAATTTTATTTTTTGAAAAGTTCCAGGAAAAGGAAAGTAAGTTCATAAATAAATTTTATTTCTAAAAATTTGAAAAAAAAATAATGGTTTGTGCTATTTTGTATTTCTCGACTTTCATTACCCTTATTTCCCGACGTGGTAACCATTAACATACCTCATTGACAGGGAACAGAACGCGACCTTTGGAATCCGCATATTTCCGTTTAGTTATCTGAAGCAGCCTTTTCAAAAACCAATTAAAAACAGAGTCAACTCTGAATTAAATCTCTGAATATAATTTTCTAGAAAATGTGATTCTACTTCAGTTTCCGGTTTTTTTTTTGTTTGCCTTAATTTTTGAGGGTAAATTTCAGCTGAATTTTATTAGCCTTCTCTAACGCTCTCTGGCAAAGATCTTTCTTTCATTATTGTTTTCCTTTTGTCATTTCAGGTTGTTGGCGAATGGACCGACAAACGAGTTCATCGGGTCGAACGCCGGGTCGTTTTGGTGATTACCTTTGCGATAGCCCATGGAGCCTAATCGAGTCAGCGGCCCGAGCAATGAAATCCCGACAAGGTGACAACGTTGAATTCGTCCTCTGGACGGGGTAAGTGCCATTGTTTTTGAATTTTAAATAATTTTTGCATTTAAGAGCTTAACCCTATCAATGGTTTGGATGGGAGGGAAGGTTTTTTGTTTGGGTTAAAAGATATAACCATTTTGATTCTGGTATTAATGGATCAAACCGCGCTGGGGTTATTATATAGTATAATTTGCAGTCTACTGGCATTTAAAAGGCATGTGAGCACAAGCTACCCAGCACTTAAAGGTTTAATTTTAGAAGTGCATTCAACTTAACCCCAAAAATGCCGGATATAGGACGTGTTTGAAATGATGCATCATTTGAAAAAAGCATTAGGTAAAACGAGGCTGGGAGGTTGTCAGCGTTTAAAAGCCCATTTGGTTTTGTGGAATAATATTTGTGCAGGACTTGGAAATAACTTCCCTTTAGCATGCCAGTTTCTAATGGAGAAAACCCTTATTACCACACTCGCATATTACCAGTTGAAGTAGTTTTTTTGGGGTTTTGTTTTCAGTGGGCTTATCCCCTTGAAATTTTTGAAACCAGGATGCACCTAATGCGTTAAACAAAAAACTGTAAAATCGACTTTGAATTAATATTGAAACTGCTTCTATATAAATTTTTAAAAAGTTCATTTATTTCAATGTTGGAGTAATAAACAATTTTCAAATCGTTATTCCAGGCCATAAATTAAACATTTCCCAGATAGAATAAATTGTTATTCTTCCTAAAGTAAATGTATCCAAATTAAAAGAAAAAAAATACAATCTTTAACATCTTGAAGCGTTTTTCCTATAAAATAATTTGTTTTCATTTTTTTTTATCGAGACGGCTTCTAATTCCACATCCACAGTCGAAGCCATTGAAACGATTTAATTTCGTCGATAAATTTTCCTCGTAAAAAAATGAACAAATAAGCTTTTGAGGACTTAATCAAATTCAGAACTCACTTTTTTCTTGGTTATTGGGTTTCTCTAAATTTCTTAATCCGTAGACCGACTGTCAACACAAAGTCAATTTCCAATCAGCCCGCAATGGGCACATAAATCTCAACCCTCGACTCTTTACAGGCTTCACTCAATCTACCCTATTTCAAGCAATAATCCGCATTTCTTCCCACCACACTCAATTCAGCTGGTTCGCAGTGTATCTATCTCTATATTCTGACTCTCAAGACCTTTACCGGTTAATGTTCAATTCCAGACACTGTCATTAAATTACAAACACAGCTATGTAATGTCAGCAATCGACAAAATTACTCTGCATTATCTTGTAACTGTAGCTGCTTACGAAAATCAATATTATTTCTTCCCCGTATGCACCGGCAATGGTCACAGAACTCAAGCTCGCTTCCAGCTTTTGATATAGTTAATACAAGCGTTTTGTATATCTCTCGGATTACATGAAAATCATGGACCCAGACAATAATAATATCAATATACTCACGCACACCTGGTCACCAGAGGGCGCTGGCTTTTAATTTAAATCTCTCAGATATCATTATTCATTTTGCATTGTGTTGTTCAGATTCCGGAAACAGCATGGCTGTTTAACGGACCGGATAAATTAAACTAGTACAAGCTATGTGTATGTATGTATGTTGGTTGGTATGAGATATTTTCTTCTTCAGCAGGCATGCTGTGCTCTCAGCTCATCAATGTTCCCTTGTTAATGCAATCGGGGGGATGGGGGGTGGGGATTAACTTCTATAATATTTAACGCAGCAGTAATTTAATACTTCATTTATTTCATTATATTCGAACTCCTTCATATCCTTGCAGATTCCATGATATGTGCAATGGTGTGAATGTTTTTTTTTATTTTACTAGTATTTGTTTGTTTCGTTCAATGGCTTATATTGTTCGGCCAGGGTTGTTATTGTCTTTAAAGGCGTATAATAGTTAAATAAGGCATTGTAGTAGTAGTCTTATGTTTTTTTGTGCTAAAGAAACTTAAGAAGTGGGGGAATTTTTTATTATAATTTTTTTTTATTTACTATTATTTATTTAATGATGTTGAAATTGCGATAGTTTTACCAATGGTTTTAATTTAAAAAAAAAACTTCGGGGGCTGTTGCGAAAATACACCTTATATTGAAAAAGACCGTTTTTCAAAATATTAAAGGAAAACAAAACAGAAAAAATAAAAGATTGCTCATTCGTTAGATCTGAAAGTATAGAGAACTATATTAAATCATTTATATATTACTATATTAAATCATTTACATCTCTAGAATATTGAAGGAATGCTACTTATGGTGTTTTTTTTAAATAATAAAAGCTGATTTAAACTATGTCATCATCATCATCATCATCATCATCATCATCATCATCATCATCATCATCATCATCATCATCATCATCATCATCATCATCATCATCATCATCATCATCATCATCATCATCATCATCATCATCATCATCATCATCATAATCATCATCATCATCATCATCATCATCATCATCATCATCATCATCATCATCATCATCATCATCATCATCATCATCATCATCATCATCATCATCATCATCATCATCATCATCATCATCATCATCATCATCATCATCATCATCATCATCATCATCATCATCATCATCATCATCATCATCATCATCATCATCATCATCATCATCATCATTACCAATGGTTTTAATTTAAAAAAAAAACTTCGGGGGCTGTTGCGAAAATACACCTTATATTGAAAAAGACCGTTTTTCAAAATATTAAAGGAAAACAAAACAGAAAAAATAAAAGATTGCTGATTCGTTAGATCTGAAAGTATAGAGAACTATATTAAATCATTTATATATTACTATATTAAATCATTTACATCTCTAGAATATTGAAGGAATGCTACTTATGGTGTTTTTTTTAAATAATAAAAGCTGATTTAAACTATGTCATCATCATCATCATCATCATCATCATCATCATCATCATCATCATCATCATCATCATCATCATCATCATCATCATCATCATCATCATCATCATCATCATCATCATCATCATCATCATCATCATCATCATCATCATCATCATCATCATCATCATCATCATCATCATCATCATCATCATCATCATCATCATCATCATCATCATCATCATCATCATCATCATCATCATCATCATCATCATCATCATCATCATCATCATCATCATCATCATCATCATCATCATCATCATCATCATCATCATCATCATCATCATCATCATCATCATCATCATCATCATCATCACGTCTTTTTTTATAAAAAAAAACAAAGCACTTGCTTTCGTATAACATCGCTGCTTAAAACAAGCATTCCATACCATCCCCACCCCCACATTCTATACAAAATAATACAGATTGTCAATCGAATAATTGCAAATGCGGAGAACGAACTTAATCCCAAACAGGGACTGGGACACACACACTTCCTATAAAACGCAGCTTTCACGAATTAATTGGATGCACATTAGAAAATTGTGTTAAATTCTCAGGAACTTCCAATGAATGATCACAAAATTTATCTACATATGTGACTTCATGTGTAGAGGCAGAGCTATCACAGGCATTCCATTTAAGTGCAGTTGTAGGTGTACATAATATAGCACTAAATATATTGCTGAGGTTTTGCAATTGAGATTTCCGGATGCCACTGCTACAAATAATGGGCTTCTCAAAATGGTTGATTGGATTCTGAAGCATTTCCGCTCACGCAACGACCATTCAGCACACCGCATACTCGTAGATACATAATATAGATACTTAGATTGCAATGAATTGCAATTGCGTTTGATTTAAATTCATTTTATACTTAAACGCAAAGCATCACACCAACAATATTCTCTATTCGCTGGTGATTATCAGTGGCAGTTGCAGTGGCAAGGATTCAGAAACGCACCATCATCATCCACACACGCACACACACACACTATCTAATTGCCAATTGAGTTTAATTGTTTACCGTTGGGTGTTGTTTCTGTTATTATTGTTTCTGTCACTGCTATCGATGCAATAACACTGCGGTTATATTCCGGGGGCTTGCCAGGAAGAACAGAAATACCGAAAACAAGGATAATGGATTTCCGGGACACACAGAATACAATGGAGCGACGGATGGCCAGCCAGCCAGTGTGTGCCATCTAGCGAGCGGCCAAGTCTTAATTAATTGCTTGCGTTTATGACTTGTGCGATTATATTGCTCGTTGTAATCAGAAAATTTAATTAGCGCAATTGATAACATGCACATGCCCTTCGAGCTTGCAAACAATCCTGATATTACAGCCGTTGCCGTTGCCGTTGGTCCAAAGTGACCCAGCACCCAGCTCCCTTGTGTCTCTACATCTACCCAGCGGTCCTGTTCAAAATTATAATTGCTTGCGAAAACAAATCTGTTGAAAATTTATTGCGTTTCAAGGAATTTAATTCGCAATCCACTCGATAGGTAATTCAAATTGAAAACTTTTTAAGAGGATTATAGATTGGTGGGCTGGAAGTTGGAACTTGGGGGGCTTGGGCATTGTTTGAATATTTTGTAATTTTTTTTTGTCGTTTGGCCTTTTGAAGATGTAGAAGTGCGTATTATTGTGGAATGAAGAATGAATGGCTGTGGCAATAAAACCGAAGTATGTTAATGAGAAAAAAAAATTGCATAAAATTCCTTTGAAATTTTGTTGTTAAGGCGATGAGAAAAGTTTATGGAAGTTGGCTTTAAAATACGTTTTATTTGCTCTTTGAACAAGGTCCTTGTTTGTTGGTGATGATAACTTGAGGAATGTTGTCATGAAATGTCATTTGATCCTTTAATTGCGAGAATTTATGTTCACAGGCAATTATTATGATGGGTTGGATATTCCAGCTACAATTTTATATTATTGGCTGGAATGTTTGACTATTAAAAGGAATTAGTTTCATATACAAAAGCCTTTCCTGATTAGCATTTTCAAGAATAAAATATTTAGGAATATTTTTGTTCATTTGACCGACCAGGTTATCATGAAAATGAAGGATTAGAACTTTCCCAAGTCACGTATGGCTGATGCATGTGTATACAATGCTCGCCAACTTCAGATGGCCTGATTGGACCTTGGCCTCAAACAATAGCTTCTTCAGTCAAATTGATCCCTGCCTCTAGTCTTTCACGTGAAGTTGGTGGAGGTCTTCTTCCGCACTTGTGTGCACCACCTAAGTCTCGGTCTTCATCTACTGCGGCGTCACTCCGGGGTGGAACCGAAATTTTCCAGGCTGGTGCACTGTATGAACCAGCCATCTGTGAAGTTGGACTTTTACTCTTTTAGCTAAGTTTGTATAGTCCGTTCCTAGCTGTATTTCATTTTTCTTCTCTATTTTTGCACACTGGGACAAAAATCACCTCAAGAATATTCCTATCAAAACCTTAAGCTCCTTCATCTAATTGTGAGATGATGCCTGCCTGTGCACCATGCAGGAAGACGGGGATAATGAGAGTCTTATAAAGTAGCACTTAAGTTGTCTGAAAGAGGGCTTTGCTACTCTATTACCTTCTTACCTCAAAAGCGTAAGTAACATTTACGCAGAGCAGGCAATTGCATCAAAACCAGTTCTACTACTGTCAACAAAACTTAACAGATTTCTGTGTGAATACACAATGGACTGTTCAATATATGTTAATAATTCACATTGGCTTAATGTTGAAGCATTTATAAGACACAGAATTAAATTCAGTTCATCAAGATTCCGCCAGGAGTTTAACGAAAAACCACCAGGTATCAGCCAGATTAATCCGCATACCAATAAATCTGGTATCTAGAATATGGATCGGAACCCCAAATTTTTTAAAAGATTTAGAACCTGGAATTGACGACAGTTGTCTAACGCTATCTCGTTATGAATTTATTGTCCAACGCTATCTCGTTGTGAATTTAGTATACAACGCTATCTCATTGCGTGTTTAGTGTCCAACACTATCTCGTTTTGAATTAAGTATCCAACACTATCTCGTTTTGAATTAAGTGACCAACACTATCTCGTTTTGAATTAAGTGTTTAACGCTATCTCGTTTTGAATTTAGTGTCCAACGTTATTTTGTTGTGAATTGAATTGTCCAGCGTTATCTGGTTGTGAATTAAGTGCCTAACATTTTCACATTGTGAATTTAGTGTACAACGCTATTTCATTGCGTGTTTAGTGTCCAACACTATCTCGTTTTGAAGTAAGTGACCAAAACTCTTGTTTTGAATTAAGTGACCAAAACTCTCGTTTTGAATTAAGTGACCAAAACTCTCGTTTTGAATTAAGTGACCAACACTATCTCGTTTTAAATTAAGTAAGTTAGTAACCAACGCTTTCTCGTTGTAAAATTAGTGTCCAAAGCTATATCGTTGTGAATTTATTGTACTCTGCTATCTCCGAGTCAAGTTAGCTTATATTTTTAATTTATATATGTAAAGTAAATTAGCATAGCTTTCTAGAACTATACTTTTTCTACTATACTAGATTTCTTGAATTATTTTAACTTTAAGGATTTTATTTAACTATAATTTAAGTCCTTGAAACACAATGCAGGTGCTTTATCTGGATTTACTTTCCCCTACCATTTGAATTAAAAGAAAATGAAAAATAACGTCCATTGATATCTTTTGATGCTTCCTTTTTTTATTTTCCTAAAGTTTGTATGGTGTTCAAATATTTGAACATACAATAAAAATCTTTTCTCTTCAATCGATTTATACAATGAACATTTAAAAGCTGTCAGTTCTTAACAGCTATAAATATTTTGTCCGATGTGCGATCCGTATAACTGACTTCTTCCTTTTATTACCGATTCAAATTTTTTTTTCATCGAATTTTCATTGTACATAAAATATAAACAAAAGTAATTCCCACAATTACCTTCAAAGCTATTTCAAAAATGCAATAAACATCTTTATCCTCCCAGCTAAAAAAAATACTAACACCGAGCGAGAACAACAGCTTACGATTTTGGTTGGCATTTATCACAAAAGCCAATTACAGCCATCCACAACACACACCCAACGACGAGGTATAAACCCATTTTCGAAAAACACTTCTCTCATTAATTCCCCGGAGATAAATTTAAAGGGAAATGGTTTTTTTTTAATTTATATCCATGGTAAAATAAAAAAAAATTGCATAATTCCGTCTTTGTGTTCTCCGAGCTCATGTGCTACTTACACATGTATAAAGGTTTTTAAATTAAATGTTTTATAAAACGAGTTTGGCACATTTGGTTTATTTTTAAATGAGAAATTAAAAAAAAAACGGAATGAAATATTACTCATTTTAGTTCCACGTATTACCACAGGATGCTAGAAGTCCTTTGAGTATATAACGATCTAGAAGATGCATAGGAAACTACCATGCCATTTCTAAGAAAGCACCATAATTCTGGAATTTTCAAATCGCTAATCAAAGCTAGAAATGCTAATAGTTTCGGGGTTCTTCAAGGCAGTCATTTAGGGCCACTTATATTTTTTTTATTTTCTTATACTCTGTTCAATTTATATTTTCAGTACAGGGAAGATAGGATGTTGGCCTTTCACTCTTACTGTTATGGATTTCAATAAGCTATCTCTATTTTAAAGCTCTCAAATAGTTGCAATACTATAGGCATTATAAATTGGTCCAATTTTTAAGCATATTATCGATTGTGTGCAGCTGTATTTCACCAATGGCTTCACGAATATTTTCGTTTGAAGCGTCAATTGGCTTGTCGGTGTAACACTTATCTTTTAAGGCACCAAATGGCCCAATTATGCCTCTGGACCAAAATCCGCACCAAACAGTGACTCGTTTTGGGTGTATCGGCTTTTCAATGTATCCGTGCGGGTTTTCTGTGCCCCAAATGCGACAATTTTGCTTGTTTACATACCCGCCAAGATCAAAATGAGCTTCATCTGAAAAGATTATTTTTTTGGCAAAATCGGCATCTTCTCTAAGTCGATCGCAGGCCCACTCAGCGAAGCGAAAACGCATTGGATGGTCAGTTGGCTACAACTCCTGAACCAATTGGACTTTGTATGGTGTCATACCAAGGTCTTTATGCAATATTCCTCTCAATGATGTCTCCGAAATGTTCAATTGTTGAGAACGACGGTGAATTGATGTTGATGGCGCTTCACGCAGACTTTCTGCCACAGCAGCAATATTCTCGGGTGTACGCACTGTTTTTGGCTTTTTACGCTTTGGTTTATCGATGAGGATGCCAGTTTCTTTCACTTTTTTCACAAGATAACGAACATACGGAGCTGACGGTGCTTCTCTTCTTCCAAAATCCGTACGCAATTTTCGCACACATTCTGCAACATTACCATGATCTTCAAAGTAATGTCGCAATATTTTCCAACGTTGTTCAAGCGTATACACAATCATATTCGTTCAGCGGAAAGATAAAACTAATTATCTGTCAAATCAGATATGAGCTAAGTGTTACCATTCACGAAATAAGCACTAGTTGGTATGGTTACCAACTGCTTATTAAAATTTTATGAAAACAGAAACATGTAGACCATTGTGTATATATACTGCCTATAGTACTATCATGGGACATCAAACAATCTTGTGGAATCAGCTCGTGTGATGGCGCTAATTGTGACCGCTAGATTTGTGAGAGCGAATTAAGAGAACGTAAGGCGGCAAGGAAAAGAAAGAGACCAGAAGATTATTAAGGGTGTTTTGTTTCGCTTAGCTGAGGTGAATTATTTTTTTTTTGGAATTTGTACACGATACAAACATTTTCATTGGTTAAAATCGTTTTGGTGTAGCTTTTTAGGCGTTGCTAGGTAGAAATCCTTAGCAACGGTTTTTTTTAAGTAAACAATTAATTTTTGTTGGTAGGAATAGGCAGTTAGGAGAGTAGACAAAACTGACAAGCATCTGAATTTTTGTTTATTTTCCTTTTTTGTAGCTTTTGTTTAATTTTTTTGAATTCTTTAGATTTACAAATTTTTGTTTATTATTTTACTACAACTTGCTTTGTTGCCGTTTGCGAAAAAAATGCATATACATTCTTAAAATTTAAACACAATCTTACTTTTTGTATATATATTAATTTCCTTGAAGAAACAGATTTTGGTTTTAATTTGTAAATAATGAATTTCGCTTCCCAATCCGATAGGCGTTAGGTGCAAATTAAGTGCAAATTGTGTATAGAAATTCGTTAGAGAACTCTTATTGAAAATTCATAGGTACAAGGATTACCATTATAGCATTATAATTATAATGGGTAGAAAAGGAAAAGATGTTATTTTCGTTATTTTGTTGAGCTATGGATTCAAGTTATGGATTCTTAATAATGAAACTAATCAACAATGGCATTATTATGAAAGTAAGGATTTTGAAGTAAGTGACCAAATATGTTTGTAGGTTTTTGCATATTCATATAAGGGATGTCGATAGATGGCTTGTTGATTTTTTTTAATTAAATATTAAGAATTTTTATAACCAATTACAATTTTAATTTGCGATTATATGCATATAATATAATAATAATATAACGCAAGTAATGCATTAGCCCAAAATTTATTCGTCAACCTAATTTTTCAATATAAAGTTTTGTGCAAATTCAAAAAGCCGTTTAGAGAGAGGTGAAAATAAAAAAACCTTATGAATACATGAAAGGTACCGGCGTTAACAGACCCTTCCGATATTTTTTACTTTCGTTTATAGGTATTATAATGCAAGTTATGCATTGTGTAGATTACAAATTTTGAGATAACAATCAAACATGACATTACGATGATACAGAAACATACATATTTGACTTAATGGCAACATTCTGTCTGTCTGTCTGTAAGTATAAATTTTCGATTACAGTATAAACGGTTTTGCCGATCGTCTTCAAATTTAGAACTTAAGGTTATTTTGACATTCTACAGAGGACTTTTTATTTTTTTAGCTCAAATATTAACAGTACCTGTCATATAACCGTTAAGTAAAAGCTTATTTTTCACAGAAACGGCTCCATGAATTTTTATGAAGAAAAATCAGTGTACTATTGTAGGTGCGGGATATGTATTGTTGAAAAAAATTCAAGATTAATTAATTGGCGCGACAGCTCCTTAAGGAGCCAAGGCCTAGTGACTTATACTCTCAACCATTCCAGTGTGTGTGTTGTTAATCTGCAAGAATGGAAGGGACCTACAGTTTACCGCCGAGTCCGAACGGCTATACATGAGATGCACTTTTTCGAGACAAATTTTACTCTTGGAGGTTTGGTCAGTTCCTCGCAAGCAGTACCCCGGAAAAAAAGTGGCTATGAGCTGGATTCGAACCCACACTCATTCGCTTAGCAGTCCGACACACTAACCACTAAGCCACGGGGCACTAAAAAATTATATGCAATATATTTGTAAATAAAATAACACCTACCAAAATACTTTCAACAATTTTTATCAAATTTGTTGGCTTGACGATTTTATAATACAACAACAACTTCTACTACGAACGATCCAGTAGTGCAATTCATTCTAAAAAAAAAAACATTCGCTAAGACCAGATATTTTTTATTTTGATATTTTGAAATGTTTGTTTACATTTTCGTAAAGCCTCTTGTTGCTATATAAAAATCCGTAGCAACGGTTTTTTTTTTAAATACAGAATTAGTTGTTGGTAGGAATAGGCAGTTAGTCTATTGACTGCGATTTGAATTTTTGTTTATTTTGTTTTGTTTACATCTGTTTTATAGGGAATACGAGCACTTATACTAACATACATATTTTATACGTTCATACGAAATTGGCTAGAATTCTTTAGGTTTTTAAATTTTTGTTTACTCAAGGAACGTTGCCGTTTGTAAGAAAATATACACATACAGTCTTAAAGTTTAAATACAAGCTTACTTCTTCCTATACATATTATACAAACGTCCTTGAAGAAACGGATTTTTGTTTTGAATTTCGCTTTCCATTCATAGGTACAAATTAAGTGCAAACTATGCGAATATATTATAAGGATGAAAAGGGAGATACTATTATTTGCGTTAATTTGTATGTCAAGTTGCATTCTATTGTAATTTAGTCTTAGTTTTCTAATATTGCCAATTTAGGTATATGTACCTATATGTACATATATTTTAAAAACATAGGTACATATATTTTAATAAGTAATTTTTTCGAAAAAAAATTAATGCGACATTACTTAGGCTACCTACATCTTGAATATCAATTTTGATAGTAATCGGATGAGCAGTTTTCGCGAAAGTCGAAGAAAAAAAACCGGTCCTATGGGAGGTACCGTATTAAGCCCACCGTACCGTATTACAAATTTTTTTTCAGTGGTACACTGATATAACAATTACCGCAGTAGAATTGCCAAATGAATTGGTTCAAGCCATAGGTAATTATGTGACTTAAGCCGGACATACATACATTTTGTTCACTAACTTTTAAGGCTTCTCTATTATCGCCATGTCATGATTTCATGCTTAATTGTTATATCAATTTTTTGTTTATATTCACGAATCCAAACTCGCCTCATAAAATTTGCCTTTGAAATTGTTTGTACATACGCATATATTACATATACTTACTTTCTTGCCTATGAACACGGCAACCAAAACAAAAAGAATTCATAATAAAACAAACATTTCCCCAACAAAGCAACAACAAATTAATTCACCTCACTGCATGTATTTTTTTCCTTTTCCTAATAGCCCTGCCTATTTCTAACCTGCCTCTCATCTTTATTCTCTATTTTAAAATAATATTCTCTTAAAACTCTCTTTTCAATTCTGTCAGTTAGTTCTGAATCAGCGAGACAGGGGGCGTTCACAAAATGCGTCACCATGATAGTACTATAGTTTCTATATACAATGATGTAGACCGTAAATTAAATCTAAAAAAAATTAAGTGACATTAAAACTATCTTTTTCCAGACCACCAAGAGGTAAGATAGTAGGCTCGTTTTTTTCCTAAAGCAGCAGAATTTTTGTTCAAAATCGTAGGAACGGTTTTTAAATATAACGGTTTCTTAACAACAAAATTCGAAAATGCTGTGAAATGAAATTACTTAGGCTACCTACATCTTCCTGAATAACAATTTTGATTGTAATCGGATAGCCAGTTTCCGTGATACCGTTTTTAGTCCACCAACTTAATTTGTTTTCACCAACATATAAACCACACCTCCAAGTACACAAATTTTTTTTCATACAAATCCTTGGAGCCGTTTTCGAGAAAAAATAAGCTTTAACTTAACGTTTATACGGTTATATGACAAGTACCGTTAATATTTGAGCTAAACAAATTAAAATAAGAATTCTCTAGAATGTGAAAATAATCTTATGTTAAAAGTTGAAGACGATCGACCAAGCCGTTCAGGGTGTAGGTCAAAATACATTCGTACAGAGAGACAAACATAATTTTCCAGTAACTCAAAACGTAAGCAAAAAAAAAACGTAGCGACAACACATTCTTCTTTAAACTTAAACAATGCTCTCATTTGCTCTAAGAAAGCTTCAATTCTGGAACTTTCTTAACAAAAACCAAAGAAAAAGGTATTATAATTTCCATTATTGGCGAATGGTAACTCTGCAGTAGTGCTTTTCTTTAAAAAATAAACACAATAAGCGAGAGGCAAATTGATAATAATCAGTCTCCTCACTCTCCTCTCAGCCGGGGAGAAGACAGGATTTGATGGAATGTACGAGGGTTAAATAAAATATTACAACAACAATTTCAATGTATTTCATGGTGCGATGCAAACACTTGCAGGTACCAGTGTGTTTGAAAGCTCTCTTCCATAAGGTCTGTACTGAAAATATAAATTGCAAAGAGTATAGTCGATTTTTTTGTTTTTAACCTAGTCGCCCCCAATAATCCTTTTCACAGTGATGCTAAATATTATCATTTTTACCTTCTGCTTGTGTTTCCTCCATGGAACGCAATTTTCAAAATTGTTGAAAATCTGTTAAACGTTTTCTTGAGCAAAAATATAACTGTTCCCTTTTCCATCTCACTTGAGAGCAATATTTCAGATTCTTAAATTTAAAAAAAAATTTAAAAAAGGAAACATTTCCTCCTAACATATATATATGTTCATATGGTACATATAGATACTCCCTTTTCCCTTTCTGATCCTTTTTTTCTACCTTGAATAAGTTTTAAAATACCGTTTTGAATGTTGTACGCTCAAAATATCAATCATCCATTCATAACTCGTCACACAGAAGTTTTGCCTTTTACTTTTAATTTCATCAGTCACTTCTGCAACAGACACAGGAGCAAAAAAAACATGACAAAAGGACGAAAGTATAGAGTAAGGACAAGCCATGCCAGTCAAATTAATATTTTCGAAAACATACGAAGCCAGGGAGAAGTTTATTTTCATATCCCATCGAGAATACCATACCTTCCTCGTCACTCCCACAGTCAGTTTTTTTCCTTTTTTTTCTTCCAAGTTTACCACATAATCATCATTTCATCATGGCTGTCATATTGGGAAGCATTTGGTAGGATCTTAAGGCCCTACGAGGGCAGAAACAGGCGACAGACTCATTAAATCTACATAATGGTGTTAAAATTTGTTATTCCACTCACAGACGTTATCTGCTGACAAACTTAGTTAAACACCCAGGTAGTGGGTTATATTCCATAGTTATGTGCTGCTATGCTGATTATGGGTGATGAGTCCTTTTCGGTCCTTGCCGTGTGTATTTTCTCCCATAGTCTAGATAGGTAGATAGTCGTTAGAATTCTTCTGGAGCACTGTTTGTCATTGTCACTTCTTAGCGAATTATTTTCAAATTATTTCGCAAGGAAACGCACGTTCTAGGGTGCTCCTGCTCTTGTACACTATATACTTTTGTATTTCTGTAACGCAAGTTATCGTGTTGGTTGTGCTTTGTAACGGTTGTCAGGTACAACACAAGGATGTAATAATTAGTATTCCGGTGGATTATTCAGAATTTTTGTTTTGTTATATTTTTGATTGTTTAGTGGAATAAGAAAAGTTTATGCAGATAACGGTTACATAAATTTAAGACTTTTTCGGGTGAACAGGATACAGCTTTTTAAAGAATCCTTATCTATTTAAAAAAAAAAATCATTTATACAAATAATTTTGGGTTTTGGCATCTTTTTGGTCAATCGACTGTTTGACAATACGAGAAAGCCAACTGGGACGGCCTGAATAATTTCTTCCGCAATTTTAACTGGTCACTATGCTTCCTCGATAGTGACATTGATGCCAGTGCTGAAATGATCACAAATGTGATTCTTCTAGGGATGCGTGCTTTTATTCCTAACAGAGTAAAAAGCGTCAAGACTAGAGAAAAGTCTTTGTTTAACTCTGAGTGTAAAGAAGCTATCAGGCTAAAAGAAGTAAGTTTCCGATCTTATAAAGCCAATCCTACAGAGGAAAATAGAAAAAAGCACAAACAAGCAAAGAACTCATGCAACTCCGTTAATGAAAGAACCAAATTTTTGCATGACTAAAAATTACGGCAACAAATTCTGCAGTGTCAATGTTTGGTCATTTGTAAAAAAAATATTAAAACTCCTCAACATCTTCGGTTCCTACACTCATCGCTAATGACAAACCTATTGTCTACTCTTCAGAGAAGGCAAACTTGCATGCAGCTCATTTCGCTGCCAGCTCTACGCTGCCTTACACGCAACGTTGCCCCTCCTGTACTTAAGAATGTAAATTTTTCTATGGGACAGATTTTTTTCCGCACTCGTACAGTACTAAGAGTTCTCAAGATCTCGATATACACAAATCCGCTGGCCCGGATGGTATACCCCCGATTCTTCTGAAGAGGTGTTCTTCCACACTGGCAAAGCCGCTGCGTAAGCTTTTCCATCGCTCCAGCTCTTGTGGAATCTTTCCTAAAAGATGGAAAACAGCATTTGTGCAGCCTTTCCGTAAGAAACGTGACCCATTCTACCCCGGTCGGTTGGAGGCTACCGACCCATAGCATTAACATC
Organism: Platycheirus rosarum; assembly: GCA_963971375.1. NCBI lineage: Eukaryota > Metazoa > Arthropoda > Insecta > Diptera > Syrphidae > Platycheirus > Platycheirus rosarum. The sequence continues at coordinate 267,983,594 of OZ020507.1, forward strand.
GCTACTTTCTAAGGTCATGAAAACACTAATTATCCGTCAGCTTAAGGAATATCTCGAAGATCGAAAGCACCTCCATGACCGTCAGTACGGCTTCCGCAGCAACCGTTCCACTGGTGATCTGATGGCATATCTCACCGAACATTGGAACAAATCTTTACATCGCTTTGGTGAAAGTAAGGTTATTGCTCTTGATATCTCCAAGGCTTTTGATAGAGTTTGGCATAAAGCTCTCTTATCGAAAATGCGTGCTTTTGGGATCGATGATATTCTTGTTCGTTGGATTATAAGCTATCTTCAATACAAGTTGTATTGGACGGATTCAAGTCTGATTTCCACAAAATAAATGCTGGTGTGCCCCAGGGCTCCGTTCTGTCTCCGACTCTTTTCCTCATTTTTATAAATGATCTTCTGTCTGTTACTTCTAATACACTTAACTGTTTTGCTGACGACTCTACCATCAGCTTTTCATATTCGTTCGATAATTCACGTCCTTCGCCTTCGGACGTAGAATTGCAACGGTTAAACTCCGATTTATACAGCATTGTCTAATGGGGTAGTAGGAATAGTGTGGGTTTAATGCTTCGAAAAGTCATTGCTGTCTTCTGTCGTTAAAGCTAAACATACCCCCAATGCCTTTGTCCATGAATGGCACTTACATCGAAGAAACTGAAAAGCTCTCAGTACTCGGTATGTGTGTTAACGACGACCTCCGTTGGAACGACCATATATTTGAGATCGCTAAGAATGCTGCTAAGTGCTTAGGTTTTCTGTGTCGGTGTAAGAAGTATTTTTCCCCATCTGATCTGGCTACAATTTATAAAGCGTTCATACGCCCTAAACTCGAGTATAACTCCCACTTCTGGGCAGGTGCTGCGCAAGCATCGCTTCACCTACTTGATAGAATACAAAACAGAGCTTTAAGATTGATAGAAAATAGAACTGCCGCAGAATCAATTACCTCTCTCGAACACCGACGCAATGTTTCATGTCTTTCCTTATTTTATCGGTTTCTTTTACAAAAAATGTTCACTCGAAGTAGCCAGTTGCATTCCTCCCCTTAAAAGTTTCTCCCGTAATACTCGTATCGCAAGGAATGCTCATCAGTTAACCCTTGAGCCCAATTCCGGACGTACCTTGAAATATAGGGATTCTTTTTTTAGCCGTACAAAACGACTTTGGAATGGTTTACCCGGCGGGATTTTCCCTTGCCATTTCGATTTGCAAGCATTCAAAACCAATGTTAATCGACAACTTCTTTCCCTCCCTCCATAATCTTCCTATGCAGTACGTTTTAACACTATAAGGGCAACACACAAATCCCTTTTGCGCGCATTTGTTATATAAAAAAAAATAGATGCCCAAGCTTAGTGATATTCTCTATTGTTGGAGGAGAAATGAAAAATATATACATATTTTTATTTTTACACATCCGTACCTACACAAACGAAGCCTCAAGCTCTGCAAACCTTAGAATTTAATATTTTTTTTTTACCCAGGTCCTCTGACTAGGCTGCTAATCCAAAACTAATGCAATACAGTGGCCTAACATACTTAGAGTTGCCAATCACAGTCATATGTATTGTATGTATCTTAAGCTTCCATTTAATCAGTTTTATTATCGGCTTTCCAAACAAAATGAACAACATACATAATTAAATAGGTTAATTGAAAGAAACAAATTTTAATCGACATTCAATTTAATATGTCAGAGAAAAGTCCTCCATCGATCAGTCCTTGTCTTCGCTTATTTCGAACTCAAAGATAAAAATTCAGTTTGTCATATTTTCGATACAAACTGGCGTTGTATTATGGTGGGAACTTGCAACGTACCTACAGTTGAACCGATTGCCCAAAAAAATCATAAATAAAAAATGCAATTCCGCAGTTTTTTTTTTATTTTTTGTATTTAAATTAAAATTGAGTGTATCTACAATTAATAAAAATAAAAGTATGGACAGAATGAGAGCAGTTTATCTGCATATTAAAAGGTCCCTCAAATGTGCAACGTTGGACTTTACCATCCTCAAATAGATTCTTATTCAGGGTCGGACTACGTGTTAATGGGGCTCGAAGGGAAATAAGAAGTCGTAAGAGTAATATTTTCAGTTTTTTTTTAATGGATAAGATGAATATATTTGTTCAGTTCTTAAAATATGCAATAGTTGCAAAAGTTCTCTCAAATTTTTAACACATTAACTATAGTACGTGCGAGAGATAGTTGATATGGATATTGGAAAAAAAAATCTGCCTTATATATAATTACGAAGTGCAACTCCGCAGGTTTTACTCTTAAAATATCATGACTTATTCAATTAATTAAGAAAGTAAAGTCTTTTTGAATGTTCAATATACCTTTAGAAGATGACGCACTTGGTTATGGTAAAGTGCATACATTTACAGGTTCGGATTAGGTCATAAAGGGATCCCAAAGCAAATAAAAATAAATTGCAGGACTCGATGCACGTACTTGCTCATATGTGCGGTCACATCGTCGAATAATATTTAAAAAAGTAAGAAACATTAACGTAGAAAAATAACACTCTGAACTTAAAAACAGTTTCAAAGATACAACACAACGGTTTTTAGTAAAAATAGAGTCAGCCATCACACGTCTTGTATAGTAACAAATCTATGAAAAAAGTATCTCGAAAATTGTAGAACGCATTTTAATAAAATCGTGTTTTTTATTTTTAGTTTTTTTGAAAAAAAAAAATTTTTGAAATGTTTGTTATGCAGTTTTTTAGAGTCTTTTGTAATAAAGACTTGACAACTTTTTTTTAAATATATACATATATATAGATATGGCCGATTTCTTGAGATTGAAAAAAATATGGCCCAATAACGTCGCCTGAATAAATTGACAATGACGGGTCGATGATTAGTGAAAAGGTGCGTTCACATATTAAATTCAAAGTTGTCAAGTCCTTATTGGAAAACCCGATATACATGTGATTATAAAATTTTATATGTTTTAAAAATACTGATTTCAGAAATTAATTTTAATTAGAAAAAAACGTTTTTTCAAAATTTTGATATGCAGAGTTAATTTAGTTATCTAGATCTTCTCCAATATAAAATTTGACAGACATAGTGCCGTTAGCCAAAAATTAAAACAATCCGTTATATGAAAGGTACCATTAATAGATTTTTTCCGTAAATTTGGTTCCGATTAGATGATCGCTAGTACCAACATAAAAATTCTCAAAAAATTTAAAATCGTTGAAGCCGTTTTCGAGAAAAATAAGCTTTTCCTAAACGGTCATATGACAGGTACCGTTATTTGTTGGCTTAAAAATAAAATTACAATTTCTCCCATGGGGAATGCCAAAAGAATCGCACACACCAAATTTAAAGAAGTAGAATATAACCTTAAATTTTAAACAAAATTTTGAAAACCTGGCTACAGGTATACCAGAATAGATTGCACGACTAGATCGCACGCACTTGCTCATATGTGGGGTCACATTGTAGAATAAAATTTAAGAAAATTAAACTTAACATTAAAGCGTTTATTCGATTTTTGTGACTTTTGACTGTTCGAATAAAGTACGTTAAATTGTATTGGGTGAAATAATTTAAACGCCATTTTATTTCTTTAGAAAAGGTAAAAAAGTGTAATTTTTTATTTCAATCGTAGGAGCGGTTTTTAAATATAACGTTTTTTAACAACTTTTTTTTTAAAAAAATAAAAAAAAATAATTCAAGAATACATACTAAAGCACAAAATAACGTACATTTAAAAATAAAATTTAAAAAAATTCAGCTACACGTTTTCAAAATATTGATTAAAAAAAAAAATTATCAAAAATACAAAAAAAAAAAGTTTTCGAAAAAAATTAATGCGAAGTTACTTAGGCCGATTACATCTTCTTGAATATCAATTTTGATAGTAATTTCGAGAAAGGCGAAGAAAAAAAAACGGTCCTATGGCAGGTACCGTTTTTAGCCCAGCATATTTAATTTTTTTTTTAAATATAATGCTTACATACAGTAGTACACTGATTTTTTTTATAAAAATTCTTGGAGCCATTTTCGAGAAAAATAAGCTTTTACATAACGGTAATTTGACAGGTACAGGTGAAAAAACTCCTCTGCAGAATGTCAAAATAACCTTAAGTTCTAAATTTGAAGACAATTGGCCCAACTGATTAGGCTGTAGTCCAAAATACATCCGTACAGACGGACGGAATTTTGCCAGTAACTCAAATATGTCTCTATATCATCGTAATGTCATGTTTTATTGTTATTTAAAATTTTTTAAATCTGCACGAATGCATAACTTGCATTATAGTACCTTTAATCCCAAGTAAAAAATAACTGATGTTTAATAAAAGAGGCCCCCTTGTCACTTACCTTTTTTTTTTTTAATCCGCCACCGACCACTTACAACGAAACTTAAATTATATACATACACTGAGGTAGCCTATAATTGGACTTGTCCATTCCATAGGTGGGTGCTTGTCGAGCGTACGGATAGACTGGCGTCCATTTGCCTGGCTTGGTTGAATAAATTTAAATAAATTCGTATCGGCCATCATTCGTAAGGCATGGCCTACAAGGAGATAATATCCGAGTCAGGTGAAAAGAGTTGTGAGTTTCCGGTTGAATATATATTTTTTTTCATACATATTTTATATTTTTTTTCTATTTTCCTATATATGTATGTATATTTTTGTTATTTTGGAAAATGTATAGATTGAACGAAAACTTTGGCGTATAATTCAGCTTATAGAAGAGAACATTGCAAAGAGAGTTAACAATGGCAGGCGGCGCTTTGAACATTGTTGTTGAATTAGAAGTTTAAATCTGTAGAACAAATTGATCTGCTTTTAATCTTCTTTCAAAATTTGAAGTCGAACAATATCAATCTCAAATAACTCTTATTTCTAAGAAAATCTAATGACTAAAAGAAAGAATTCAATTGATTAAACAGAAGATTTTTTGCGGTCCTTGCTTGGGCGCCATTTTTTTTTTTGTGTTAGTATATGATATTTGATTTAATTTTAATAAAATGTTGATCTTATTATATTATTTTCTTTTAGCAATAGTCATTTAAGTTATTATTTTGCTGCACATTTAGATTTTTATTTTCTTAATTTTTTAAGTCGAAAACTACTGTTTTTTATGAAGATTAGGATTTTACTAAAAATTAATGATTTTAGTGGAAATGAAAGTACTAGAAAGTTAAGTATTAAGCAATTATCTGAATTCAACATTGTAAAAACTAGTGTATCAACAAAAAAAAATAGAATTATTTCAAACGCCGAGGGCCTAGGCCGATAGACCGTTGTATTGTTTAAGGCATCACATGAATGTGTCACGTATCAACATTGGATTCTATTGTGAGTTTTTGAATGAAAATGCCACTGGTGGTCTGTTTTTAGCTTCTTTTTTTGTGACAGCCTTGAAAGAGTAGGAAAGCATTTTAAAATATCAATTCGAAAGGAAGTTTTTTCGGTAGACTTTAAATTAAATGTACCAATTGAGCATAAAGTGTGAACTGGATTTTTTTCTATTGCATTTTTATTTTTACACTTTAAATAAAACTACCGAAGTAAAAATGTTTTTTTTTTTTGTTTTTTTTGTTCAATTTACCAACCATTGCTTGAAAAGTTAATTGAAAAAAATTTGGAAAAAAATGTGCGGAGTGTCAGATATTGAATTTACATTTTAAAGGATTTGAAGCACCTACATAAATAAAAAAAGATTGTGTAGAAAAATTAGATAGCATGGTATTCCATAGAGAAATAGGGTAAAAAAAAATTGCGCCAATTACTCACATAAAACATAAATTGAAACAAAGCAAAACAAGAAGATTTGGCGATGTTCATTAAAAACTTATTTTTCAGATCTTTATTTTTTTTCTAAAACTACTATAATTTACCTAAAATAAATTTTAAACTAACCCTATAATGACTAAAAATACTTAAAACTAAAACAGCCACGGCAGCATTTTTTTTTTGTGCCGTCTGAGCTAGTTACCTACATAGCTTAAGCCTACCCTACAATTATGTAAGCCGACCATAGGCAATAATAAAGAGCGACTGCGACTATCAGCTTTAAAGCCACGAAAACTTGTGTACCTGATCAAAATATTCAGGGCTCGTTCCAAGTAAATGGAAGACAGCTTTTGTCCAGTCCATACCTAAATAAGGCGAATCGTCCTCCCCCGCAAATTACCGACCGATTGCACTTACGTCCTTCTTCCAAGGTCATGGAAATACTTATTAATTATAAAATCAAGAAATATATTGAGGAACAAAATGACCGTCAGTATGGCTTTCGTAGCAAAAGGTTCACTGGTGATATGATGGTCTATCTCACCGAACAGTGGAACAAATCTCTACAGCGTTTCGGAGAAAGTAAGATTATTGCACTCGATATTTCTAAAGCATTTGATAGAGTCTGGCACCAGGCTCTTTTATCGAAAATGCGTGCTTTCGCTTTCGATGTTTCTTTTCTTCGCTGGATTAGAAATTACCTTTCGGAGCGTTCAATTCAAGTTGTATTGGATGGGTTCAAATCTGATGTCTTCAAAATAAATGCTGGTGTGCCACAGGGCTGCGTTCTGTCTCCGACTCTCTTTCTCATTTTTATAAACGATCTCCTGTCTGAAACTTCTCAGCCTTTCATATTCATTTATGGAGTCACAACCGCTGTCTTCGGATGTGGATCTTCAACGGAAACATATGATAAGCCTATTGAATTCTGATCTTGACAGCATCATCAAATGGGGAATAAGAAATCGTGTAGAATTTAATGCGTCCAAAACACAATGCTGTCTTCTGTCTCTAAAGCATAATATACCTCCCTTGCCATTATCCATGAGTGGTACTTACATTATGGAAGCTGATCATCTTGTAATTCTCTATATGAGCATCACCATTCACCTCTTGGGGAATGATCATATTTATGATGTTGCCAAAAATGCCACAAGATATATGGGCTTCCTCCTAAGATGTAAGAAATTCTTTTCCCCATCTGATCTGGCTACTATCTACAAATCATACATTCGTCCAAGACTAGAATATAACTCCCATATCTGGGCGGGTGCTCCATCAACTCACTTGAGTCTTTTGGATGGTATTCAAAGAAAGGCTTTCAAGTTGATTAGGGATAATATCATCATAAGAACATTCACGTCACTTGAACGTTTCATGTCTCTCTCTTTTCTACCGTTATTTCTACGGTCAATGTTCCAGAGAAATAGCCAGTTGCGCTTCCAATTTCGGTCGTCCAGTAAAGTACAGAGATTCGTTCTTCAGCCGTACAACTCGAATGTGGAATCTCTTGCCTAACTCTGTTTTCCCCTCCTATTATGATGTTTAAAACCAATGTGCATCGGCATCTCCTATTAAACTCTCTCCTTCTTTCCTAAGCTTGCGCTGTGTCCACCGACATCAAGAGCGTAGCCCAAATCCCTAAAGCGTGTGCATTATAATTATGAAAATTATAAAAAAAAAATATTCCCTCCGGTTCCGATCGGTCAAAGCCCTACTGAAACGGAGGCGTCCTGCTTCGCTCCCCGCTACGATGACTCGGTCGTAATAGGGCCGCCTATTCACAGTTTTAAGGCCGACGTTGTAGATCAAGGGAATCGCCAAACCATTGTTTCAGCCCTCGACTGATTAAATAAACGAAAGCCTGGGTGGGATTAAATCGCTGGAATGTGTGCTCTCGAAATATTCATCTTGGGGGAAGTAAACCACGGAAATTAGTCGAGGTCATCGCTCTTGCAATGTGACCTCGAATGAGCTTAATTAAAAAGTTATCTATCCTGTTTATATTCGCCCCGTTGTATAGGACTTCGTTAGGATAGTACTGTTTGTACTCCGGTTTTGGTGTTCTCTCAAACACCCCAATCTTTTCCATTTGAGATGGTGCAACGTTTCAGAAATAGTACTGGCACATGACTCACCGATTCATTATTCCATAATATCCCAATCTATCTATCTTCTGCAGAGATAATTAAGAAACCAACAAAAAGCGGACCTTAATAAGAACCCTTAGGTATATCAACCTATATTTTATGAATGTAATCCATCGCCAACATGATAACGCCTTACGCTAGTAAGTTCTTTCAAATGCTTCGAAAAAGTGTCCCCAATTTCATAAGATTTATAAGAGCAACGCAATGACACCACTGTGATTATTCCTAGGAAAACTGAAGTTTTCAATCTTCACCATTTTTTTTTAAAATGAAAAAAAAAATTATATTTTTGCCATCAGCTATCCAGCTCCTAATTATTATATTATATTTAATGAGAAAAGCAAAAAAAGGAAAAAAGCTTAATTTGCGTTACAAATATTTTGCGAGTCTGTGTTTCTTGCAAACAACATGTAAATTATTTAACCCTCTCACCCACTTTGGGGGGAAAAATAAAAAGGAAAACACCCATGAAACGTTAAAGCTCATTAATTTCTTCTTTTTTTTGAAACACTGTTACGTTACGTATAACCCGCATTATTTGGCGTTTCCTTGTTACATAATACACCATAGCTAGCTAGCTTGGAATAAGTATTTTGGTAAGAACGTTGCTTTCAAACTTGATACAAGGTTTATACTTGCAAATTTAATTTCTTTCTACTTTTTTGACGGAACTATGAGTATTTTCCTAAGAAATAACAAGCTTAGGGTCTCATAATTATTATCCTTTTAGTGTGTTACGTTATGACATCGTCGTCATCATCAGCGGCGGCGGGCGTCATGTCATCCAACGTCGACACAATTACACGGGTGAAACTGAACATTTTCGGTCGTTTAGTATAAATTAGCGGATACAACAACCAAGCTGGCTGAACCCTTATGGGGTTTATGATATTCACACACCAAAAGGCAACAACCCAACAACAACTCCTGTAAAACATGAAGTAAGAGTCCTTTTTACTGGTTAATTCTTTAAGCTATTTCCCGTTCCTCGAGGCCCTTTTGTTTAACACGTGTTAGCGGGCTGACGCACAGAAATCCTTTTTTTTTGTTGCCCCCAAAACGTGACCTTCTGTTCGTTATGTTCGTCGGGGGTGTTGATACTCATAAAAAGGATTCCCAAGGATTTCTTCCGCTTTTCAAAAGTATAACCCACACTGATGTGGTTGCGTTTTTAAATTTATGATTATCATTAGTAAAATGTATCATATTTTGCTTGAGTAGAAAGTTAACCTTCTTGTTGGGTGCTGAACCCTTGGGGGGGGGGGGGTGCGTTGCACATGAGACGTTCTTTCGGGTGTTTTTTTTACTTTTTATTTTTAAATTTAGGATATTAGGTTTTTCTTTCTCAGTTAAATTTTTATATTTATATAAATATTATATTATGTGGGTATCATCATCAAAAAATATAAATTATATTCGTGTCGGCAATTATGTTAACAAATATCTAATTAATACCAAGAAGGATCATTTAAATAGGAACAGAAGAGTTGGCCGTGTCCTGAATTTTGATATAAATGAGGGTTTTCGTTGGGTGCGTGTTATACGATATTTTGTTCTATATTTATATGAAATGAATGAGTGTTGGGATGTTAATTATAAATGAAACTTATTAAATGCGAATACCAAAGTTAACAAGCACGTGGAATATTTCTCTTTCCCTTTCACTCTAGCTGAGGTTTATGTTAAGTTAATGTGCTTGGAATGCCTAAGGACTAAAAGAGCACAAATATCTAATTAGTAAAGCTATATTAAAAGGCATTGAAAGGGTTCTGGAGGTATTAAAATGAATTGGTTGCTAGATTCCTTTGAGAGATTATTTTTTTCAAGGACATTAGTTGAAACATCAGGGTATTATGAGAAGAAAAAGAGATTTTATCATTTTGAAGGTCTTGAGTGCTTTTAGAATGTTTTAATGGATAGACAACTTAAAAGTGCCTCCATGTAAGTTATCGAGATCTTAAAATTCTCGAAAATGTTAGAAGAAGAAATTGAAAAAGGCCCCGTTTCAGGACTAAACGAAATTGTTTTTTTTTTACTCCACTCACCTAAATATAAGTTTGACTAGATTTTTGCTAAGAATATGTGTGTTATAATCTCCCATAGTATCTTTTCTAAATTAAGGTTTTTATTAATTGATTAAATGCAAATTTGAAGACAATTTATGAAGGAACCACTTTTTTACTTATTATTCCTTGCAACATCTTCAAGATATCCAGGTTTTTTTTTGTCGAAATTTAAATTTATTTCACCCAAATAGCAATATAAATACCAAAACCTTTTTATCTAATAAATAAGCTTCCTTTTACCTTTAACGTAGTTTGCATAACCGAAGGGATCTGTTTTACTGATTTCGAGTGATTTCTTCAGTGTGTTTTGGTAAAGGAGTAGGCTTATGTGCTCGATGTTGCATAAATATATAATTATACCGAATGATTAAATTGTAATGTAAATTTGGTAATATCTTTTGGAAATAGCTTTTAAAAAAAATTGTTTTGAAATAGATTTCTTTCTATTTTTAAACTGAAAGGAATAATTTGACTTTTATTATGAATTTTACTGAAATAGGTAACTTAAGGAAATGAATACAAATAAGAATAAGAAGTTTTTCAATAAAAGCGGTTAGATGTTGAAATCAAATAAGGCAAGAGGTGTGTGACGTGTGTGGTATTAACAAAATTATTTTATTATTTTGAGATCCAACTTCTACCGTTACATAAGGAAGAGTACATCGTTCAAAAGTAATCCTCGGCTTCTTAATGTGGTACAGATTCGAGTGGTTCAGATTTCAATGACTCTTCTACATGTTTCCAGCTGAATTTTGAACGATGTCCAAGGTTATGTCTAGGTTAAAAAAAATGTCAATCAGCCCGTTTTCAAAATATTTCGAAAACCAATAAAAAAAATCGATAAAACAAGTTTTAATTGAATTATAAATGACTTCCTGTTTTCAAAATTTTATTGAAGTAGGGGTAATGGTTTAAAATAAAACCGCATTTGAAAAAAACAGTTCTATGGGAGGTACCGTTATAATAGAACAAATTTCGAAAAATAGATTCTAACGAAAGATGTATTGTTGTAAGAAACTAGCACCCTGACAATTTTATCCAAATCGTTAGAGTCGTTTTCGAGAAAACTTAACTTCTTGTTAAAAATTGTATGTACCGTTATTTTTTGAAATGGTAATAAATGATAAATAAAAAATAATCATAAGTACCAAGTTTGAAGCAAATCGGGCCATCCGCTTAGACTGTAGGGGTGCGAACAGAAAGATAGACAGATTTCTGGATCCACTTTTTTCGACTTCTCTATCATCGTAATGTTATGTTTGATTGTTTGAATTTTTTTTCTCTTGTACGTTTCCATAACTTGCCTTTTAGTACCTATAATTGCAATTCAATTGGGTGGTAAAAAAAAATTATGAAGAATTGTTCATAAAAAATTGATTTTTTTCACCATTCAAAGCTAAAAAACTATATGAAATCTGACATGGAGATTACTTATTTTTTTTTTTTTATTTAATTTGCACACGCTTAAGGGATTTGGTAATGATGATATCATCCCCAATCAACTTGAAAGCTTTTATTTGAATACCATCCAAAAGACTCAAGTGAGTTGATGGAGCACCCGTCCAGATATGGGAGTTATATTCTAGTCTTGGACGAATGTATGATTTGTAGATAGTAGCCAGATCAGAAGGGGAAAAGAATTTCTTACATCTTAGGAGGAAGCCCATACATCTTGCGGCATTCTTGGCAACATCATAAATATGATCATTCCACAAGAGGTGAATGGTGATGCTCATACAGAGAATTACAAGATGATCAGCCTCCATAATGTAAGTACCACTCATTGATAATGGCAAGGGAGGTATATTACGCTTTAGAGACAGAAGACAGCATTGTGTTTTGGATGCATTAAATTCTACACAATTTCTTATTCCCCATTTGATGATGCTGTCAAGATCAGAATTTAATTAGCTTATCATACGTTGCCGTTGAAGATCCACATCCGAAAACAGCGGTTGTGAATCCATAAATGAACATGAAAAGCTGAGTGTACTGTCATCAGCGAAGCAGTTTAGTGGATTAGAAGTTTCAGACAGGAGATCATTTATAAACATGAGAAAGAGAGTCGGAGACAGGACGGAGCCCTGGAGAACACCAGCATTTATTTTAAAGATATCAGATTTGAACCCATCCAATACAACTTGTATTGAATGGTCCAAAAGGTAATTTCTAATCCAGCGATGAAAAGAAACATCGAAATCCGCCGTAAACACGAACATTTTAAAATAAGAATCATGATAATCGGTCAAGTTTTGAATTTTGTACAGCCAAAAAACCAGTTGGCCTTGATAGAGTATAACTACCAAGACAAAAATTGTGGTAAACTTCAAACGCTCGGAAGCGAACAACAGGAGTTTACTATGGTCAGTAAGATCCTGTTTCCGATCCAAAGATTTTGCAAGCTGATGTCTGCGAAATGCAGGGTTCTTGTGCGTTGTGCATACTAAAGAATTGACTGCCTCGGTTTCTCCTGCACACTTTGACGGTCGGCGGTAATGTTCCCGATCGTCGCTCTTGCGTTCCTTTGTGATACAAATTTTTACCGATTTATTAACTAAACGGTTGGCCTAAATTTGGTCACCAAATATTTAAGATTTGACTGTGAAGTGCCGTCACTTCTGTTCCGCGCGCAACGTTTGCACTAACCAGTTGTCATTTCAATAATAATTTTGATTATTGATTTTTTTATTCATTTGGACGTGCTGATCAATGGTCTTACTTGTCTTGGTGATTAGGAATCAGTACATGAATAATGAACAATAGATTTGACAGTCCTCACCAAAACGAAATGGCCACCAGCCGAGCCAATTGAAAATCCCTTTATATGCGAAACAGTTTAAGAAGTCTTGGTTTGAAGTAGTCTTAACATCATATGTTGACTTGAAAAGCTTTTCATTGTTATAACTTAATAAGTTTTAAATTTAACGAATACTGATTTAAATAAAATTCAATAAAATCAATCAAATCATTTTTTGTATAAAATCAAGAACATTTGGTATAAGACTTTTAAACTCATACTACTTAGTCCAACCTATCTTCTACGAGTTGGTTGTTTTAACGTTGCTTTAGGATCGTATTTTTTTTTTTTTTTTTTATAATTAACGCGCGCACAAGGGATTATGTGTTTCCCTTTTAATGTAGAACACACTGCGCGGGTTTAACGAAGATAGGAAGGGGAGAGATAGGAGGTGCCGATTAACATTGGTTTTGAATGTTAGCAGATCAAAATGGCAAGGGAAAATCCCGCCGGGTAAACTATTCCAAATTCGTGTTGTTCGGCTAAAAAAATAATCCTTATATTTCACGGTACGTCCGAAATTAGGCTCCAGGGTGAACTGATGAGCATTCCTTGCGATACGAGTATTACGGGAGAAACTTTTAAGGAGAGGAATGCAACTGGCTACTTCGAGTGAACATTTTTTTGTAAAAGAAACGATAAAATAAGGAAAGACATGAAACATTGCGTCGGTGTTCGAGTGGGGCAATTGTTTCAGCGGCAGTTCTATTTCCTATCCATCTTAACGCTCGATTTTGTATTCTATCAAGCAGGAGAAGTGATTTTTGCGAAGAACCTGCCCAGAGGTGGGAGTTATACTCGAGTTTAGGGCGTATAAACGCTTTATAAATTGTAGCCAGATCAGATGGGGAAAAATACTTCTTACACCGATACAGAAAACCTAAGCACTTTGCAGCATTCTTAGCGATCTCAAATATATGGTCGTTCCAACGGAGGTCGTCGTTAACACACATACCGAGTACTGAGAGCTTTTCGGTTTCTTCGATATAAGTGCCATTTATGGACAAAGGCATTGGGGGTATGTTTAGCTTTAACGACAGAACACAGCAATGAGTTTTCGAAGCATTAAACTTCACACGATTTCTATTACCCCATTTGACAATGCTGTATAAATCGGAGTTTAATGAGCTTGACAAATGGTACCGTTGCAATTGTACGTCCGAAGGCGAAGGACGTGATTTATCGAACGAATGTGAAAAGCTGAGGGTAGAGTCGTCAGCAAAACAGTTAAGTGGATTAGAAGTAACAGACAAAAGATCGTTTATAAAAATCAAGAAAAGAGTCGGAGACAGAACAGAGCCCTGGGGCACACCAGCATTTATTTTGTGCTAATCAGACTTGAATCCGTCCAATACAACTTGTATTGAACGGTCCAGAAGATAGCTTCTAATCCAACGAACAAGAGTTTCATCGATCCCAAAAGCACGCATTTTGGATAAAAGAGCTTCATGCCAAACTCTGTCGAATGCCTTGGAGATATCAAGAGCAATAATCTTACTTTCACCAAAGCGATGTAAAGATTTGTTCCACTGTTCGGTGAGATATGCCATCAGATCACCAGTGGAACGGTTGCTGCGGAAGCCGTACTGACGGTCATGGAGAAGCTTTCGATCTTCGAGATATTCCTTAAGCTGACGGTTAATCAGTGTTTTCATGACCTTAGAAAGAAGGGATGTCAGTGCTATGGGTCGGTAGGAGGAGAGGGAGGATGGGTCACCTCTCTTAGTGACAGGCTGGACAAATGCTGTTTTCCATCTTCTAGGAAAGATTCCAGAGTAGGAGCGATGGTAAAGTTTACGCAGTGGCTTTGCCAGTGTGGAAGAACACCTCTTCAGAAGAATCAGGGGTATACCATCCGGGCCAGCGGATTTTTGTATATCGAGATCTTTGAGAACTCTTACTACTGTACGAGTGCGGAAAAAAATCTGTCCCATGGAAAAATTTACATTCTCAAGTACAGGAGGGGCAACGTTGCTTTGAGGCAGCGTGGAGCTTGCAGCGAAATGGGCGGCGAGCAAGTTTGCCTTCTCTGAAGAGTAAACAATTGGTTTGTATGTCACAACATCAAACTTAAAATTGGGAAAAGAATTAGGAAAAAAGCGTTTTGTAACTTTAAATGTAGTTTTATGAATCCAATTAAATGCTGAAGTTCTTCATATGTATAAGTTGTATTAAGACGGATAAAGTTATTTTTGATTAAGTTTTGTTGAACATTTAATTATGTTATATTAAAAACCGTGAATGACATTGATTATTTATAAGTTGCTGGTGTTCCAATTAATGGCGTGGAACGTGGTAGCGTCGATTTCAACTTGCGATATAATGTAGATTCTATATTGAAATTATTACATAGCAAAGCTCGAAAAACTTTACAAGTTGAGCAGCTCTTGACGATCCAGCTCTACACGATCCAGTTAAATGGTCGTGAATGCGCTTATACTTATACACCACTGTATGGAATAATTTTATGTGTACACAATGAACTATCAGTTTCAAGATATGAGACGAAGACGATACAAAATTCAATCTCCTGCCTACACAAAGATGACCACTATTTTCATTTGGAATGGGGCTACAAATTTGTGTTCTTTTACTATTGGCTAAAATATTGGTTCGTTATTTAACCAACCTGGCCCAAAGAGCCATTGACATTGAGAAGATCCGATTAGAGACAGAAAGTTTCTGGAATCCTGAACAATGTCACGAACAAAAGAATTTTTTATAAATATTCCAATTCCCCGCACTTTTCTCTCAACATACTCCAATGTCTTCTAAGCGCAAAAGAAACGAGTGGTTATTTTTTCAATCATCATTTATGGCTTGCAAGAAGGCTTAAAATCCGAGAGCATGCTGACTGGCATTGGTTAAAAAGGGGATTTTTATAGAATATTCTTCGTTGAAAATACGGCTAGCAATCATTAGTTGACCCAGCTCAATCACATCTACAAAGCAGTCCATTCAGATTTTATCGAGTTCTATTGCTAGTTGATTTTTCAGGTCTAAATTTTGGTCAAATCGATTGAAAAAGGATCTTCAAACGAACTTACCAAGGCCCTAATAAACCAAAGGGATCATATTATTTTGGGCAATACCTTCAGTACAATGCGTCTTGTACTTTCCAAACCATTTGATTTTAGAAAAAATTCAACTTAATTCAAATCCACCTATATTTCCTCAGCTTCAACAAACTAAGAAACAACTGCATTTTTGGTAAATGATGAATTTTCGATGAATAACTCTTTCTTTCTAACAGACTATTGAAGTTATCTACTAACAAAGATTAATACCATCAAGGACAATTCTCAATTTGGTAGTATCTTTATCTGCCCGATATAAAGGCCTATTAACTATGAGGCATGTTGTAGTACACAGGAGGCACGAACTCTTCATTCTTCTTCTACCCATCGTTCATCGATGTGTCGGACTTGGACGTCTTATAATTTTATTGTTATTTACTTCAACAGTTTCGAGTCAGCAGAATTTTTGAAGATCCTCACAAGAAGTTACCTCAGCATTTCAATTATGAGATATGACCTTCCAAATTTACCGAATACAAAAAAATTTACTGATCTGACGAAGAAGAGTTACATCGAAACTATTTTAATAAAAGGGTTTGGTGCAAAACTCTATCAAATGCTTCTGAAACTTTTAATATAGCAATCTTACTTTCTCTGAAATGATCTATCAGATCACCAATTGACATTTTGCTATTGATGTCAGATTAAATCCTAAAATAGGTTTCAGAAAATCTTCTTAGAAATGGCAAATCTATATATTTCACAGGATAATTTCTACAGTCAATTTTCCTTTTTATATTTTAAGCTATTCGAAAGAGTGGCAGGGCATTTTTCAATTTTATTGAATTCGACCAGATTATGCCATTGAGGTTTATTAACAAGCCGATGTGCATTTTTTCGGAATCCTAACGTTATCTCGAACGACAAAATTCTCGCCAAAATTTAAAAGACATATCCCAAAAAAAGTATCGCTTTTTCGAGAATTTTTTATTTATTTATATTACCAGCATTTTTCGACTAGGCTAACATACGTTAATATGTATCTTCATTGTTCCATGTTGACTAGACTAAAATCCATCATAATAATTAAAGCCATAAAAATCCAAAAGTACTCATATTTAAAAATGCGATTGGTTTCATTTTATTTCTAATGCTACATTACAAGCAAATACTCTTTTTTAATATCTAGGTACACTCCCTTACATCATGTATCTGACAAAATTCTGAAAGGATCATATTTTTTCCCATCCACCATAGTTAAATATATCCTACGAATATTTTCCCAAATTCACATCCATTTCTAATTTTGATATTTTTCCTCTCTTTTTTTCTAGCGATGGCTTATCACATTCGGCGCACCCCATGTTCGAAACGAAAAAATTGGAAATTCTGCGAAATATAACCGATTTACTGGGGCGAACATTTCCATCGCAGTTCGTATTTCCGGTCCTGGGCCACGAGGACGGCACAAATACAAACTTTCGCCGAATGGGTGAACTTTGGAGACATTGGTTGCCATCGGAGGCATTGCATACATTTGAAAAAGGTTTGTGTCTTTTTTTTTATTTTTTTATTTTAAATCCTGGCAGTGGGGGTAAAGAGTTAGTATTTCCCATCCCATCCTCCATTTTGTTCATTTTCATAGTCTAAATATCCTTTTTTTTTGTGTGCCGTGCACAAAAGGGAAGCACCGAATGGATTTTGATGGATGGATCCAGGACTAACGTAACAAAAAATTAATATGATACCATTTCGGATTTAAAAAGGAAAAGAACTCAGCTACAGATAGCTCCACAGACAGGTATCACAAACGTTAGTTTGTTTTCCTCTTTTTTTGTACTCAAATCCATGTCATATCCCTGAAACATCCACGTCACACAGCTATAAGCCCCCGATGGCCAAAAGTATTCGCCAAACCATAGATATTGATCCAGGGTAATTCCCGCTCCCTCATACACTCTGCCACTCCATATAGTATATTTATTTTCAGTACATGTTTGTATAATGCTAACGGTATTTCCATCCATTCTTCTATTTCTTGCAACAAACGAAAAACAACAAACAAGGTGGCTACTATTCAATTGAACAAACAAAAAGTCGTCTAAGGATAATCGCCCTGAATACAAATTTTATGCGACATGACCCGAAATACTCACAGAGCCACTTGGCTGCAGTTAGGCAAAGGCAGCCGAACGGTGGTGCCCCCAACAATGGAGGCAGCATGGATTCCACTGAATACAAAAACTTTTACTATCACCACGGTGGAGTGCATCAGCATCATTACCATGGTGATGGCAGCAGCGGTTATGGTACATCACATCACCATATGTCCCGTGGCAGTCAAATTGGCGGGGGTGGCAGCAATAGTGGTATTGGAGCTGTTGGGGGCATGGTAGTGGATGGCGGCGGACGTGTTAGCGCTCTATCGGAATATGAAAATCAGGATACGGAAAAACAATGGATTTGGCTGGAGGATGTCCTTTCGAAATCAAAAAATAACAAGGAAACTGTAAGTTATATTTCTAAGGTTTTTTTCTTTTTTGTTTCCAATAAGGAGTTATCGAAGCACAACATTTGTTGTTCTTGTATGCGAGTGTGTTGCTATCTGAGGTACTTCCACATCTGTGAATATCCTTATTTTGGCTCGTACGTGAAAATAACTTATCTGCCATTTGTTTTTATTGTTTTCTGGTTTGCTCGTTACGGGAATTGTGATTCCTTTTTATGATTCAGATTGAGCTTGGATTCGGGTAAGGATATGGTGTAAACCTGCCATGCTGAGGAATAATTTAGGGCTTTGCTAATAGAGAGGTAGGACGCAAAGAAAGTTCAGTGTTATCGGAAGGGTAGTAAAAAGCAGAAATATTTTGTCTTCATCTTATAGGAAAAGCTTTTACTTTTTTGCTCTTTGAGTTTGGACCAAATTTAAAGGAAGAGTTGACAGTGTTTGTTTTTTGTTTAACATACATATTCACTTTATTTTTTTTTCATCTTTGATCGGAAAGTTTAGTGGAAAGTTTTCTTGGAATTTTTTTTCGGTGGTTTAAGAGAACGGAAGTGGAACTATAAAATGTAAAAGAAGTACTTTTTTGTGGTGTGAACAAGATGAAGCTCTGTAAAGTTTGTAGGGTAGAGAAACCACAGGGTGTGGCAAAACGAATAATTAGAAATAATCTTGAACAATATTGGATGCTTCCAACTGAATTCCATAAAAAGTTAAAGAAAGTATTTGTTTTTAGCTACAAATGCGTCAAATGTGATTTCATTGATTATATGATTGGCTCACATGAATACTTTTGTTTGAAAAATATAAATCAGAATATGGGAATCCTTATTAACGAATACTGGTTATTAATAATATATAATTAATATTACCAAACACTTAATGCAACAAAATTGTTGATCCAGTTATGTTTTTCCATCACAGGCGTCTGGGGGGATTGCAATCCTGTGCCAGCACATTTTCTGTGTTAATTTTTCGTGCCAAAAATATTTTATATTTAATACTAAGAAACTTGCTCATTTCTTGAATGGATTTTAGTATTTTTTATTTTTTTAGTATTTTAATGAAAATCGAATTTTATCTCTTAAAAAAGACCATTTTGGTTTTCTAAGGAATTAAACATAATAAAATGATGAATGTTACACAAAATAATCGCTTACAAAAATTGGGTAATTATACAGTCTCGTGGGCACGTGGTCTTTTGGCTGTACAAAATTAAAAACTGGACCGATTTTCATGATTCTGTTTAAGTGTTTGTATTTACGGCGGATTTTCGATAAAAAAATGATTAAATCATCTCCATGTCAGATAGTTTTTTAGCTTTGAATGCTGAAAAAAAACATCTTTATAACGTTTTTTCCCTCTTAAAAACAAACAAACTAGCACAAAAAAATTGTTTCATCACAAATAAGTATAAATGACATTTTTTTAATAATTTTTTTTATATTTTTTTTAATAAATCCGCCGTCAAAATGGACATTAAAAAAAGAATCACTAAAATTAGTCCAGTTGAATTGCGAAAGTGTATAATTACCAAAAATTGATTTATTTCTTTTGACAAGGCAACGAATCTTTTGTTTGTTCTTCGTGATTCTCATCGGCTAACAATCAATAAAATAAATAATGTTTTTTTTGTCGTACTGACAAGGAAGGATAAGGTTTGAATATAGCAATTTTTTTTAATATTTACTTAGAATATAACCACCAACAAACGACCACATCAGCATTCCTTACGGGGTTCAACTAAGGACTGATGACTTAAAAGAAACCCAGACGTTAAGAACTTCGATTTGAAGAAGAATTTTTGTTCACCTTTTTTCTCAGTGATTCTCATACAAAAGTGTGACCAAAATTAAGAGATATGAAACATCAATACAGCGCTGTATTAAATAAGCAGGATAAGAAACTTAGTCATTCCATATGAAAATAAAACTACTACTGTGATGTCGCTGTTGCGTTTTACCAACAAACTAGAAATCGGCGGAAAAATGTTAAAACGGGCAAAGGGGATAATGATTTTCGGGAAAAAATTATTCGTAAAAGCAATAGCGGGAAAACGTAATCTGGGAAAATGAGCTGCAGGAAAAGTAGCCAACTCCTTATTTCTTTATTCTGGTCATTGTGGATTCTGCCCAATGTGGTATCCTTAATGCGGAGGCTTTCGGTCTGCGAAACATTTGTATTACTAATGCCGTAAACATTGTGAACCTTGCTGAATAAAAAACCGGCGTGTGGATTCATCCTTAGAGCTTTTTTCGTTCACAGAGGATGACACATTTTCCCTACAACATCATCTATCATACAATTTTAAGATGCTGAATATCGTCGTTACTAGTTTATTATTGATCATTTATGCATGGTATTTTTGCATTTGGGAAGAACTGTTCCAGTCAAAATGGCGGCTGAAGCTGCAGCTCGAATTTCCCGAAAACCGAAATTTGGACTACTAATAACTACTAGTTCAAAGTCATTATAAAGACTTCAAAATTATAGGCGAAGACATGCATTTTTGTGGTTCTTGCTCTGTAAGGAATTACTTACTAAGACTAAGACTTGATTTTGCTACTAAAACTATCGTCTCCACTTCGGACCGAATTTTCTTAAAAGCACTAATAACATCGCTCTGTACCCTCCGCTAGTAATTGGACACAATTTTGATGTTGATGAAGTCATCTAGGCGCATAGTCATGTAAATAAATTTAACCGCCGAGTTTGGTAAAAAATACCAAAACAAGAAATTGCTCTATATTCAACAGAATACCATATGCGGTAGCGGTCTGGTCTTAGGGTAGTTTAAACAATACTGAAGTTCCATTCATGCATTTCTCCAGCCATATATTTCAGCAATATAGGCCATCGACCCTAGTGGCCTTATTGTTAGGGTTGTTCGGAGGTCTGGTCTTAGGGTAGTTTAAACAATGCTGAGGTTCCATTCATGCATTTTTCCAGCCATATATTTCAGCTGGTATACGCCATCGACCCTAGTGACCTTATTGGACCTAATCTTAGATATAGCTAGCTTTGTCTTATCCAAAGCCGCACGGTGCGGCGGGACGTAAATCTTTATCAATAATAATGAAAATTCTGAAACTTTAAACATTATGATACCTCATGTCTTGAAAAGCGGCTTTAATATTGAACATAATGATTCATGATGAATAGCAGTGATAATCCATATGATTAAAAAATCAAGTCAGATAAATGTCGATAAGATTCCCTTATCATGTAAAAATTTACTTTTTTTTCAAAGCGATTAGATTATTTTTTTTGTTGCATAAGATTACTATGCCTGTTCAACTTTCAGACGATCCGTCTTTTTCGTGTAATTTGCATCTGAGGATTTGAAAATAAACTTATAGCAATTTATTTGCCACACATGATTATGTTGTGACATTTTCCTTATCACATTCATTGACGTATTATGCGGGGCTATTCTTCTTCAAAACTTTTTTTTTATTCAAGACATAAACCATGCTGGGTAATGCTCTATTTGTTGTTGTTGTTTGTGTTTATCCTTTTCATCGCTTAAAACCACACTCAAGAAGAAAAAAATTTACATTATAATCCGAGTTACAGAGTTGAAAAGAAAAAAATCGTTGTGTACACTCTAGGTTACAAAAAAATAAGTAAAAAGGACTACAGCCTGAAAAAAGCATAAAGCAGATCCACCCGAATAAAGATACTAGATGCTTATCGACAAAGAAAAGTCAAATTGCGCCCAAACTTGAATAGAAAGTTTTTTTTTTTTTTTTTGGTTAAACCAAGGATTTTTCGAATGAAAAAACTTGGGACAGGAAGAAGGAGCTCATATGTGCGAGAGTTGAATACAAAAGTTTTTCGGCGGACGTCATATACAAAACACACGTACATCATGCCGCGAGGAACTGGCTGCTAGAAAAGCGTGGCATAACAAACTCAAACTTTTCGCTCCTTTATCGCCGTCGCGTCTTTTGCCAAAAAAGGAACCCACACACATATATATTTTAGCCAGATATAAAGACACCAAAAACGGCTACGACACGATTTCTGACTCCTCAACTCTCCAAGGATGATGCATGACAGAATAGGGCTTTGCTGCTACCACACGCGTGCCAAACAAAGTCAAAACGATAGGATCATTATTCTGCCTCATCAATCACCAACTACGTAACATTATCAAGCAATGTGCTGTCATAATCGAATGAATCCTTAATGTCATTTGCCCGATCTGGGTGCGGGTGATGACGACGTCGACAAGGACGACGACGAGGACAAGCGGTCCTAGCAGGGAAACCTATTCCATTTAGGTGGTAGCTTATGTTATTTTTTTTTGGCAAGGATATAGCGAATATCCCTTTTCAATGTGCTCAAAGGACAAAGAATAGAATAACGGATATAGATATATATAAATACATGCATATGTGTGTGGTGGAGCATCAAATTTGACAAGTGGATGATGTTGAACGGTTGGGATATGGTTATGGCGAGGCGTTAAGTAAAGCATGACTGACAGCGTTTGGCTTTCTTGGGTACATATATGCGAAGGAGCATTAATTGAGATCAATTTAGTTGAGCGAAACCTCTATTCAGTTGTACTGAATTTGGGTGGGGGGATATATGGGCAAAGGAGTCTAGTGAGCACAAGATATTTTGGTGAATAGAATTATGAATGGGTATTTTAATTTTTGATGGAAGCGGATGTTATTAATTGAAAAAAAAATAATTACTCTTCGGAAGGAATTGATGAAATATGTTTTAAGCCTATTTTGTTACCCTTAGCTGAGCCTCATGTCAAATGAAATTGATTTATTTGCATGATTACGCTAATGACGGGATCGCTGGAATGATGAATTGAATTTCCATGAATTTCCATTTGTGTCAAACTCAAATTATTCAGTGGCTTTTATTCTTAATAAACATACGCACATTTATAAAAAAAAATTGATACTGGAGTGGGTTTAATGTACTTGCTCTTGTGAGACACACTGTTTGTTTGTTTTGTACCTTTAAACTTAAGCAAACAGGGAAGTTTTGTGAAAGAATAGGTTTGTCATTTGAAGTTCTGAAATAAGGCACAAAACATTCCACATTCGTGTGGTGTGAGTGCGACTAAAAAAAGTTTGCTTGATATTTTTAGTCAGTATCTTTATGTCCTTTATAGCTATTTATTGAATCTTCCCCTCGAGACACCATCGATATAGATTGGATCAAATATCACACGAATAAACTTTTTTATCAATGCAACCCAATAGATCCGTTGGTAACATCTTTGATTGCTTTCAAATTTTTTCATATTGCCCAATCAAGGAAATAAACCGTAGACGAAATTTTGTAAATAAATTGTATTTTAATTCTTTATATTACAATATATGTATCAAATTAATAAAATGTATTGCAGAAATATTCAATTTTCGAAGAACACTTCTATTTCTTCATTTCCAAAATCACCAGTAAGTAGAAAAGTCCCTCAAGCATTTTCCGGAATGCAACATATCCTCTACAAGTATGATTTATGTTAAATTTATTCAACAATGTTTGTTTGAACGTTTCCAAATTCCAAATTCTCCGATTACACTCCTTCTCGAAGTAATATCAAATTACTTCACAAGATTCGATCAAAGCCCTTACATCCCATTTACAAGGCTATTCCGCCCTCGTTTTTCACATAAAATCTCAGCAAAAAATCCACTCAAAAACCACTCATTTCAATTTCAAATATCCATTGCCTGTTTGATTTTATTTAATGTTCAATTTCTATGATTTCGATATTTGACCTTTTGTTGTATAAAATACATATTTTAAATCTCAGCATATGAGTTTCCTATAACCTAGTTTTCTATATCGCATCCTTTATCCTCGTTTACGCTTATACACATATATTTACAATACACCATGCCTGAACTTAAAAAAAGGTAGAAACGTAGTAAATGACCTTCGATTTCACTTGGCTAAAGTACAATATTTATAGGAAATGCTATACACAACATGAAAATCGAAATGAAAACTTACCCAACAACCGCACCGCACCGCACACCATCCTTTAACTCTGCGTGCAGCGTCCTTCTGCATAGAAAAAGGAAGTCCGTTCTCATACATAAATTATTTTGAAAATAGAAAAGGGATAATTCCTTCCTCTGTAAAATGTTCATAAATTTTATGAAAAGGTTCATACAGACATTATATAGGCAAAAAGATAGGAAAACATTATTTTCTTGCTTGTACTTTTTTTTTTCTTTTTGCAAAACCATGGAAAATGTATTATGGAAACCTATATGGGGCAAGGGCAGAGAGAAAGAAAGAGTGAGTGGTTACAGAGGAGGAGAGGAGCTTCATAATAACACAACGAGCCTAGGTACTTTAGAAAATCTCTTGAAATTACTAATATAATGGCCTTTGCTATGGTATACAAGTTTTAAGGAAATTAAGCACACAACTAGGTCGCCGGAGATTCGTTTTACATTTTTCTTACTTAACGTTTAAATGTGAAAAAAAATTGAAAAAAAAAAATCTATTAAAAAGGTTTTTTTAAAGTGGATCACATTATAGAGTCATGATGAAAATAAGTGAAAAATCTGTTCACAAAATCGATACGAATGGATTACTTTGGGCAATCAAATGGCCGTTCACGAATATTTTGCGTCAATGACCAGTTCCTACGGACCAATGACATCGAAAACCCTCGAGAAAGTGCTTAAAGATGTTAAAGAACCACAACATAAATTTTGGTGTGCCCCAGGGCTCCGTTCTGTCTCCGACTCTTTTCCTCATTTTTTTAAGTGATCTTCTGTCTGTTGCTTCTAATCTAATTAATTGTTTTGCTGAGGACTCTACCCTCAGCTTTTCATATTCCGCCAAAAATTCTTCTAAGTGCTTAGATTTTCTGCAAGAAGTCTTTTTCCCTTTCTAATCCGGCTACAATTTAAAAAGCGTTTTTACGTCCAAAACTCGATTATAACTAACTCACAGGCAGGTCCTTTGCAAACAACGCCACACCTGCTCGATAGAATACAAAAAAGAGCATTAAAGTTGATAGGAAATAGAAAAGTACCTGAAACAATTGCCCCTCTAGAGCACCGACGCAATGTTTCATGTCTTTCTTTATTTCATCGTTTCTTTTATAAAAGAATGTTCATTCGAAGTAGCCAGCTGCATTCGTCCCCTTCTCCCGTTATACTCCTCTCGCAAGGAATGCTCACCAGTTCACCCTTGAGCCCAACTTCGGACGTACTGTGAAATAATAAATTATAGGGATTCTGTTTTTAGGCGAACAACACGAATTTGGAATAGTTTACCAGGTGAGATTTTCCCTTTAATTTCGATTTGCAAGCATTCAAGAGCAATATTATTTGACACCTCCTGTCCTTCCCCACTCAAGGGAAACAAAAAATCTCTTTTGCGCGCTCTAATTATAAAAAAAAACATTGGTACAACCGCCAGCTTCGTTTTTAGCGTAACAAAAGACACAAGTTGTGGGCAATTTTCCTTCGCACTAGCTCTCTCAGTGACAATTCTAACATCGATTCTTATCTTAACTTTTCTGAGTCATACCACTTACGAACCCTGTTTAATAGAAATACAATCCAACCTCATAAATGATCCCATTTCTCATGTATTTTTGGAAGTTCGTCAATTACAAAAGAAAAACAGATGGTTACCCTACTTCTCTTTCTTTCAATTCCGATATTTGGAATAACCCACAAGAAATCGTCATATGGAGATGAACATTTGGCAACATTTCCAAGAAAAGCATAAATTGTACAATTGACTGGGAAAGAAGAAATAGAGACTACCGTTAGGTTGGGGAGATTTATTTCAAAAGTCAGTTCAGTTGATGCATACCATTGAAACTGTTCGGACGCTCGTTTTATTTCCTCTGACGAAGTTGGAAAAACGAAATTAGAACGACTGATTAATTGGAATAAGGAATCAGCTTACAGGCACTAAAATTGGAAGGAAAAACAAAATTGGGTCGAGAAAACTAAATAATCCAAAGCTTCTAATAGACAGCTTGTTGGCTTTTATTTAATATTATTTTATTTATGTATTTGCAAATTTTGTTGCAAATTAAACATTTCGAAAATTGGCAGCTGCATGCATTCAAACAAAGCAAGCTTAACCTTTTATTTATTTTTTTTTTTGTATATTACTAAGTCTTTCAAGTCATTTTGGATTATAATTGTATAAAGTTAATAACGTCAAAACTATCCCCCTAAAGGCAATAAGATCTAAGTTCAGACATTGTGCATGCCTTCTTGCAACACTCATCAGCAATACCGAACCTCCTACGACGACTTTTGGCCAAAGAGTTGGCTTCATATTTCGAAATGAATGGAAATTGGCCGAACGGCGACTGCATATCATCTTCCATGTCACTATAATAGGCCACTGGTTCAACTTTATACAAAAAGTAATAAAAACAAATTATAAATTTTAAAAAAATTCATAAATATTTCATTTCTTAACGAACTTAAGTTGTTAACTTACTCGATTTCTTTGTCTTTGTTCCGAAACCATTCTCACAAATCAAATCCAGAGTATCGGGCAATTTCTTTCCGCACAGCTTCTGTATTCCCTCACAAGATGGCGTATTAATACAAAAGATCACCAACAAACACAACCAATTCAAAGTAAAAAGGATTTTCACAGATGGCGTTGACATTGCTCTCTCGTATGTGCACTCTTCAGAACTCTTCGATGTACAATCAGCCGCAAATGAAGCAATTCTAATGCTTGGTCCTTGCTGGCTTGGGGTATTTATACCTCGGCAAGCATAAAAGAATTGATTAGAATTATTAAGCATTCCCCCTATTCAGCATATTTGCAATTCAAATTCAAAAAAGTCCTTACGAGCACTTTTAATTATATTCAAACTATGTACGCACCCGTTAATGTAATAATTAGAGTAAAAAAAAAGGATATTTTAAAGAAGTAGTCTCCATCCAGGTTACTTCGCAGAACAAATACGCCGCAGTCAAACGCCTTTACCTAATTTCTTTTTCGAGGAATTTTGTAAAGACGTCACTTATCTAGTCGATTGAAATGTGCTCAGCTGTTTCTTACTGTAGTAAATAGTATGTAGGCGTTGATTATGACAAATTTGTCCTGATTTTCTTCATCTCCATCCATTTGGGGGAGTTTGGATATTTGGAAGAAAAACATAAACAACATTGTAAACATTGTTTATGATGTTCCTTCTTAAAATAGGTTGACACAAAAGGTTGTAGTTGGTGGAGGTTAGGAGGCTAAGAAGCTTTTTAGGACGCTAGATTATCTGGTTTTCAGAAGAGTTTGAATCGGTTTATTTTTAGATGTAGATTTCATCAATACTAAAATAATATGACACGTGCGAAAACATTCCAATGAATCATCCAAATAAAAACTTTTTCTTTCATAAATAAGTCATATCGAAATACCTGAGCTACCATCAAAAATAGCCACGACCCTATCCGTTTTAATAATTGCCTAATTCCATTGAGAAATACAAACGTGACTAAAGGATTTATTTAACCCTTAGTCTTTGAATTAAGTCTGATACAAGCGGGCGACGAATAAAGCAGTCGTTTGTTTCCTTTTATTTAAACGATTTTATTTTCATTTCGAAATTAAAGTCGATCCTTTGCCGTTTCTGGAATCGCCTTCCAAAACCACTTCAGCCATTTTGTCTCCTTCCGTGACAATTAATAGGGTAAATGAAAAGCTTTGTTCGCATTCGCACGAGTGGAGCTCGGAAGCACAAGAAATACTTGAGTTTTTTTTTGACAGAAATAAAATAAAAAAAAGAAAACATTGAATCTTGTAAAATGAGAAAACGAATCCTGTCATATATACACACAAACAGTTATATAAGTTAACACGAACAATCGAAAAATTGAAATGCTGACTTGCCTTGCACGCGCAAGACAGCATTGGACATCGAAATTCCTAGAATTGTTCCCACAGCAAAGGTGAACAATTCTAAGAACGATAGCAGCAACATCGTGTCGCCGTTCTCATTAATTTATGCTTACGTTATCAATTAAATTGTATTTAAGGTTTAGTTTATTAAGGTCTTTGTTAAGTATTGAATTATTGTTAAACAAAAGCGGTAGCTATGCCGGATAATTGAATAAAGTTTTTTTTAAAATAAATTAATGTTATAAGTTTTAACTGGCGCCCGAACAGGGACCGATCACGGAAACTTAAGTGGTTATAAAAAAATTTTTAAAAAGTGTGTTTCGTTAAAAAAGTCCCTAAGTGGTACGCGAACGATTCAATTTTGAATAAAAAATTAAAAAGTCCCAAAGTGGTACGCGACAACTTAAGTGCTAGTGATCGGTTTCAAAAAAGAAAAAAAACCCTGAAAGTTCCCAAGTGGTACAAAAAATTAAACATCCTTAAGTGATTAATAAAAACCCTAAAAGTCCCCAAGTGGTACGAAAGAATTAAACATCCTTAAGTGATAAACCTAAGTTCCAAAGTGGCACTATTAAAAACTGTTGGAGAAAAATAAAAAGGGCCCCTTAGTAGCAGAAAATCAGTGCAAAAAGGACACAGTCGAACTGGAAGCCGCTCCAATGTTTATCATCATATTGACGTTGTAAGAAAATTTATTTTTACGAAACTAGTTGTAAAAAAAAAAAAAAAAAAAAAAAAAAAAAAAAAAAAAAAAAAAAAAAAAACGATTTAATAATTACCTGCAAATAATATTTTTTACCTTTTTGATAATTACCTTAATAATTAAAAATATTTTCAAATATTTAAAGTGAAAACGATTTAATAATTACCTATAAATATTTTTTTTTTATTTTATATCCTTAATAATCAAAAACATTTTTTCAAATCCTTTAAAGTGAAAATTATTTTATGATCATCGACTAATATTTTTATATCTTTATGATTTAAAATATTTTTTATTGTTGAATATATTTCAAATTTTTAATTAATACAAATACTTTCTTTTAGTTTTAGAAAAATATTTTGAAAACGCTTTAGAATCATATATATTTTTAAATAATTAAATTATAGTCATACCTCGAGTAAATTTAAGAAAAAATAATGGCGAATCAAGAAAATCTCCTCAGACCTCACGTTATCCCACAAAATGTTCCTAGACCTCCAATTATCCCACAAAACCAAAACCCTCAGATCCAACAAAATGCCAATAATGGTATTACTCGTAATGAACTACAAAATATGGTAACTTCTATGGTAACTCATGCCCTCCAAACAGATGGTAGGCGTATTGTTCATTCTATAATGAACCCCAACTCTGATCAATTCGCAGGAACTGATCAGGTTATTAACGAAGATCAACGAAACAATCTCTCGGATCTTGATAAGATACCTGATGTTGTCAAAACCTTGAGAGAGTTTTCTGGACAACCAGGCGAGTTTAGTTCGTGGCGCAAAAGCGTCGAAAGGATACTCAGAATCTATGATTCTACAAGAGGATCCCCAAAATATTTCGGTATCATAAATGTGATTCGAAATAAAATTGTTGGACATGCAGACCTTGTCCTTGAGTCCTACAATACACCTCTGAATTGGGAAAATATTTCCAGGTGCTTAACGCTACATTACGCAGATAAGCGTGATCTGGGAACACTGGAGTACCAGTTAACGTCTTTGGTACAGGGTAATTCTTCTGTACAAGACTTTTACCAAGAAGTTTACTCCCATCTTTCATTGATTCTTAACAAAATCTCCTCTATGGAAATGGGAACAGAAGCATTAAATATGCTAATGCACGCTTATAGGGATAAAGCCCTAGACACCTTTATAAGGGGTCTTAAAGGCGATCTGCCCAGGCTTCTCGGCATCCGAGAACCTTCAGATCTACCCCAAGCTCTGCATTTATGTTTGAAATTGGAAAATCAAACATATAGAACACATTATGCTGTTGCAACTAACAATAATGTTAAAAGAATGCACAATCCTATCCCTCCAGCACTCCCTCCTAGACGACCAGATAGAAATATGTTACCAAATCATCAAATCCCATTCTATCCACAACTTGCTAATTTCGCACATTATGCTCCTCGTCCTATACCAAATTATAATCATCGCCAACTCCCATTCAATAATAATGTCCCACGACAACAACCCCATAATAGCTTTAATAATCAACGTCAATTTCAAAACCAGACACAAGGAAACAATTTCAGACCACCTCCAAGGCCACAACCAAGAGTTGAGCCAATGGAAACTTCCACCATAAGAACAGCCCAAGTAAATTATGCAAATAGACCGCAACAATATCAAGAGAGATGGCCACCAGCTCCAAAGAGACCAAATCAAATGCCACAACAGCCAAATTATCCTAATAAACTCCAAAGAAATTTCCACATTGAGACCTCTACTCCTCAAGAATATCCTTCACCTCAATTAAACCCCTCAGTCCAAGAGATGGAATTACAACAATATTATGCCTTACCGCAGTCTTATGATCAGCAATATGATCAACAATACGAACAAAGTTTTAGTAATTATATCGAACCACTCACACAAACAGATGAGAACAACACTGAGATCACATCTGAGCTTAGTGATATACATTTTTTAGATTAGCCAGCTCTTCACTGCCATACATAGAAGTAAAAACAAGCGGTGGAGAAGTGCTGAAAATTTTAATAGATACAGGATCGAATAAAAACTATATTCAGTCTTCTTTAGTTAAAAACCCTAAACCTAACGACGAAAAATTCTATGCTAACTCAGTTGGAGGAAAAATAGAAATTTCTCATCATACTTTCGTTAATTTGTTCGGAATAAAAGATCTCAATATTAAATTCTTTCTTATGCCACATTTAAAATCTTTTAATGCTATCCTCGGAAATGATAGTCTAAAAGATTTATCCGCAATTATCTTTACTCGTCAAAATTACATGACAATTAAAGGCTCTATTAAAATTCAAATTAAGCAGCTCGCTGCACAATCAGTCAATACTTTGTCGTTGAGAACACAACATATGACGACTGAACAAGAAGCCACTATAAAAACTCTTGCATGGAAGTATTCAAAATTATTCGATGACCCAGACGAGAAATTAACTTATACTACTGTTGTAAAAGGAGAAATCCGAACAACTTCAGATTCACCCGTCTACACAAAATGTTATCCGTATCCAATGACTCTCAAAGATGAGGTAGAAAGCCAAATTCAAAAACTTCTGAATGACGATATCATACGCCCTTCTAGATCACCGTACAATTCACCCGTGTGGATTGTCCCCAAAAAGGCAGACTCTTCTGGCGAAAAAAAGTTTCGGTTGGTGATCGATTACCGCAAACTTAATACTATCACAATTCCCGACAGATACCCCATACCTGAAATCAATGAAGTGCTCGCGCAATTGGGTCAAAACAAAATTTTCACGGTCATAGACCTAAAAAGTGGTTTCCACCAAATCCCACTCAAAGAAAAGGATATTGAAAAAACAGCCTTTTCAGTGAATAATGGCAAATATGAATTCACCCGCCTTCCTTTCGGGTTGAAAAATGCGCCATCTATATTCCAAAGAGCACTAGACGATATATTAAGGGAGCATATCGGAAAAATATGTTTCGTTTATATCGATGATATTATCATATTCAGTAAAAATGAAGAGTCACACATACAAAATATCGAAACAATCTTCCGAACTTTAGAAGCTGCTAACATGAAAGTACAGCTTGATAAATGTGATTTCTTTAAAAAAGAAGTCGAGTTCCTTGGGTTCCTTATCTCTTCAGATGGCATTAAAACAAACCCAGAAAAGGTTAATGCAATACTAAATTTTCCACACCCCAAAACACTCAAAGACTTGAGATCATTTTTAGGATTGTCAGGGTACTATCGTCGTTTCATTAAGGACTATGCCAAGTTGGCAAAACCCTTGACAGCTCTTTTGAGAGGGGAAGATGGACGGCTGTCCAAAAATCTTTCCAGTCGAAAACTAATCCACCTAAACGAAGAGGCAATAGAAGCTTTCACAAAATTAAAAAACTCTTTAGCATCAAAAGAAACTATACTTTCCTACCCAGATTACAAAAAAGAATTTGAACTTACTACAGATGCTTCAAACTACGCCCTCGGAGCAGTCCTTTCACAGGAAGAGAAGCCAATAATGTTTATTTCACGTACACTTTCCAAAACTGAAGAATCATATGCCGCAAACGAAAAGGAAATGCTAGCCATTATATGGGCCTTGCAAACTCTCCGAAATTATCTCTATGGTTCAGCGAAGGTCAAAATTCTAACTGACCACCAACCTTTGACATATGCTTTGAGTAGCAAAAATCAAAACTCCAAAATGAAGCGTTGGAAAGCAGCATTGGAAGAATACAACTATGAAATGCAATATAAGCCTGGCAAGGCAAATATTGTTGCCGATGCACTTTCAAGACCACCCCTTGATGCCCAGGTTAATTCACTTACAGCTTCACAGCATAGCGATGAAAGTTCCTCACACGAACTTATACCTGCGGTCGAAACGCCGATTAATGCCTTCAGAAACCAACTTATTCTTCTTATAGGAGACGAAAATTCTTACCAATTTCAATACCCTTTCTCTAGTTTCCGTAGACATACCTTTGTGCAACCTCAATACACGAAAGAAAATCTTATTTCAATATTTAAACGATATTTAATCCCCACTATAGTCAACGGACTAATGACTAACGAAAGAACAATGGGCATTATCCAAACTATTTACCCCCTTTACTTTAAACATTATAAAGTCCGCTTCACGCAAACTAAAGTTACCGACTTAACAATCCAAGCCGAACAAGAGGAACAAATTTTAAAAATCCACAATAGAGCCCATCGTAATGCACGCGAAAATAAAGCCCAATTAATTCAAAGTTATTTCTTTCCCCAAATGAACTCAAAGGTAAATAAAATAGTAAATCAATGTCAAATATGCCATGAACACAAATATGATCGTCACCCCCAAAAACCCGAGCTAAAACCAACTCCTATACCTCAATATCCAGGTCATATTCTACACTTAGATATCTACTCAACAGAAGGAAATTTAGTTCTTACCGCCCTTGATAAATTCTCTAAATATGCTCAGACGAAACTTATTAAGTCAAGAGCCGTGCAAGATATTTTAGAACCCTTAAGACAGTTATTGTTCAGCTTTGGTGTTCCAAAAATAGTTGTCTTCGACAACGAGAAATCTTTTAGTGCAGCTTCCGTCTGTTTCCTGTTAAAGGATCAACTTAAAATTGAGATTTACAAAACTCCCCCGCATTCCAGTACAATCAACGGACAAGTAGAGAGATTTCACTCTACGCTTTCGGAAATAATGCGTTGCCTAAAAACTGAAAAAATCCACAAATCATTCCTAGAGCTTTTAGATAGATCCGTATATGAGTATAACTGCACGATTCACTCAACAATAGGAAAGAAACCGATCGATGTATTTTTCGGCAGAAATGTCAGCATCGACCCGGAACAATTCGAATTAGCAAGGGAAGAAAATATTCAAAAACTTCGTCAAAAACAAGAAAGTGATCTGAAATACCACAATAAAAAAAGAAGCCCTATTAAAAATTATTTGCCTGGTGAAGTCATTTTTACCAAAATAAACAAAAGGTTAGGTTCTAAGCTTACACCTCGTTACAAAAAGGAAATAGTCAAAGAAAACAAAACAAAAACTATAACAACAGAATCTGGTAGAATAGTGCATAAAGCCAACATTAAAAGCTGAATTTTATCTTTTCGCAGGTACCTTATCTCTTTCGTCATGACAGAAATTAGAATACTCGACTATTCTAACTCAGAGATAATAGTTCTTAGACATGGACTTGCGAGAATCCAAACTGGAAACGTAAAATTTATCCACATCATAGAAATACCCCCATACGAAGACTTCATAGCGAAAACCTCATCCCTCCTATACGAACAAATCCCACCTAAAAATTCCTTTTTTCCCATCCTAGAACACGAACTCAAGCATACTAAGAGCCTTATAAATAATATTAAAATAAACAGATCAAAAAGATCCCTTAACTTTATAGGCTCAGCCTGGAAATGGGTCGCAGGTAGTCCGGACCATGATGATTATGAAGTAATGGTTAATAAAATAAATAATGTTTTGGAAAATAATAATAACCAAGTTTTAATAAACAAAGCATACGTTGAAAGAATAAACAAATTAACCAATATAACTAACGAAATAATGTACGAATTAAAAAAAGATAAATCCTTTGTTAACGAATTAGTATTAAGTCTACTTTATAAAACAAAACTTATAAAAGAGGAAATAATTAATGTCATATATGCAATAGAACTAAGTAAGAAAAATATTGTAAGCTCAAATATACTTTCTAAATCAGAAATTGATATAATATTAAATAATATAAATAAAAATAAAACAAATGAACCTTTTAGAAATATTGAAGAAACATTAGAATTTGCCGAAATAAAAGTCGCTATGGACATATCATCTATTCTTTATATTTTAAGCATCCCAAAAACGGGAAATGAAACATATGAAAAACTTACCATAAAACCATTGATAAAAAATAATAATATTGTTAGTAAAATTTCAAATACAAATATTTTAAGGAAAAATAATATGATATTTGGCATAAAGAATGAATGTAAAACAATAAATGATTTATCCCTGTGCAAACAATCTAACATTATAGACTTAAGTAATGATAAATGTATTTATAATTTAATAAGAAACGAAAATGCTACGTGTAAAAGAACGAATAGTCAACACATCCCACAAGTTGAGGAAATAGAACCAGGAACGATGCTCTTAAACAATTTCGATGGCAACATAGAAGCAGATAATATCACCAGATCATTAAACGGCACCTATCTCATTAAATTCTCCAACACTACATTAAGAATCAGGAATCAACAATATATTGCTGATGAAATAACTAAAATCAATGAACTTCCACCCCTACTACACGCAGTCTCCGAAGAATCCGAAATAGAAGAAATCCTGTCCCTACAACTGATGAAGGAACTCCATATAAACAACACCAAAACAATCAGCAAAATCCAGGTAGAAAAAGATGTTCATCAATACTTAAATTTTTCTTTATTCGCAGTTACATTTTTCGTCCTGATAATATTAATGACGAACCATATGAGAAGAAGAAAGTTTACTGGGAAAATCACACCTGTAATCATTCATCCTGAAATAAAACTTGAAAATTCGACACCTTCAAGCAATTCTGAACATCCAACATTCTACAACCTGCCGCACTTTTAACACGAGGACGTGTTAATTCAGAGGGGAAGAGTTAACACGAACAATCGAAAAATTGAAATGCTGACTTGCCTTGCACGCGCAAGACAGCATTGGACATCGAAATTCCTAGAATTGTTCCCACAGCAAAGGTGAACAATTCTAAGAACGATAGCAGCAACATCGTGTCGCCGTTCTCATTAATTTATGCTTACGTTATCAATTAAATTGTATTTAAGGTTTAGTTTATTAAGGTCTTTGTTAAGTATTGAATTATTGTTAAACAAAAGCGGTAGCTATGCCGGATAATTGAATAAAGTTTTTTTTAAAATAAATTAATGTTATAAGTTTTAACTTATACAAGCAGGAGATTTTTCAGCAATTTTCCGGCTCTTCCTGTCGATCTGTCATTGTATGTCTCTCGCATCTTTGCCGAATACTTTCCTGGTCAGTCGGAAGTATTTTTTCATTGCGTGTCCTGTCCCGAAGGATATAGTTTTGTGGGTGAATTAAGGGTGGTAGAGACGTTATTGTAGAGACTCGTACTGGTCGTGTTGTTGAGAAGAGGTCGGACAGGGAGAGGGGGAGGAAGAGGACGACCTTTCGATTAAGGCTGAGTAGTCCTCAATGAGATTGAAAACATTGCTTTGAGTGTATTGCAACATGAATAGGAAGCTCTACGAAAGGTAATTGGATATTGAGGTAGGTAGATGATGAATACAAAGACTATACGTAAAAGCATACTCAACCCATATGCCCAACCTAGTGTTCATCCCTCAGAGAAAGAGATGGATCACGTTTTGATAGACGAAAGTTGATAAACTGTCAAAGTACAATTTACCTTCGTGTTTTTGTGTGCAAGGTTCGCTCTCATTTCAGAAAGCCGAAATGGAAGCCTGCGGAGTTTGCTTACAGCCGGGCTAAATATTTCCATTGTGCCATTGTGCATACGGGAAATGAGAAAAGGATATATAAACTCGTAGTTGGTGGGGTGTTAATTGGTTTCGAATAGAAGTGCACTAAGAAAATAGAGTATAACGATTTCATTCTATTACCCAAACGTATTGATTGAACGAACAAAAATATGGATATGGTAATAATGTATATAATTAGCAGTTATAATTAGATATTTCTAAAAAAAATTAGTCAAACTGGGCAGTAAAAACTCATGGCCAGTTCTTCTGTATAGAATATCTAGTAGGTATTTACTAAACATCTAAATCACTCTTAGTTCTTTGATTGTACGTTCTAACGTGACTAACTTACCAGCCTTGGACACCATCAGAAGACTGTTCCTTCTTATCCCTCTTTAGATAAAAAAGTGTATTCAACGACATTTTACTTATATAAGGCCTATTTGAAATAAGTGGTAAAAACAATAACTTTTTTTTACTTGCAATTTAGGTACTAAAACGGCTTCAACGATTTTTATAAAACTTTCAGGGTGCTAATTTTATACAATAATACATCTTTCAGTTAGAATTAATTTTTCGAAAATTGTTCTATAACGGTACCTCTCATATAACCGGTTTTCTCAAATGCGTTTTTATCGTAAACTATTATCCCGATTTCAACAAAATTTTGCACACAGGAAGTCATTTATAATTCAATTAATATCGAATTTCAAAATTTTCAAAAACTTTTTTTTCGATTTTTAAAAAAATTAAAAAAAAAATTGGGTTTCGAAATATTTAAAAAATGGGTGGATTGAATTTTTTTAAATAATTTTCCCAGATGAAAACAACAATTGCCTTATAATGACTTACTAAAAGAAAATTTAAAATATTTTTTCGAAAAGTTTAAAAAAAACCACTGGTCGAACGATTTTCAATTTTTTTTTCTTCGATAGACATTTAGTTTTTAATTTTTATTGCATTTTTTTTATTGAAACTAATTAAAAAAAAATAAAGAATTTTCTTAAAAAAAATATTTTTTTTATTTTAACGTGTGTGGTTTTCAATCTGGCAATACTTTTTTCGAAGTTGGTCTTTTTGACAGCTCAGTTTGGTTTGCGATTTCATAATGAATAGAATTACTCCTGAACAAAGTTTGCAAATTGTGCAAATTTATTACCAAAATAATGGTTCGTTTCGGTGGGGCAGGGTATCGAAGAAGACCCAAATGAGTCCATCCGCCATCGCGCGCGGAAGGATCTTGGTTTGCACGCTTACAAAATCCAACTCGTTCAAGAATTGAAGCCGCCCATCAAGCGCGTCACACGTTCGGTGAATGGGCCCAAAACGAAATGGCCACCGATTCCGATTTTCACAAAATTGGGAAAATTGGGTCTCGGCTGGAATTTATTCGAGCCAGCCACGGCGGCCACTTTCCCGAAATAACACACTGCGCGGGCATTAGGAATATAGGGAGGGGACAGATAGGAGGTGTCGATTAACATTGGTTTTGAATGTTTGCAGATCAAAATGGCAAGGGAAAATCCCGCCGGGTAAACTATTCCAAATTCGTGTTGTTCGGCTTAAAAAAGAAACACTATATTTCACAGTATGTCCGAAATTGGGCTCAAGGGCTGATGGGCGAGACGAGTATTACGGGAGTAACTTTTAAGGGGAGGAATGCAGCTGGCTACTTCAAGTGAACATTTTTTATAAAAGAAACGATACAATATGGAAAGAAATGAAACATTGCGTCGGTGTTCGAGAGGGGCAATTGTTTCAGCGGCAGTTCTATTTCCTATCAATCTTTACGCTCGATTTTGTATTCTATCAAGCAGGTGGTGATGTTTGCGAAGCACCTGCTTAGAGGTGGGAGTAACACTCGAGTTTAGGGCGTATAAACGCTTTATAAATTGCAGCCAGATCAGAAGGGGAAAAGTACTTCTTACACCGATACAGAAAACCTAAGCATTTAGCAGCATTCTTAGCGATCTCAAATATATGGTCGTTCCAGCGGAGGTCGTCGTCGACACAAATACCGAATACTGATAGCTTTTCGGTTTCTTCGCTGCAAGTGCCATTCATAGACAAAGGCAAAGAGGGTATGTTTAATTACAAAGACATAAGACAGCATTGAGTGTTCGAAAACTCCACACGGTTTTTATTACCCCATTTGACAATACTGTGTAAATCGGAGTTTAATGAGCTTGACATACGGTACCGTTCCAATTGTATGTCCAAAAGCGAAAGGCGAGAATCAGCGAAAGAATATGAAAAGCTGAGGGTAGATTCGCCATCAAAACAGTTAAGTGGATTAACAGACAGAAGATCATTCATAAAAATTAAGAAAAGAGCCGGACACAGAAGGGAGCCCTGGGGCACACCAGCATTTATTTTGTGAGAATCAGACTTAAAGCCGTCATAACAACTCGTATTTTACGGTCTAGAAGATTGCTTCTAATCCAACAAGAGTATCACCAATGCCAAAAGCACGCATTTTCGATAAGAGAGCTTCACGCCAAACTCTATCAAATGGAGATATCAAGAGCAATAATCTTACTTTCGCCAAAGCGGTGTATAGATTTGTTCCACTGTTCGGCCATCAGATCACCAGTGGAACGATTGCTGCGAAATCCATACTGACGGTCATGGAGAAGTTTTCGATCTTCGAAATATTCCTTAAGCTGACGGTTTATCAGCGTTTCCATGACCTTAGAAAGAAGGGACGTAAGTGCTTTCCGTTGGTACGAGGAGGGGGGAGGGATTGGTCTCCTTTCTTAGGGACAGGCTGGACAAATGCTGTTTTCCATCTTCTAGGATAGATTCCAGAAGAGCAGGAGCGATGGAAAAGCTTACGCAGTGGTTTTGCCTGTGTGGAAGAACACCTCTTCAGAAGAATGGGGGTTATACCATTCGGGCCAGCGGATTTGTGTATGTATATCGAGATCTTTGAGAACTCTCGCTACTTTGTGATTTCGGGAAAAAATCTGTCCCATGGAAAAATATATATACATTCTCAAGTATAGGAGGGGCAACGTTGCTGTGAGGCAGAAGTAGAGGTAGCAGCGAAATAGGCTGCGAGTAATGTTGCCTTCTCTGAAGAGTAGATAATAGTTTTGTCATTAGCGATGAGCGTTGAACCGAAGATTCTGAGGAGTTTTTAATATTTTTTACAAATAACCAATAATTTGTACTGCCTTTGGGACATTGCAGATTTTGTTGCCGTAATTTTTGGTCATGCAAAAATTTGGTTCTTTCAATAACGGAGTTGCATGAGTTCCTTTTTTCCGATTTTCCTCCATAGGGTTGGCTTTGTAAGATCGGAAACTTACATCTTTGAGCCTGATAGCTTCTTTACACTCAGAGTTAAGCCAGAACTTAATGCGTGATGCTTTTTATTCTGTTAGGAATAAAAGCACGCATTTCTAGAAGAATCACATCTGTGATCATTTCAGCACTGGCATCAATGTCACTATTGAGGAAGCATAATGCACAACAAAGCATTTTAAGAAGTGTGAAGTTAAAGTATTAAAAATAGGTTGTCTATATTTTTGCGCCATTGCATTGCTTTTAAACGATCAGTCCTTTCTATGTACTCATAACGTGAAGATTAAAATCTAAGCAGTAAGATCGGCTAAAAAAATTGTTATTCACTCAAATATTTAGTATTTAAATGGTCCTTAAAAAGCAAATAAAAGATTGAATCAATGAAGGGAGTTATTGTGCATTTTTTAATAAAAGAGAAGATCCCCAAGAATTGAGAGCTAAAATCCTGCAATAAATTACTAAAAACACTTGCAATTTCAAAGCTTATTAAAATCAAGCTAAGATACGACCATATGTTTACTTATATAAATTGAAAGCCCTGCATCTTCCATCATAAAAGTCAGTTTGGCAAAAATGCCCTCACATCTGTTTAAGTTACCCTTAGCTGCGCTCATTGTTATGGTTGGCCGCCAAGCCGAGTTGTTAATCTTCTGGTTAAAAAAAAAAACTAAAAAAAAACCTTTCAATTTCCCCACAGAAGCGAACGACAAGCGTTTTATTCCAGAACAACGCTTTAGGATACAAATCTTTCGCACTTTTCTTGGGTGTTGTGCCGCTTGCTCGGTGGCAACTTTGTTGGTTACCGCCAACTTTATCAAACCGATTGTCCTGCTACTGGTTCGCTCTATCCTGTTGTATTGGATTTTCTTTCATCTTTTATCCTCATTCCAGTGCGAGGTAAATTAATTTTCCTTCTTCTTTTTTTTATTATTATTGCGAGGAAAATTTTATGGCAAAAAATTAAATTACATTTTTGTGACGAAATGGCGGTTTGGCTGTTATGAAAATGCTTAAATTTCATCGTCCTCGTCGCGTTGTCCTCCTGTATAAATTACTGGGAATATTTTTGCAGGATTAAAGGTGGAAGATTGTTGCTTCTAGCAACAAGTCGGAATAAATGAAGGATGTTTTCGATAATTGTCAGTCTCTTTATTAATTTTAAAAGTAGGAGGGCTACAAATTTCCTGGAAATTTATATAATGCTTATATATTTAAAACAATACAAAAATAATTTTTAAATTCCTTACTTTTAGTATCCTTCTTGTTCATTTGAGTTTATAATTGAAAATGAAAAAATTCATATTTCACTTATGTGAAAATGTTTGTTATTTTTTTTAAACAGTTGTTACTATAGCAACAAACAAAATTTTATCAAATCAAATTCTACCTCCTAACGTATTTGTTGTTTTTTTTTTTTTTTACAAAGTAGAAATTAGAAAAATATTTAATATAACTAAAGAATTTTTTTTTTAAATAAATCAAAACTGGTACGTTAAGAAATGGCATGGTAGTCAGAGATGTTGTTGATACCAGTGTCATCAACACTCCCCCCGGTATGACGACTCTCAATCATAGGGTTTTGTAGAAATTGTTGCTTCTAGCAACAAGTCGGAATAAATGAAGGATGTTTTCGATAATTGTCAGTCTCTTTATTAATTTTAAAAGAGACTGACAATTATCGAAAACATCCTTCATTTATTCCGACTTGTTGCTAGAAGCAACAATTTCTACAAATTTCTTTTAGTATCCTTCTTTTTCATTTTGTGAAAATGTTTGTTATTTTTTTTAAACAGTTGTTACTATAGCAACAAACAAAATTTTATCAAATCAAATTCTACCTCCTAACGTATTTGTTGTTTTTTTTTTTTTACAAAGTAGAAATTAGAAAAATATTTAATATAACTAAAGAATTTTTTTTTTAAATAAATCAAAACTGGTACGTTAAGAAATGGCATGGTAGTCAGAGATGTTGTTGATACCAGTGTCATCAACACTCCCCCCGGTATGACGACTCTCAATCATAGGGTCGACTTATCCTTCAAAACATCGAGGACTGCTAG
This sequence comes from Platycheirus rosarum, assembly GCA_963971375.1. Classification (NCBI taxonomy): domain Eukaryota; kingdom Metazoa; phylum Arthropoda; class Insecta; order Diptera; family Syrphidae; genus Platycheirus; species Platycheirus rosarum. The sequence goes on from OZ020507.1 coordinate 268,025,340, forward strand.
CTTCACAGCGGGTCTTTCGTATATTCCAGATGTTGTTTGTACGGTTGCCTTGCGAACTTGTCCATCTTTTCCAAGTTTGACTTCTATCACTCGCCCCTTCGGCCAAAGATTTCTAGGATTTACTTCATCTGCAACTATAACGATATCTCCAACACTGATTGGCTTAACAGGTTCAAACCATTTTGTTCGACGAGTTAATGTCGGCAGATATTCACGAAGCCAACGTTTCCAAAATGCATTGGCATACTGCTGGGATTTCATCCAATTTCGCCTAAGGAGACTGTTGTCGTCGGTAAGTATGCTGTCTGGCTTTTCCCCGCTAGATGAGCCTAGCAGAAAATGGTTCGGTGTCAGTGCTTCATCGTTGTCATGTTCCAGTGGAACATAGGTTAATGGTCGTGAATTAACCACACGCTCAACCTCGAGCATCATACTGTGTAGTAATTCTTCAGATGGGTTACGCGTTGGTAATATACGGCACAGGGTCTTTTTTACTGACTGAATAAGCCTCTCCCAGCTTCCACCCATATGTGGTGAGGCTGGCGGATTGTAGATCCATTTTGTGTTTGAGCTTGAAAATTCGTTTGCCAGAACAGGTTGCTGCTCTTTTAAAGCTCGTTTCAATTCTGTTTCTGCTCCGTGAAAGTTGGTTCCGTTGTCGCAACGTATTTCTTTTGGAACTCCTCGACGTGCAATGAAACGCTTTATAGCAAGGATGCAAGAGTCCGATGTCAGGCTATTTGATATTTCCAAATGTATGGCGCGTGTTGTCATACATGTGATCAACACACCCCACCTTTTTTCGGTATGTCTACCTATTGTTACATACATAGGACCGAAATAGTCAATTCCGATGAAGGTGAATGGTCGACTGAACGTTGAAAGCCTCGCTAATGGGAGATCTCCCATTTCGGGTGGCTGTGGTACGGCAGCTTGATTTTTGCAAAATTGACAGTTCTTACGTTCCTTTTTGATAGCAACTCGTAAATTCGGTATCGAGAATTTTTGTCGAACTTCATTTAAAACCGTCTCGTTGTTATGATGATGATACTTTTCGTGGTATGATTTTATCACCAGACTAGTGATAGGATGTCCTTTGGGTAATAGTATCGGCCGTTTCGAGGCGTTGGTTGCTCCAACCGCTACATCAATTCTTCCACGAAGCCGTAAAACACCATATGAGTCTATGTATGGTGATAACTTACGAATTGGACTTGATTTGTCCAGAGGTTTCCGATGTTTTAGAGGCAAATCCATATTGTTTTTTAAAACCGTTATCTCATCACCATAGGATTCGAGTTGAGCTTGGCGATATAAGCAGATCTCAGCTTCCATGTACTCATCACGAGTGAAATAATCTTCTGTTCTTTTTACAGCTTTTGTTCTCTTAGTTGATGCATTCCAGATAAAACGAGAAGCGAATGCTTGGGTACGTACCAGCTTCCTCCAGGTGGAATGGTGATCAGGTGCAGCTAATGCACTGATATGTACTGCATGATGAAACATCACAGATGGTCTAAGTTCCTCTGCGGTTGCTTGAAGCTGTTTTAAATTTACGGGCCATTCGCTCTCCACTTGCATTAGAAAAGGTGGACCGACAAACCAACGTCCATATCCGTCAAAGTTTGGAACCTTTTGCCATTTAGTAGCATCATCTGCAACATTTTCTTTTGTTGGTACATACCTCCACTGATGTGTATGCGTTGTCTCAAGAATCTCGCTTACTCTGAATCCAACGTATTGTTTATAGTTGCGATGGTCCGACTGAATCCAGGAAAGGACTGTTCTGGAATCTGACCAGTAAAATTCTTCCGTGAATTCAATTGTGTGAAATTTTTTTACGTTATTTGCTAACCGCGTTCCTAGTCTTGCCGCCTCCAGCTCGAGTCGTGGTATTGAAGTCAGACTGAGGGGTGCGACTCTAGTTTTAGCCGTGATAATTCTGCATTCCACTTGTTGGCCTCTGGTCACACGAATATAAGCGACTGCAGCAAATGCATTGATGCTAGCGTCAACAAAGACATGCAATTGACAAGAATCGTGGTCACCAAATCTGATGTTCTTTAAGTAACATCTGGGAATTTGTACATGACTGATGTTCTGAAGATGATTCACCCACAAGCACCACTTTTCATATAAGTTATCAGGAATCCGTTCGTCCCATTCAATCTTAGATCGCCAAATTTCTTGCATTAGAATTTTGATGTAAATCAAAACATTTGCAATCAATCCTAAGGGGTCGAAAATTGTCATTAACATTCGTAGCACTTGTCGTTTGGTTGGACTTTCTTTTCCAGACAGCAATCCACTCTTAATAGCCTTTGGGGATACTTCATAAGTAAATGTGTCCGATTTTGTACACCACCACATTCCCAGCACCTTTTCGGCTGTATTCTCCGGGTTGATGTCCAAACTGTGCTTGTGGTGTCGTTTTTCTCCAAGGGCTTCAATGACTTTAGTTGAATTTGAAATCCAATTTCTTATTTCGAAGCAAACAGTTACCTACGCAACTGATGTTAAGCTGGGCCACACATACTGAGTATATGGAATATTTCAATTTGATGGACTTCAACGAATGGTTATTGCGACTCATAGATAACATATGTAGAGTCAGCCCAGGTACATCCTTTGATCCCGATGTAAAAATACAACCACGTAGAAAGGAGAAAGGACATGTTCATGCTCATGCTGAAGAAGGTGACAAGAAGCCAACAATTACTAAACAGCAATGCATTGTTTGTAAACAGTCCTGCAATGACATTGAATCCTGTAAGCAATTCTACAGTATGAGTCTCAGAGGAAGATGGGATACCGTCAAACAAAATCGACTTTGCCGTACATGCCTCAAGTCACATACTTCTCGATGTCAAGTAACAGGCTCCTGTGGAATAAATGGTTGCACATACAGACATCATCGACTGTTACACAAACACAGTAATCAACCTACAGCTACATCATCAACAATTCAGAACAGAGAAGTCAATTCGCAACAGCCTGTAATAGAAGGAAAACCGTTTAACTGTAATACACATGGATTTGTTCAAGATATTAAATACCGGGTAGTGCCTGTTATTTTGCATAGCAACGAAATGCAAATCGAAACGTTTGCTTTCTTAGATGACGGTTCATCACTTACTATGATGGAGGATTCCCTCGCAGATGAGTTGAAACTCAAAGGTAAACATCAGCCACTCTATCTTAAATGGACAGGAAATGCACATCGCAATGAGAATGATTCAAGAATGGTGTCTGTCCAGATTTCGGGAACTAGTAATCCGGTCAAGAAGTTTTTGATTCCAATTGTGAGGACAGTGCAGTCGTTAAGCTTACCACAGCAATCCTTAGACGCAAAACAATTGGCGATAAGGTTTCCTTATATGCGAGGGTATCCCATTGAGTCGTATGAGAAAGCAGTTCCTCGGATATTGATTGGACTTGACAATCTAAAACTAGCGATTCCCCTAAAAGTTGTAGAAGGGGGTGAAGGCGATCCAGTAGCAACGAAGACACGACTTGGATGGATTGCATATGGACCATCATCAGGCCAAATAAATTGTAATGGTGAGCCAACTTCTGACTTTAATAGTTTTCATGAGTGCGAGTGTGCAAAGAAAAACGATGATATTCTGCAAAATATGATGAAGGAGTATTTCTCCCTAGACAGTCTCGGGGTTGCAGATTCAAACAAGTCAATCATGTCAAAAGAAGAGGAGCGTGCCTGCGAAATCCTTCAAACTCAAACAATAAGACATGGAAATCGATTTGAAACAGGTCTTCTATGGAAGTATGATAATGTGAAGCTGCCAAATAGTTTTCAAATGGCTCTTAGAAGACATGACTGTTTAATGAAAAAATTAAGTCGTAACCCAGAGCTAGCGGAAAATCTCAAGCATCAATTCCAAGAGTATTCAGTCAAAGGCTATATCCGCAAGCTGTCTACAGAGGAACTCCAACAACATTTTCCTAGAACATGGTTCCTACCCATATTTGCTGTTACAAATCCTAATAAACCAGGAAAAACCAGAATAGTGTGGGATGCCGCTGCTGAGGTTCACGGGGTTTCTTTAAATTCCCTATTGCTGAAGGGGCCAGATCAGCTTATATCCCTTCTTTCTGTCTTATACCGCTTTCAAGAACGATCAATCGCATTGTGTGCTGACATTCGTGAAATGTTTCACCAAGTTGGCGTTAAAAGTGAAGACCAGCATGCACAACGTTTTCTCTGGAGCAATGATTTAACAAGCACACCAGATGTCTACGTAATGCAAGTGTTGACGTTTGGAGCCACTTGTTCCCCCAGCTGTGCTCAGTTTGTTAAAAATAAAAACGCACAAGAATTTTCAAAAGAATATCCACGCGCTGTAAACTCCATTCTTCAAAGCCATTACGTAGACGACCTATTGGATAGTGTAGATACCGAAGAGGAAGCTATAACGTTAGCCAATGAAGTAAAGTTTATACACAAACGTGGTGGCTTCGAAATAAGAAATTGGATTTCAAATTCAACTAAAGTCATTGAAGCCCTTGGAGAAAAACGACACCACAAGCACAGTTTGGACATCAACCCGGAGAATACAGCCGAAAAGGTGCTGGGAATGTGGTGGTGTACAAAATCGGACACATTTACTTATGAAGTATCCCCAAAGGCTATTAAGAGTGGATTGCTGTCTGGAAAAGAAAGTCCAACCAAACGACAAGTGCTACGAATGTTAATGACAATTTTCGACCCCTTAGGATTGATTGCAAATGTTTTGATTTACATCAAAATTCTAATGCAAGAAATTTGGCGATCTAAGATTGAATGGGACGAACGGATTCCTGATAACTTATATGAAAAGTGGTGCTTGTGGGTGAATCATCTTCAGAACATCAGTCATGTACAAATTCCCAGATGTTACTTAAAGAACATCAGATTTGGTGACCACGATTCTTGTCAATTGCATGTCTTTGTTGACGCTAGCATCAATGCATTTGCTGCAGTCGCTTATATTCGTGTGACCAGAGGCCAACAAGTGGAATGCAGAATTATCACGGCTAAAACTAGAGTCGCACCCCTCAGTCTGACTTCAATACCACGACTCGAGCTGGAGGCGGCAAGACTAGGAACGCGGTTAGCAAATAACGTAAAAAAATTTCACACAATTGAATTCACGGAAGAATTTTACTGGTCAGATTCCAGAACAGTCCTTTCCTGGATTCAGTCGGACCATCGCAACTATAAACAATACGTTGGATTCAGAGTAAGCGAGATTCTTGAGACAACGCATACACATCAGTGGAGGTATGTACCAACAAAAGAAAATGTTGCAGATGATGCTACTAAATGGCAAAAGGTTCCAAACTTTGACGGATATGGACGTTGGTTTGTCGGTCCACCTTTTCTAATGCAAGTGGAGAGCGAATGGCCCGTAAATTTAAAACAGCTTCAAGCAACCGCAGAGGAACTTAGACCATCTGTGATGTTTCATCATGCAGTACATATCAGTGCATTAGCTGCACCTGATCACCATTCCACCTGGAGGAAGCTGGTACGTACCCAAGCATTCGCTTCTCGTTTTATCTGGAATGCATCAACTAAGAGAACAAAAGCTGTAAAAAGAACAGAAGATTATTTCACTCGTGATGAGTACATGGAAGCTGAGATCTGCTTATATCGCCAAGCTCAACTCGAATCCTATGGTGATGAGATAACGGTTTTAAAAAACAATATGGATTTGCCTCTAAAACATCGGAAACCTCTGGACAAATCAAGTCCAATTCGTAAGTTATCACCATACATAGACTCATATGGTGTTTTACGGCTTCGTGGAAGAATTGATGTAGCGGTTGGAGCAACCAACGCCTCGAAACGGCCGATACTATTACCCAAAGGACATCCTATCACTAGTCTGGTGATAAAATCATACCACGAAAAGTATCATCATCATAACAACGAGACGGTTTTAAATGAAGTTCGACAAAAATTCTCGATACCGAATTTACGAGTTGCTATCAAAAAGGAACGTAAGAACTGTCAATTTTGCAAAAATCAAGCTGCCGTACCACAGCCACCCGAAATGGGAGATCTCCCATTAGCGAGGCTTTCAACGTTCAGTCGACCATTCACCTTCATCGGAATTGACTATTTCGGTCCTATGTATGTAACAATAGGTAGACATACCGAAAAAAGGTGGGGTGTGTTGATCACATGTATGACAACACGCGCCATACATTTGGAAATATCAAATAGCCTGACATCGGACTCTTGCATCCTTGCTATAAAGCGTTTCATTGCACGTCGAGGAGTTCCAAAAGAAATACGTTGCGACAACGGAACCAACTTTCACGGAGCAGAAACAGAATTGAAACGAGCTTTAAAAGAGCAGCAACCTGTTCTGGCAAACGAATTTTCAAGCTCAAACACAAAATGGATCTACAATCCGCCAGCCTCACCACATATGGGTGGAAGCTGGGAGAGGCTTATTCAGTCAGTAAAAAAGACCCTGTGCCGTATATTACCAACGCGTAACCCATCTGAAGAATTACTACACAGTATGATGCTCGAGGTTGAGCGTGTGGTTAATTCACGACCATTAACCTATGTTCCACTGGAACATGACAACGATGAAGCACTGACACCGAACCATTTTCTGCTAGGCTCATCTAGCGGGGAAAAGCCAGACAGCATACTTACCGACGACAACAGTCTCCTTAGGCGAAATTGGATGAAATCCCAGCAGTATGCCAATGCATTTTGGAAACGTTGGCTTCGTGAATATCTGCCGACATTAACTCGTCGAACAAAATGGTTTGAACCTGTTAAGCCAATCAGTGTTGGAGATATCGTTATAGTTGCAGATGAAGTAAATCCTAGAAATCTTTGGCCGAAGGGGCGAGTGATAGAAGTCAAACTTGGAAAAGATGGACAAGTTCGCAAGGCAACCGTACAAACAACATCTGGAATATACGAAAGACCCGCTGTGAAGCTAGCAGTCCTCGATGTTTTGAAGGATAAGTCGACCCTATGATTGAGAGTCGTCATACCGGGGGGAGTGTTGATGACACTGGTATCAACAACATCTCTGACTACCATGCCATTTCTTAACGTACCAGTTTTGATTTATTTAAAAAAAAAATTCTTTAGTTATATTAAATATTTTTCTAATTTCTACTTTGTAAAAAAAAAAAAAACAACAAATACGTTAGGAGGTAGAATTTGATTTGATAAAATTTTGTTTGTTGCTATAGTAACAACTGTTTAAAAAAAATAACAAACATTTTCACATAAGTGAAATATGAATTTTTTCATTTTCAATTATAAACTCAAATGAACAAGAAGGATACTAAAAGTAAGGAATTTAAAAATTATTTTTGTATTGTTTTAAATATATAAGCATTATATAAATTTCCAGGAAATTTGTAGCCCTCCTACTTTTAAAATTAATAAAGAGACTGACAATTATCGAAAACATCCTTCATTTATTCCGACTTGTTGCTAGAAGCAACAAATTGAAAAAGAAGGATACTAAAAGAAATTTGTAGCCCTCCTACTTTTTAAAATTAATAAAGAGACTGACAATTATCGAAAACATCCTTCATTTATTCTGACTTGTTGCTAGAAGCAACAATTTCTACAAAATTGAAAAAGAAGGATACTAAAAGAAATTTGTAGCCCTCCTACTTTTAAAATTAATAAAGAGACTGACAATTATCGAAAACATCCTTCATTTATTCCGACTTGTTGCTAGAAGCAACAATTACTACAATGGCGCAAGCTGTCTACAGAGGAACTCCAACAACATTTTCCTAGAACATGGTTCCTACCCATATTTGCTGTTACAAATCCTAATAAACCAGGAAAAACCAGAATAGTGTGGGATGCCGCTGCTGAGGTTCACGGGGTTTCTTTAAATTCCCTATTGCTGAAGGGGCCAGATCAGCTTATATCCCTTCTTTCTGTCTTATACCGCTTTCAAGAACGATCAATCGCATTGTGTGCTGACATTCGTGAAATGTTTCACCAAGTTGGCGTTAAAAGTGAAGACCAGCATGCACAACGTTTTCTCTGGAGCAATGATTTAACAAGCACACCAGATGTCTACGTAATGCAAGTGTTGACGTTTGGAGCCACTTGTTCCCCCAGCTGTGCTCAGTTTGTTAAAAATAAAAACGCACAAGAATTTTCAAAAGAATATCCACGCGCTGTAAACTCCATTCTTCAAAGCCATTACGTAGACGACCTATTGGATAGTGTAGATACCGAAGAGGAAGCTATAACGTTAGCCAATGAAGTAAAGTTTATACACAAACGTGGTGGCTTCGAAATAAGAAATTGGATTTCAAATTCAACTAAAGTCATTGAAGCCCTTGGAGAAAAACGACACCACAAGCACAGTTTGGACATCAACCCGGAGAATACAGCCGAAAAGGTGCTGGGAATGTGGTGGTGTACAAAATCGGACACATTTACTTATGAAGTATCCCCAAAGGCTATTAAGAGTGGATTGCTGTCTGGAAAAGAAAGTCCAACCAAACGACAAGTGCTACGAATGTTAATGACAATTTTCGACCCCTTAGGATTGATTGCAAATGTTTTGATTTACATCAAAATTCTAATGCAAGAAATTTGGCGATCTAAGATTGAATGGGACGAACGGATTCCTGATAACTTATATGAAAAGTGGTGCTTGTGGGTGAATCATCTTCAGAACATCAGTCATGTACAAATTCCCAGATGTTACTTAAAGAACATCAGATTTGGTGACCACGATTCTTGTCAATTGCATGTCTTTGTTGACGCTAGCATCAATGCATTTGCTGCAGTCGCTTATATTCGTGTGACCAGAGGCCAACAAGTGGAATGCAGAATTATCACGGCTAAAACTAGAGTCGCACCCCTCAGTCTGACTTCAATACCACGACTCGAGCTGGAGGCGGCAAGACTAGGAACGCGGTTAGCAAATAACGTAAAAAAATTTCACACAATTGAATTCACGGAAGAATTTTACTGGTCAGATTCCAGAACAGTCCTTTCCTGGATTCAGTCGGACCATCGCAACTATAAACAATACGTTGGATTCAGAGTAAGCGAGATTCTTGAGACAACGCATACACATCAGTGGAGGTATGTACCAACAAAAGAAAATGTTGCAGATGATGCTACTAAATGGCAAAAGGTTCCAAACTTTGACGGATATGGACGTTGGTTTGTCGGTCCACCTTTTCTAATGCAAGTGGAGAGCGAATGGCCCGTAAATTTAAAACAGCTTCAAGCAACCGCAGAGGAACTTAGACCATCTGTGATGTTTCATCATGCAGTACATATCAGTGCATTAGCTGCACCTGATCACCATTCCACCTGGAGGAAGCTGGTACGTACCCAAGCATTCGCTTCTCGTTTTATCTGGAATGCATCAACTAAGAGAACAAAAGCTGTAAAAAGAACAGAAGATTATTTCACTCGTGATGAGTACATGGAAGCTGAGATCTGCTTATATCGCCAAGCTCAACTCGAATCCTATGGTGATGAGATAACGGTTTTAAAAAACAATATGGATTTGCCTCTAAAACATCGGAAACCTCTGGACAAATCAAGTCCAATTCGTAAGTTATCACCATACATAGACTCATATGGTGTTTTACGGCTTCGTGGAAGAATTGATGTAGCGGTTGGAGCAACCAACGCCTCGAAACGGCCGATACTATTACCCAAAGGACATCCTATCACTAGTCTGGTGATAAAATCATACCACGAAAAGTATCATCATCATAACAACGAGACGGTTTTAAATGAAGTTCGACAAAAATTCTCGATACCGAATTTACGAGTTGCTATCAAAAAGGAACGTAAGAACTGTAAATTTTGCAAAAATCAAGCTGCCGTACCACAGCCACCCGAAATGGGAGATCTCCCATTAGCGAGGCTTTCAACGTTCAGTCGACCATTCACCTTCATCGGAATTGACTATTTCGGTCCTATGTATGTAACAATAGGTAGACATACCGAAAAAAGGTGGGGTGTGTTGATCACATGTATGACAACACGCGCCATACATTTGGAAATATCAAATAGCCTGACATCGGACTCTTGCATCCTTGCTATAAAGCGTTTCATTGCACGTCGAGGAGTTCCAAAAGAAATACGTTGCGACAACGGAACCAACTTTCACGGAGCAGAAACAGAATTGAAACGAGCTTTAAAAGAGCAGCAACCTGTTCTGGCAAACGAATTTTCAAGCTCAAACACAAAATGGATCTACAATCCGCCAGCCTCACCACATATGGGTGGAAGCTGGGAGAGGCTTATTCAGTCAGTAAAAAAGACCCTGTGCCGTATATTACCAACGCGTAACCCATCTGAAGAATTACTACACAGTATGATGCTCGAGGTTGAGCGTGTGGTTAATTCACGACCATTAACCTATGTTCCACTGGAACATGACAACGATGAAGCACTGACACCGAACCATTTTCTGCTAGGCTCATCTAGCGGGGAAAAGCCAGACAGCATACTTACCGACGACAACAGTCTCCTTAGGCGAAATTGGATGAAATCCCAGCAGTATGCCAATGCATTTTGGAAACGTTGGCTTCGTGAATATCTGCCGACATTAACTCGTCGAACAAAATGGTTTGAACCTGTTAAGCCAATCAGTGTTGGAGATATCGTTATAGTTGCAGATGAAGTAAATCCTAGAAATCTTTGGCCGAAGGGGCGAGTGATAGAAGTCAAACTTGGAAAAGATGGACAAGTTCGCAAGGCAACCGTACAAACAACATCTGGAATAACTTTGTCAACGACTCGCCAGAACCGAATTGCCATCGAACTTCAAATGCTGGAGGAAGCAAGGACCCTTGAAAAGCAGCGAGAAGAGCGTCAAAAGCAAAACGATGAGGAATATTTGCGAAAAAAATACGAACTGCTGGCGGAAGGAAACCAAAGTGACATCGCATCCTGCTCAAGAAAAAGTACTAGGCAGGTGGCGGTTGAGAAGTGGGTACAAAACAATCCAAAGGTAGACGGTGCTGAACAGCAAAATGCGGCTAAAGTGAATAATACAACACTGGCATTGCAAGCAACTCAACCAACTTACCACATGGATGCAGCACCTCATTCTTCTCATATCACGAAGGGAATTCCACAGTACAGAGTACCTCAATCATCAGCACCAGTTCCTCTAAAGACGACTAATGCATTTCAGAGCAGACAACAAATGCATATAGAAGCAACAATTTAAGGATAAGTCGACCCTATGATTGAGAGTCGTCATACCGGGGGGAGTGTTGATGACACTGGTATCAACAACATCTCTGACTACCATGCCATTTCTTAACGTACCAGTTTTGATTTATTTAAAAAAAAAATTCTTTAGTTATATTAAATATTTTTCTAATTTCTACTTTGTAAAAAAAAAAAAACAACAAATACGTTAGGAGGTAGAATTTGATTTGATAAAATTTTGTTTGTTGCTATAGTAACAACTGTTTAAAAAAAATAACAAACATTTTCACATAAGTGAAATATGAATTTTTTCATTTTCAATTATAAACTCAAATGAACAAGAAGGATACTAAAAGTAAGGAATTTAAAAATTATTTTTGTATTGTTTTAAATATATAAGCATTATATAAATTTCCAGGAAATTTGTAGCCCTCCTACTTTTAAAATTAATAAAGAGACTGACAATTATCGAAAACATCCTTCATTTATTCCGACTTGTTGCTAGAAGCAACAATTTCTACAAATTTCTTTTAATTTAATTAAAAGAAACCAAGATGTCTTTTAAACAAGACAAGGCTCAAAATCCTCGCAAGAGTAGCCGAATTGAAAACGCTAACCGAATAATCAATACAGATGTCTTCAGCTGCAACATTTGTAAAGTTCCAGACAATGACGAAATGGTCCAATGCGATAACTGCAAATGTTGGTACCATTTTTCGTGTGTTAATGTTACTACGGAAATCGAGAACCAGGATTGGATGTGTGCTGCCTGCCACGATACAAGCAGTAGCAAAACCACAACGGCACAATCTATTGGTTCCAGAAATACTTTGTCAACGACTCGCCAGAACCGAATTGCCATCGAACTTCAAATGCTGGAGGAAGCAAGGACCCTTGAAAAGCAGCGAGAAGAGCGTCAAAAGCAAAACGATGAGGAATATTTGCGAAAAAAATACGAACTGCTGGCGGAAGGAAACCAAAGTGACATCGCATCCTGCTCAAGAAAAAGTACTAGGCAGGTGGCGGTTGAGAAGTGGGTACAAAACAATCCAAAGGTAGACGGAGCTGAACAGCAAAATGCGGCTAAAGTGAATAATACAACACTGGCATTGCAAGCAACTCAACCAACTTACCACATGGATGCAGCACCTCATTCTTCTCATATCACGAAGGGAATTCCACAGTACAGAGTACCTCAATCATCAGCACCAGTTCCTCTAAAGACGACTAATGCATTTCAGAGCAGACAACAAATGCATACAGAAGCAACAGCGCAACCAAACAGTATGCAAATTGCAAACCGACATTCAATGTCAAGAGATCTTCCAAATTTCTATGGAAGCCCTGAAGAGTGGCCGTTATTCATCAGCTCTTTTGAAAGCAGTACACGACTTTGTGGATTCAGCAATGAAGAAAACCTTTTGCGATTGCAGCGATGCTTAAAAGGGCGCGTCCTGGAAGCAATGCGAGGTAGATTGATGATGCCATCAAATGTACCGAAAATATTGCATACACTCCGAATTATGTATGGGCGACCCAAAGTAATAATCAAAACCCTTCTTCAAAAAGTTCAAGCCGAGCCTAAAATAAATGTGGAGAGGGTGGAAACTGTTGTGTCTTACTCACTAGCTGTTCAAAATTTGATTGCAACAATGGAGGCATGTGAAATGCACTCTTATTTGGATAATGCTGAACTTCTAGAAGAACTTGTCGAAAAGTTACCTACGCAACTGATGTTAAGCTGGGCCACACATACTGAGTATATGGAATATTTCAATTTGATGGACTTCAACGAATGGTTATTGCGACTCATAGATAACATATGTAGAGTCAGCCCAGGTACATCCTTTGATCCCGATGTAAAAATACAACCACGTAGAAAGGAGAAAGGACATGTTCATGCTCATGCTGAAGAAGGTGACAAGAAGCCAACAATTACTAAACAGCAATGCATTGTTTGTAAACAGTCCTGCAATGACATTGAATCCTGTAAGCAATTCTACAGTATGAGTCTCAGAGGAAGATGGGATACCGTCAAACAAAATCGACTTTGCCGTACATGCCTCAAGTCACATACTTCTCGATGTCAAGTAACAGGCTCCTGTGGAATAAATGGTTGCACATACAGACATCATCGACTGTTACACAAACACAGTAATCAACCTACAGCTACATCATCAACAATTCAGAACAGAGAAGTCAATTCGCAACAGCCTGTAATAGAAGGAAAACCGTTTAACTGTAATACACATGGATTTGTTCAAGATATTAAATACCGGGTAGTGCCTGTTATTTTGCATAGCAACGAAATGCAAATCGAAACGTTTGCTTTCTTAGATGACGGTTCATCACTTACTATGATGGAGGATTCCCTCGCAGATGAGTTGAAACTCAAAGGTAAACATCAGCCACTCTATCTTAAATGGACAGGAAATGCACATCGCAATGAGAATGATTCAAGAATGGTGTCTGTCCAGATTTCGGGAACTAGTAATCCGGTCAAGAAGTTTTTGATTCCAATTGTGAGGACAGTGCAGTCGTTAAGCTTACCACAGCAATCCTTAGACGCAAAACAATTGGCGATAAGGTTTCCTTATATGCGAGGGTATCCCATTGAGTCGTATGAGAAAGCAGTTCCTCGGATATTGATTGGACTTGACAATCTAAAACTAGCGATTCCCCTAAAAGTTGTAGAAGGGGGTGAAGGCGATCCAGTAGCAACGAAGACACGACTTGGATGGATTGCATATGGACCATCATCAGGCCAAATAAATTGTAATTGTGAGCCAACTTCTGACTTTAATAGTTTTCATGAGTGCGAGTGTGCAAAGAAAAACGATGATATTCTGCAAAATATGATGAAGGAGTATTTCTCCCTAGACAGTCTCGGGGTTGCAGATTCAAACAAGTCAATCATGTCAAAAGAAGAAGAGCGTGCCTGCGAAATCCTTCAAACTCAAACAATAAGACATGGAAATCGATTTGAAACAGGTCTTCTATGGAAGTATGATAATGTGAAGCTGCCAAATAGTTTTCAAATGGCTCTTAGAAGACATGACTGTTTAATGAAAAAATTAAGTCGTAACCCAGAGCTAGCGGAAAATCTCAAGCATCAATTCCAAGAGTATTCAGTCAAAGGCTATATCCGCAAGCTGTCTACAGAGGAACTCCAACAACATTTTCCTAGAACATGGTTCCTACCCATATTTGCTGTTACAAATCCTAATAAACCAGGAAAAACCAGAATAGTGTGGGATGCCGCTGCTGAGGTTCACGGGGTTTCTTTAAATTCCCTATTGCTGAAGGGGCCAGATCAGCTTATATCCCTTCTTTCTGTCTTATACCGCTTTCAAGAACGATCAATCGCATTGTGTGCTGACATTCGTGAAATGTTTCACCAAGTTGGCGTTAAAAGTGAAGACCAGCATGCACAACGTTTTCTCTGGAGCAATGATTTAACAAGCACACCAGATGTCTACGTAATGCAAGTGTTGACGTTTGGAGCCACTTGTTCCCCCAGCTGTGCTCAGTTTGTTAAAAATAAAAACGCACAAGAATTTTCAAAAGAATATCCACGCGCTGTAAACTCCATTCTTCAAAGCCATTACGTAGACGACCTATTGGATAGTGTAGATACCGAAGAGGAAGCTATAACGTTAGCCAATGAAGTAAAGTTTATACACAAACGTGGTGGCTTCGAAATAAGAAATTGGATTTCAAATTCAACTAAAGTCATTGAAGCCCTTGGAGAAAAACGACACCACAAGCACAGTTTGGACATCAACCCGGAGAATACAGCCGAAAAGGTGCTGGGAATGTGGTGGTGTACAAAATCGGACACATTTACTTATGAAGTATCCCCAAAGGCTATTAAGAGTGGATTGCTGTCTGGAAAAGAAAGTCCAACCAAACGACAAGTGCTACGAATGTTAATGACAATTTTCGACCCCTTAGGATTGATTGCAAATGTTTTGATTTACATCAAAATTCTAATGCAAGAAATTTGGCGATCTAAGATTGAATGGGACGAACGGATTCCTGATAACTTATATGAAAAGTGGTGCTTGTGGGTGAATCATCTTCAGAACATCAGTCATGTACAAATTCCCAGATGTTACTTAAAGAACATCAGATTTGGTGACCACGATTCTTGTCAATTGCATGTCTTTGTTGACGCTAGCATCAATGCATTTGCTGCAGTCGCTTATATTCGTGTGACCAGAGGCCAACAAGTGGAATGCAGAATTATCACGGCTAAAACTAGAGTCGCACCCCTCAGTCTGACTTCAATACCACGACTCGAGCTGGAGGCGGCAAGACTAGGAACGCGGTTAGCAAATAACGTAAAAAAATTTCACACAATTGAATTCACGGAAGAATTTTACTGGTCAGATTCCAGAACAGTCCTTTCCTGGATTCAGTCGGACCATCGCAACTATAAACAATACGTTGGATTCAGAGTAAGCGAGATTCTTGAGACAACGCATACACATCAGTGGAGGTATGTACCAACAAAAGAAAATGTTGCAGATGATGCTACTAAATGGCAAAAGGTTCCAAACTTTGACGGATATGGACGTTGGTTTGTCGGTCCACCTTTTCTAATGCAAGTGGAGAGCGAATGGCCCGTAAATTTAAAACAGCTTCAAGCAACCGCAGAGGAACTTAGACCATCTGTGATGTTTCATCATGCAGTACATATCAGTGCATTAGCTGCACCTGATCACCATTCCACCTGGAGGAAGCTGGTACGTACCCAAGCATTCGCTTCTCGTTTTATCTGGAATGCATCAACTAAGAGAACAAAAGCTGTAAAAAGAACAGAAGATTATTTCACTCGTGATGAGTACATGGAAGCTGAGATCTGCTTATATCGCCAAGCTCAACTCGAATCCTATGGTGATGAGATAACGGTTTTAAAAAACAATATGGATTTGCCTCTAAAACATCGGAAACCTCTGGACAAATCAAGTCCAATTCGTAAGTTATCACCATACATAGACTCATATGGTGTTTTACGGCTTCGTGGAAGAATTGATGTAGCGGTTGGAGCAACCAACGCCTCGAAACGGCCGATACTATTACCCAAAGGACATCCTATCACTAGTCTGGTGATAAAATCATACCACGAAAAGTATCATCATCATAACAACGAGACGGTTTTAAATGAAGTTCGACAAAAATTCTCGATACCGAATTTACGAGTTGCTATCAAAAAGGAACGTAAGAACTGTCAATTTTGCAAAAATCAAGCTGCCGTACCACAGCCACCCGAAATGGGAGATCTCCCATTAGCGAGGCTTTCAACGTTCAGTCGACCATTCACCTTCATCGGAATTGACTATTTCGGTCCTATGTATGTAACAATAGGTAGACATACCGAAAAAAGGTGGGGTGTGTTGATCACATGTATGACAACACGCGCCATACATTTGGAAATATCAAATAGCCTGACATCGGACTCTTGCATCCTTGCTATAAAGCGTTTCATTGCACGTCGAGGAGTTCCAAAAGAAATACGTTGCGACAACGGAACCAACTTTCACGGAGCAGAAACAGAATTGAAACGAGCTTTAAAAGAGCAGCAACCTGTTCTGGCAAACGAATTTTCAAGCTCAAACACAAAATGGATCTACAATCCGCCAGCCTCACCACATATGGGTGGAAGCTGGGAGAGGCTTATTCAGTCAGTAAAAAAGACCCTGTGCCGTATATTACCAACGCGTAACCCATCTGAAGAATTACTACACAGTATGATGCTCGAGGTTGAGCGTGTGGTTAATTCACGACCATTAACCTATGTTCCACTGGAACATGACAACGATGAAGCACTGACACCGAACCATTTTCTGCTAGGCTCATCTAGCGGGGAAAAGCCAGACAGCATACTTACCGACGACAACAGTCTCCTTAGGCGAAATTGGATGAAATCCCAGCAGTATGCCAATGCATTTTGGAAACGTTGGCTTCGTGAATATCTGCCGACATTAACTCGTCGAACAAAATGGTTTGAACCTGTTAAGCCAATCAGTGTTGGAGATATCGTTATAGTTGCAGATGAAGTAAATCCTAGAAATCTTTGGCCGAAGGGGCGAGTGATAGAAGTCAAACTTGGAAAAGATGGACAAGTTCGCAAGGCAACCGTACAAACAACATCTGGAATATACGAAAGACCCGCTGTGAAGCTAGCAGTCCTCGATGTTTTGAAGGATAAGTCGACCCTATGATTGAGAGTCGTCATACCGGGGGGAGTGTTGATGACACTGGTATCAACAACATCTCTGACTACCATGCCATTTCTTAACGTACCAGTTTTGATTTATTTAAAAAAAAAATTCTTTAGTTATATTAAATATTTTTCTAATTTCTACTTTGTAAAAAAAAAAAAACAACAAATACGTTAGGAGGTAGAATTTGATTTGATAAAATTTTGTTTGTTGCTATAGTAACAACTGTTTAAAAAAAATAACAAACATTTTCACATAAGTGAAATATGAATTTTTTCATTTTCAATTATAAACTCAAATGAACAAGAAGGATACTAAAAGTAAGGAATTTAAAAATTATTTTTGTATTGTTTTAAATATATAAGCATTATATAAATTTCCAGGAAATTTGTAGCCCTCCTACTTTTAAAATTAATAAAGAGACTGACAATTATCGAAAACATCCTTCATTTATTCCGACTTGTTGCTAGAAGCAACAATTTCTACAAATTTCTTTTAATTTAATTAAAAGAAACCAAGATGTCTTTTAAACAAGACAAGGCTCAAAATCCTCGCAAGAGTAGCCGAATTGAAAACGCTAACCGAATAATCAATACAGATGTCTTCAGCTGCAACATTTGTAAAGTTCCAGACAATGACGAAATGGTCCAATGCGATAACTGCAAATGTTGGTACCATTTTTCGTGTGTTAATGTTACTACGGAAATCGAGAACCAGGATTGGATGTGTGCTGCCTGCCACGATACAAGCAGTAGCAAAACCACAACGGCACAATCTATTGGTTCCAGAAATACTTTGTCAACGACTCGCCAGAACCGAATTGCCATCGAACTTCAAATGCTGGAGGAAGCAAGGACCCTTGAAAAGCAGCGAGAAGAGCGTCAAAAGCAAAACGATGAGGAATATTTGCGAAAAAAATACGAACTGCTGGCGGAAGGAAACCAAAGTGACATCGCATCCTGCTCAAGAAAAAGTACTAGGCAGGTGGCGGTTGAGAAGTGGGTACAAAACAATCCAAAGGTAGACGGAGCTGAACAGCAAAATGCGGCTAAAGTGAATAATACAACACTGGCATTGCAAGCAACTCAACCAACTTACCACATGGATGCAGCACCTCATTCTTCTCATATCACGAAGGGAATTCCACAGTACAGAGTACCTCAATCATCAGCACCAGTTCCTCTAAAGACGACTAATGCATTTCAGAGCAGACAACAAATGCATACAGAAGCAACAGCGCAACCAAACAGTATGCAAATTGCAAACCGACATTCAATGTCAAGAGATCTTCCAAATTTCTATGGAAGCCCTGAAGAGTGGCCGTTATTCATCAGCTCTTTTGAAAGCAGTACACGACTTTGTGGATTCAGCAATGAAGAAAACCTTTTGCGATTGCAGCGATGCTTAAAAGGGCGCGTCCTGGAAGCAATGCGAGGTAGATTGATGATGCCATCAAATGTACCGAAAATATTGCATACACTCCGAATTATGTATGGGCGACCCAAAGTAATAATCAAAACCCTTCTTCAAAAAGTTCAAGCCGAGCCTAAAATAAATGTGGAGAGGGTGGAAACTGTTGTGTCTTACTCACTAGCTGTTCAAAATTTGATTGCAACAATGGAGGCATGTGAAATGCACTCTTATTTGGATAATGCTGAACTTCTAGAAGAACTTGTCGAAAAGTTACCTACGCAACTGATGTTAAGCTGGGCCACACATACTGAGTATATGGAATATTTCAATTTGATGGACTTCAACGAATGGTTATTGCGACTCATAGATAACATATGTAGAGTCAGCCCAGGTACATCCTTTGATCCCGATGTAAAAATACAACCACGTAGAAAGGAGAAAGGACATGTTCATGCTCATGCTGAAGAAGGTGACAAGAAGCCAACAATTACTAAACAGCAATGCATTGTTTGTAAACAGTCCTGCAATGACATTGAATCCTGTAAGCAATTCTACAGTATGAGTCTCAGAGGAAGATGGGATACCGTCAAACAAAATCGACTTTGCCGTACATGCCTCAAGTCACATACTTCTCGATGTCAAGTAACAGGCTCCTGTGGAATAAATGGTTGCACATACAGACATCATCGACTGTTACACAAACACAGTAATCAACCTACAGCTACATCATCAACAATTCAGAACAGAGAAGTCAATTCGCAACAGCCTGTAATAGAAGGAAAACCGTTTAACTGTAATACACATGGATTTGTTCAAGATATTAAATACCGGGTAGTGCCTGTTATTTTGCATAGCAACGAAATGCAAATCGAAACGTTTGCTTTCTTAGATGACGGTTCATCACTTACTATGATGGAGGATTCCCTCGCAGATGAGTTGAAACTCAAAGGTAAACATCAGCCACTCTATCTTAAATGGACAGGAAATGCACATCGCAATGAGAATGATTCAAGAATGGTGTCTGTCCAGATTTCGGGAACTAGTAATCCGGTCAAGAAGTTTTTGATTCCAATTGTGAGGACAGTGCAGTCGTTAAGCTTACCACAGCAATCCTTAGACGCAAAACAATTGGCGATAAGGTTTCCTTATATGCGAGGGTATCCCATTGAGTCGTATGAGAAAGCAGTTCCTCGGATATTGATTGGACTTGACAATCTAAAACTAGCGATTCCCCTAAAAGTTGTAGAAGGGGGTGAAGGCGATCCAGTAGCAACGAAGACACGACTTGGATGGATTGCATATGGACCATCATCAGGCCAAATAAATTGTAATGGTGAGCCAACTTCTGACTTTAATAGTTTTCATGAGTGCGAGTGTGCAAAGAAAAACGATGATATTCTGCAAAATATGATGAAGGAGTATTTCTCCCTAGACAGTCCGGGGGGAGTGTTGATGACACTGGTATCAACAACATCTCTGACTACCATGCCATTTCTTAACGTACCAGTTTTGATTTATTTAAAAAAAAAAAATTCTTTAGTTATATTAAATATTTTTCTAATTTCTACTTTGTAAAAAAACACACAACAAATACGTTAGGAGGTAGAATTTGATTTGATAAAATTTGTTTGTTGCTATAGTAACAACTGTTTAAAAAAAATAACAAACATTTTCACATAAGTGAAAATATGAATTTTTTTTTTTCAATTATAAACTCAAATGAACAAGAAGGATACTAAAAGAAATTTGTAGCCTGTTGATGACACTGGTATCAACAACATCTCTGACTACCATGCCATTTCTTAACGTACCAGTTTTGATTTATTTAAAAAAAAAATTCTTTAGTTATATTAAATATTTTTTTTATTAAAAGAAACCAAGATGTCTTTTAAACAAGACAAGGCTCAAAATCCTCGCAAGAGTAGCCGAATTGAAAACGCTAACCGAATAATCAATACAGATGTCTTCAGCTGCAACATTTGTAAAGTTCCAGACAATGACGAAATGGTCCAATGCGATAACTGCAAATGTTGGTACCATTTTTCGTGTGTTAATGTTACTACGGAAATCGAGAACCAGGATTGGATGTGTGCTGCCTGCCACGATACAAGCAGTAGCAAAACCACAACGGCACAATCTATTGGTTCCAGAAATACTTTGTCAACGACTCGCCAGAACCGAATTGCCATCGAACTTCAAATGCTGGAGGAAGCAAGGACCCTTGAAAAGCAGCGAGAAGAGCGTCAAAAGCAAAACGATGAGGAATATTTGCGAAAAAAATACGAACTGCTGGCGGAAGGAAACCAAAGTGACATCGCATCCTGCTCAAGAAAAAGTACTAGGCAGGTGGCGGTTGAGAAGTGGGTACAAAACAATCCAAAGGTAGACGGAGCTGAACAGCAAAATGCGGCTAAAGTGAATAATACAACACTGGCATTGCAAGCAACTCAACCAACTTACCACATGGATGCAGCACCTCATTCTTCTCATATCACGAAGGGAATTCCACAGTACAGAGTACCTCAATCATCAGCACCAGTTCCTCTAAAGACGACTAATGCATTTCAGAGCAGACAACAAATGCATACAGAAGCAACAGCGCAACCAAACAGTATGCAAATTGCAAACCGACATTCAATGTCAAGAGATCTTCCAAATTTCTATGGAAGCCCTGAAGAGTGGCCGTTATTCATCAGCTCTTTTGAAAGCAGTACACGACTTTGTGGATTCAGCAATGAAGAAAACCTTTTGCGATTGCAGCGATGCTTAAAAGGGCGCGTCCTGGAAGCAATGCGAGGTAGATTGATGATGCCATCAAATGTACCGAAAATATTGCATACACTCCGAATTATGTATGGGCGACCCAAAGTAATAATCAAAACCCTTCTTCAAAAAGTTCAAGCCGAGCCTAAAATAAATGTGGAGAGGGTGGAAACTGTTGTGTCTTACTCACTAGCTGTTCAAAATTTGATTGCAACAATGGAGGCATGTGAAATGCACTCTTATTTGGATAATGCTGAACTTCTAGAAGAACTTGTCGAAAAGTTACCTACGCAACTGATGTTAAGCTGGGCCACACATACTGAGTATATGGAATATTTCAATTTGATGGACTTCAACGAATGGTTATTGCGACTCATAGATAACATATGTAGAGTCAGCCCAGGTACATCCTTTGATCCCGATGTAAAAATACAACCACGTAGAAAGGAGAAAGGACATGTTCATGCTCATGCTGAAGAAGGTGACAAGAAGCCAACAATTACTAAACAGCAATGCATTGTTTGTAAACAGTCCTGCAATGACATTGAATCCTGTAAGCAATTCTACAGTATGAGTCTCAGAGGAAGATGGGATACCGTCAAACAAAATCGACTTTGCCGTACATGCCTCAAGTCACATACTTCTCGATGTCAAGTAACAGGCTCCTGTGGAATAAATGGTTGCACATACAGACATCATCGACTGTTACACAAACACAGTAATCAACCTACAGCTACATCATCAACAATTCAGAACAGAGAAGTCAATTCGCAACAGCCTGTAATAGAAGGAAAACCGTTTAACTGTAATACACATGGATTTGTTCAAGATATTAAATACCGGGTAGTGCCTGTTATTTTGCATAGCAACGAAATGCAAATCGAAACGTTTGCTTTCTTAGATGACGGTTCATCACTTACTATGATGGAGGATTCCCTCGCAGATGAGTTGAAACTCAAAGGTAAACATCAGCCACTCTATCTTAAATGGACAGGAAATGCACATCGCAATGAGAATGATTCAAGAATGGTGTCTGTCCAGATTTCGGGAACTAGTAATCCGGTCAAGAAGTTTTTGATTCCAATTGTGAGGACAGTGCAGTCGTTAAGCTTACCACAGCAATCCTTAGACGCAAAACAATTGGCGATAAGGTTTCCTTATATGCGAGGGTATCCCATTGAGTCGTATGAGAAAGCAGTTCCTCGGATATTGATTGGACTTGACAATCTAAAACTAGCGATTCCCCTAAAAGTTGTAGAAGGGGGTGAAGGCGATCCAGTAGCAACGAAGACACGACTTGGATGGATTGCATATGGACCATCATCAGGCCAAATAAATTGTAATGGTGAGCCAACTTCTGACTTTAATAGTTTTCATGAGTGCGAGTGTGCAAAGAAAAACGATGATATTCTGCAAAATATGATGAAGGAGTATTTCTCCCTAGACAGTCTCGGGGTTGCAGATTCAAACAAGTCAATCATGTCAAAAGAAGAGGAGCGTGCCTGCGAAATCCTTCAAACTCAAACAATAAGACATGGAAATCGATTTGAAACAGGTCTTCTATGGAAGTATGATAATGTGAAGCTGCCAAATAGTTTTCAAATGGCTCTTAGAAGACATGACTGTTTAATGAAAAAATTAAGTCGTAACCCAGAGCTAGCGGAAAATCTCAAGCATCAATTCCAAGAGTATTCAGTCAAAGGCTATATCCGCAAGCTGTCTACAGAGGAACTCCAACAACATTTTCCTAGAACATGGTTCCTACCCATATTTGCTGTTACAAATCCTAATAAACCAGGAAAAACCAGAATAGTGTGGGATGCCGCTGCTGAGGTTCACGGGGTTTCTTTAAATTCCCTATTGCTGAAGGGGCCAGATCAGCTTATATCCCTTCTTTCTGTCTTATACCGCTTTCAAGAACGATCAATCGCATTGTGTGCTGACATTCGTGAAATGTTTCACCAAGTTGGCGTTAAAAGTGAAGACCAGCATGCACAACGTTTTCTCTGGAGCAATGATTTAACAAGCACACCAGATGTCTACGTAATGCAAGTGTTGACGTTTGGAGCCACTTGTTCCCCCAGCTGTGCTCAGTTTGTTAAAAATAAAAACGCACAAGAATTTTCAAAAGAATATCCACGCGCTGTAAACTCCATTCTTCAAAGCCATTACGTAGACGACCTATTGGATAGTGTAGATACCGAAGAGGAAGCTATAACGTTAGCCAATGAAGTAAAGTTTATACACAAACGTGGTGGCTTCGAAATAAGAAATTGGATTTCAAATTCAACTAAAGTCATTGAAGCCCTTGGAGAAAAACGACACCACAAGCACAGTTTGGACATCAACCCGGAGAATACAGCCGAAAAGGTGCTGGGAATGTGGTGGTGTACAAAATCGGACACATTTACTTATGAAGTATCCCCAAAGGCTATTAAGAGTGGATTGCTGTCTGGAAAAGAAAGTCCAACCAAACGACAAGTGCTACGAATGTTAATGACAATTTTCGACCCCTTAGGATTGATTGCAAATGTTTTGATTTACATCAAAATTCTAATGCAAGAAATTTGGCGATCTAAGATTGAATGGGACGAACGGATTCCTGATAACTTATATGAAAAGTGGTGCTTGTGGGTGAATCATCTTCAGAACATCAGTCATGTACAAATTCCCAGATGTTACTTAAAGAACATCAGATTTGGTGACCACGATTCTTGTCAATTGCATGTCTTTGTTGACGCTAGCATCAATGCATTTGCTGCAGTCGCTTATATTCGTGTGACCAGAGGCCAACAAGTGGAATGCAGAATTATCACGGCTAAAACTAGAGTCGCACCCCTCAGTCTGACTTCAATACCACGACTCGAGCTGGAGGCGGCAAGACTAGGAACGCGGTTAGCAAATAACGTAAAAAAATTTCACACAATTGAATTCACGGAAGAATTTTACTGGTCAGATTCCAGAACAGTCCTTTCCTGGATTCAGTCGGACCATCGCAACTATAAACAATACGTTGGATTCAGAGTAAGCGAGATTCTTGAGACAACGCATACACATCAGTGGAGGTATGTACCAACAAAAGAAAATGTTGCAGATGATGCTACTAAATGGCAAAAGGTTCCAAACTTTGACGGATATGGACGTTGGTTTGTCGGTCCACCTTTTCTAATGCAAGTGGAGAGCGAATGGCCCGTAAATTTAAAACAGCTTCAAGCAACCGCAGAGGAACTTAGACCATCTGTGATGTTTCATCATGCAGTACATATCAGTGCATTAGCTGCACCTGATCACCATTCCACCTGGAGGAAGCTGGTACGTACCCAAGCATTCGCTTCTCGTTTTATCTGGAATGCATCAACTAAGAGAACAAAAGCTGTAAAAAGAACAGAAGATTATTTCACTCGTGATGAGTACATGGAAGCTGAGATCTGCTTATATCGCCAAGCTCAACTCGAATCCTATGGTGATGAGATAACGGTTTTAAAAAACAATATGGATTTGCCTCTAAAACATCGGAAACCTCTGGACAAATCAAGTCCAATTCGTAAGTTATCACCATACATAGACTCATATGGTGTTTTACGGCTTCGTGGAAGAATTGATGTAGCGGTTGGAGCAACCAACGCCTCGAAACGGCCGATACTATTACCCAAAGGACATCCTATCACTAGTCTGGTGATAAAATCATACCACGAAAAGTATCATCATCATAACAACGAGACGGTTTTAAATGAAGTTCGACAAAAATTCTCGATACCGAATTTACGAGTTGCTATCAAAAAGGAACGTAAGAACTGTCAATTTTGCAAAAATCAAGCTGCCGTACCACAGCCACCCGAAATGGGAGATCTCCCATTAGCGAGGCTTTCAACGTTCAGTCGACCATTCACCTTCATCGGAATTGACTATTTCGGTCCTATGTATGTAACAATAGGTAGACATACCGAAAAAAGGTGGGGTGTGTTGATCACATGTATGACAACACGCGCCATACATTTGGAAATATCAAATAGCCTGACATCGGACTCTTGCATCCTTGCTATAAAGCGTTTCATTGCACGTCGAGGAGTTCCAAAAGAAATACGTTGCGACAACGGAACCAACTTTCACGGAGCAGAAACAGAATTGAAACGAGCTTTAAAAGAGCAGCAACCTGTTCTGGCAAACGAATTTTCAAGCTCAAACACAAAATGGATCTACAATCCGCCAGCCTCACCACATATGGGTGGAAGCTGGGAGAGGCTTATTCAGTCAGTAAAAAAGACCCTGTGCCGTATATTACCAACGCGTAACCCATCTGAAGAATTACTACACAGTATGATGCTCGAGGTTGAGCGTGTGGTTAATTCACGACCATTAACCTATGTTCCACTGGAACATGACAACGATGAAGCACTGACACCGAACCATTTTCTGCTAGGCTCATCTAGCGGGGAAAAGCCAGACAGCATACTTACCGACGACAACAGTCTCCTTAGGCGAAATTGGATGAAATCCCAGCAGTATGCCAATGCATTTTGGAAACGTTGGCTTCGTGAATATCTGCCGACATTAACTCGTCGAACAAAATGGTTTGAACCTGTTAAGCCAATCAGTGTTGGAGATATCGTTATAGTTGCAGATGAAGTAAATCCTAGAAATCTTTGGCCGAAGGGGCGAGTGATAGAAGTCAAACTTGGAAAAGATGGACAAGTTCGCAAGGCAACCGTACAAACAACATCTGGAATATACGAAAGACCCGCTGTGAAGCTAGCAGTCCTCGATGTTTTGAAGGATAAGTCGACCCTATGATTGAGAGTCGTCATACCGGGGGGAGTGTTGATGACACTGGTATCAACAACATCTCTGACTACCATGCCATTTCTTAACGTACCAGTTTTGATTTATTTAAAAAAAAAATTCTTTAGTTATATTAAATATTTTTCTAATTTCTACTTTGTAAAAAAAAAAAAACAACAAATACGTTAGGAGGTAGAATTTGATTTGATAAAATTTTGTTTGTTGCTATAGTAACAACTGTTTAAAAAAAATAACAAACATTTTCACATAAGTGAAATATGAATTTTTTCATTTTCAATTATAAACTCAAATGAACAAGAAGGATACTAAAAGTAAGGAATTTAAAAATTATTTTTGTATTGTTTTAAATATATAAGCATTATATAAATTTCCAGGAAATTTGTAGCCCTCCTACTTTTAAAATTAATAAAGAGACTGACAATTATCGAAAACATCCTTCATTTATTCCGACTTGTTGCTAGAAGCAACAATTTCGCATTGTGTGCTGACATTCGTGAAATGTTTCACCAAGTTGGCGTTAAAAGTGAAGACCAGCATGCACAACGTTTTCTCTGGAGCAATGATTTAACAAGCACACCAGATGTCTACGTAATGCAAGTGTTGACGTTTGGAGCCACTTGTTCCCCCAGCTGTGCTCAGTTTGTTAAAAATAAAAACGCACAAGAATTTTCAAAAGAATATCCACGCGCTGTAAACTCCATTCTTCAAAGCCATTACGTAGACGACCTATTGGATAGTGTAGATACCGAAGAGGAAGCTATAACGTTAGCCAATGAAGTAAAGTTTATACACAAACGTGGTGGCTTCGAAATAAGAAATTGGATTTCAAATTCAACTAAAGTCATTGAAGCCCTTGGAGAAAAACGACACCACAAGCACAGTTTGGACATCAACCCGGAGAATACAGCCGAAAAGGTGCTGGGAATGTGGTGGTGTACAAAATCGGACACATTTACTTATGAAGTATCCCCAAAGGCTATTAAGAGTGGATTGCTGTCTGGAAAAGAAAGTCCAACCAAACGACAAGTGCTACGAATGTTAATGACAATTTTCGACCCCTTAGGATTGATTGCAAATGTTTTGATTTACATCAAAATTCTAATGCAAGAAATTTGGCGATCTAAGATTGAATGGGACGAACGGATTCCTGATAACTTATATGAAAAGTGGTGCTTGTGGGTGAATCATCTTCAGAACATCAGTCATGTACAAATTCCCAGATGTTACTTAAAGAACATCAGATTTGGTGACCACGATTCTTGTCAATTGCATGTCTTTGTTGACGCTAGCATCAATGCATTTGCTGCAGTCGCTTATATTCGTGTGACCAGAGGCCAACAAGTGGAATGCAGAATTATCACGGCTAAAACTAGAGTCGCACCCCTCAGTCTGACTTCAATACCACGACTCGAGCTGGAGGCGGCAAGACTAGGAACGCGGTTAGCAAATAACGTAAAAAAATTTCACACAATTGAATTCACGGAAGAATTTTACTGGTCAGATTCCAGAACAGTCCTTTCCTGGATTCAGTCGGACCATCGCAACTATAAACAATACGTTGGATTCAGAGTAAGCGAGATTCTTGAGACAACGCATACACATCAGTGGAGGTATGTACCAACAAAAGAAAATGTTGCAGATGATGCTACTAAATGGCAAAAGGTTCCAAACTTTGACGGATATGGACGTTGGTTTGTCGGTCCACCTTTTCTAATGCAAGTGGAGAGCGAATGGCCCGTAAATTTAAAACAGCTTCAAGCAACCGCAGAGGAACTTAGACCATCTGTGATGTTTCATCATGCAGTACATATCAGTGCATTAGCTGCACCTGATCACCATTCCACCTGGAGGAAGCTGGTACGTACCCAAGCATTCGCTTCTCGTTTTATCTGGAATGCATCAACTAAGAGAACAAAAGCTGTAAAAAGAACAGAAGATTATTTCACTCGTGATGAGTACATGGAAGCTGAGATCTGCTTATATCGCCAAGCTCAACTCGAATCCTATGGTGATGAGATAACGGTTTTAAAAAACAATATGGATTTGCCTCTAAAACATCGGAAACCTCTGGACAAATCAAGTCCAATTCGTAAGTTATCACCATACATAGACTCATATGGTGTTTTACGGCTTCGTGGAAGAATTGATGTAGCGGTTGGAGCAACCAACGCCTCGAAACGGCCGATACTATTACCCAAAGGACATCCTATCACTAGTCTGGTGATAAAATCATACCACGAAAAGTATCATCATCATAACAACGAGACGGTTTTAAATGAAGTTCGACAAAAATTCTCGATACCGAATTTACGAGTTGCTATCAAAAAGGAACGTAAGAACTGTCAATTTTGCAAAAATCAAGCTGCCGTACCACAGCCACCCGAAATGGGAGATCTCCCATTAGCGAGGCTTTCAACGTTCAGTCGACCATTCACCTTCATCGGAATTGACTATTTCGGTCCTATGTATGTAACAATAGGTAGACATACCGAAAAAAGGTGGGGTGTGTTGATCACATGTATGACAACACGCGCCATACATTTGGAAATATCAAATAGCCTGACATCGGACTCTTGCATCCTTGCTATAAAGCGTTTCATTGCACGTCGAGGAGTTCCAAAAGAAATACGTTGCGACAACGGAACCAACTTTCACGGAGCAGAAACAGAATTGAAACGAGCTTTAAAAGAGCAGCAACCTGTTCTGGCAAACGAATTTTCAAGCTCAAACACAAAATGGATCTACAATCCGCCAGCCTCACCACATATGGGTGGAAGCTGGGAGAGGCTTATTCAGTCAGTAAAAAAGACCCTGTGCCGTATATTACCAACGCGTAACCCATCTGAAGAATTACTACACAGTATGATGCTCGAGGTTGAGCGTGTGGTTAATTCACGACCATTAACCTATGTTCCACTGGAACATGACAACGATGAAGCACTGACACCGAACCATTTTCTGCTAGGCTCATCTAGCGGGGAAAAGCCAGACAGCATACTTACCGACGACAACAGTCTCCTTAGGCGAAATTGGATGAAATCCCAGCAGTATGCCAATGCATTTTGGAAACGTTGGCTTCGTGAATATCTGCCGACATTAACTCGTCGAACAAAATGGTTTGAACCTGTTAAGCCAATCAGTGTTGGAGATATCGTTATAGTTGCAGATGAAGTAAATCCTAGAAATCTTTGGCCGAAGGGGCGAGTGATAGAAGTCAAACTTGGAAAAGATGGACAAGTTCGCAAGGCAACCGTACAAACAACATCTGGAATATACGAAAGACCCGCTGTGAAGCTAGCAGTCCTCGATGTTTTGAAGGATAAGTCGACCCTATGATTGAGAGTCGTCATACCGGGGGGAGTGTTGATGACACTGGTATCAACAACATCTCTGACTACCATGCCATTTCTTAACGTACCAGTTTTGATTTATTTAAAAAAAAAATTCTTTAGTTATATTAAATATTTTTCTAATTTCTACTTTGTAAAAAAAAAAAAACAACAAATACGTTTGTAGCCCTCCTACTTTTAAAATTAATAAAGAGACTGACAATTATCGAAAACATCCTTCATTTATTCCGACTTGTTGCTAGAAGCAACAATTTCTACAAATTTCTTTTAATTTAATTAAAAGAAACCAAGATGTCTTTTAAACAAGACAAGGCTCAAAATCCTCGCAAGAGTAGCCGAATTGAAAACGCTAACCGAATAATCAATACAGATGTCTTCAGCTGCAACATTTGTAAAGTTCCAGACAATGACGAAATGGTCCAATGCGATAACTGCAAATGTTGGTACCATTTTTCGTGTGTTAATGTTACTACGGAAATCGAGAACCAGGATTGGATGTGTGCTGCCTGCCACGATACAAGCAGTAGCAAAACCACAACGGCACAATCTATTGGTTCCAGAAATACTTTGTCAACGACTCGCCAGAACCGAATTGCCATCGAACTTCAAATGCTGGAGGAAGCAAGGACCCTTGAAAAGCAGCGAGAAGAGCGTCAAAAGCAAAACGATGAGGAATATTTGCGAAAAAAATACGAACTGCTGGCGGAAGGAAACCAAAGTGACATCGCATCCTGCTCAAGAAAAAGTACTAGGCAGGTGGCGGTTGAGAAGTGGGTACAAAACAATCCAAAGGTAGACGGAGCTGAACAGCAAAATGCGGCTAAAGTGAATAATACAACACTGGCATTGCAAGCAACTCAACCAACTTACCACATGGATGCAGCACCTCATTCTTCTCATATCACGAAGGGAATTCCACAGTACAGAGTACCTCAATCATCAGCACCAGTTCCTCTAAAGACGACTAATGCATTTCAGAGCAGACAACAAATGCATACAGAAGCAACAGCGCAACCAAACAGTATGCAAATTGCAAACCGACATTCAATGTCAAGAGATCTTCCAAATTTCTATGGAAGCCCTGAAGAGTGGCCGTTATTCATCAGCTCTTTTGAAAGCAGTACACGACTTTGTGGATTCAGCAATGAAGAAAACCTTTTGCGATTGCAGCGATGCTTAAAAGGGCGCGTCCTGGAAGCAATGCGAGGTAGATTGATGATGCCATCAAATGTACCGAAAATATTGCATACACTCCGAATTATGTATGGGCGACCCAAAGTAATAATCAAAACCCTTCTTCAAAAAGTTCAAGCCGAGCCTAAAATAAATGTGGAGAGGGTGGAAACTGTTGTGTCTTACTCACTAGCTGTTCAAAATTTGATTGCAACAATGGAGGCATGTGAAATGCACTCTTATTTGGATAATGCTGAACTTCTAGAAGAACTTGTCGAAAAGTTACCTACGCAACTGATGTTAAGCTGGGCCACACATACTGAGTATATGGAATATTTCAATTTGATGGACTTCAACGAATGGTTATTGCGACTCATAGATAACATATGTAGAGTCAGCCCAGGTACATCCTTTGATCCCGATGTAAAAATACAACCACGTAGAAAGGAGAAAGGACATGTTCATGCTCATGCTGAAGAAGGTGACAAGAAGCCAACAATTACTAAACAGCAATGCATTGTTTGTAAACAGTCCTGCAATGACATTGAATCCTGTAAGCAATTCTACAGTATGAGTCTCAGAGGAAGATGGGATACCGTCAAACAAAATCGACTTTGCCGTACATGCCTCAAGTCACATACTTCTCGATGTCAAGTAACAGGCTCCTGTGGAATAAATGGTTGCACATACAGACATCATCGACTGTTACACAAACACAGTAATCAACCTACAGCTACATCATCAACAATTCAGAACAGAGAAGTCAATTCGCAACAGCCTGTAATAGAAGGAAAACCGTTTAACTGTAATACACATGGATTTGTTCAAGATATTAAATACCGGGTAGTGCCTGTTATTTTGCATAGCAACGAAATGCAAATCGAAACGTTTGCTTTCTTAGATGACGGTTCATCACTTACTATGATGGAGGATTCCCTCGCAGATGAGTTGAAACTCAAAGGTAAACATCAGCCACTCTATCTTAAATGGACAGGAAATGCACATCGCAATGAGAATGATTCAAGAATGGTGTCTGTCCAGATTTCGGGAACTAGTAATCCGGTCAAGAAGTTTTTGATTCCAATTGTGAGGACAGTGCAGTCGTTAAGCTTACCACAGCAATCCTTAGACGCAAAACAATTGGCGATAAGGTTTCCTTATATGCGAGGGTATCCCATTGAGTCGTATGAGAAAGCAGTTCCTCGGATATTGATTGGACTTGACAATCTAAAACTAGCGATTCCCCTAAAAGTTGTAGAAGGGGGTGAAGGCGATCCAGTAGCAACGAAGACACGACTTGGATGGATTGCATATGGACCATCATCAGGCCAAATAAATTGTAATGGTGAGCCAACTTCTGACTTTAATAGTTTTCATGAGTGCGAGTGTGCAAAGAAAAACGATGATATTCTGCAAAATATGATGAAGGAGTATTTCTCCCTAGACAGTCTCGGGGTTGCAGATTCAAACAAGTCAATCATGTCAAAAGAAGAGGAGCGTGCCTGCGAAATCCTTCAAACTCAAACAATAAGACATGGAAATCGATTTGAAACAGGTCTTCTATGGAAGTATGATAATGTGAAGCTGCCAAATAGTTTTCAAATGGCTCTTAGAAGACATGACTGTTTAATGAAAAAATTAAGTCGTAACCCAGAGCTAGCGGAAAATCTCAAGCATCAATTCCAAGAGTATTCAGTCAAAGGCTATATCCGCAAGCTGTCTACAGAGGAACTCCAACAACATTTTCCTAGAACATGGTTCCTACCCATATTTGCTGTTACAAATCCTAATAAACCAGGAAAAACCAGAATAGTGTGGGATGCCGCTGCTGAGGTTCACGGGGTTTCTTTAAATTCCCTATTGCTGAAGGGGCCAGATCAGCTTATATCCCTTCTTTCTGTCTTATACCGCTTTCAAGAACGATCAATCGCATTGTGTGCTGACATTCGTGAAATGTTTCACCAAGTTGGCGTTAAAAGTGAAGACCAGCATGCACAACGTTTTCTCTGGAGCAATGATTTAACAAGCACACCAGATGTCTACGTAATGCAAGTGTTGACGTTTGGAGCCACTTGTTCCCCCAGCTGTGCTCAGTTTGTTAAAAATAAAAACGCACAAGAATTTTCAAAAGAATATCCACGCGCTGTAAACTCCATTCTTCAAAGCCATTACGTAGACGACCTATTGGATAGTGTAGATACCGAAGAGGAAGCTATAACGTTAGCCAATGAAGTAAAGTTTATACACAAACGTGGTGGCTTCGAAATAAGAAATTGGATTTCAAATTCAACTAAAGTCATTGAAGCCCTTGGAGAAAAACGACACCACAAGCACAGTTTGGACATCAACCCGGAGAATACAGCCGAAAAGGTGCTGGGAATGTGGTGGTGTACAAAATCGGACACATTTACTTATGAAGTATCCCCAAAGGCTATTAAGAGTGGATTGCTGTCTGGAAAAGAAAGTCCAACCAAACGACAAGTGCTACGAATGTTAATGACAATTTTCGACCCCTTAGGATTGATTGCAAATGTTTTGATTTACATCAAAATTCTAATGCAAGAAATTTGGCGATCTAAGATTGAATGGGACGAACGGATTCCTGATAACTTATATGAAAAGTGGTGCTTGTGGGTGAATCATCTTCAGAACATCAGTCATGTACAAATTCCCAGATGTTACTTAAAGAACATCAGATTTGGTGACCACGATTCTTGTCAATTGCATGTCTTTGTTGACGCTAGCATCAATGCATTTGCTGCAGTCGCTTATATTCGTGTGACCAGAGGCCAACAAGTGGAATGCAGAATTATCACGGCTAAAACTAGAGTCGCACCCCTCAGTCTGACTTCAATACCACGACTCGAGCTGGAGGCGGCAAGACTAGGAACGCGGTTAGCAAATAACGTAAAAAAATTTCACACAATTGAATTCACGGAAGAATTTTACTGGTCAGATTCCAGAACAGTCCTTTCCTGGATTCAGTCGGACCATCGCAACTATAAACAATACGTTGGATTCAGAGTAAGCGAGATTCTTGAGACAACGCATACACATCAGTGGAGGTATGTACCAACAAAAGAAAATGTTGCAGATGATGCTACTAAATGGCAAAAGGTTCCAAACTTTGACGGATATGGACGTTGGTTTGTCGGTCCACCTTTTCTAATGCAAGTGGAGAGCGAATGGCCCGTAAATTTAAAACAGCTTCAAGCAACCGCAGAGGAACTTAGACCATCTGTGATGTTTCATCATGCAGTACATATCAGTGCATTAGCTGCACCTGATCACCATTCCACCTGGAGGAAGCTGGTACGTACCCAAGCATTCGCTTCTCGTTTTATCTGGAATGCATCAACTAAGAGAACAAAAGCTGTAAAAAGAACAGAAGATTATTTCACTCGTGATGAGTACATGGAAGCTGAGATCTGCTTATATCGCCAAGCTCAACTCGAATCCTATGGTGATGAGATAACGGTTTTAAAAAACAATATGGATTTGCCTCTAAAACATCGGAAACCTCTGGACAAATCAAGTCCAATTCGTAAGTTATCACCATACATAGACTCATATGGTGTTTTACGGCTTCGTGGAAGAATTGATGTAGCGGTTGGAGCAACCAACGCCTCGAAACGGCCGATACTATTACCCAAAGGACATCCTATCACTAGTCTGGTGATAAAATCATACCACGAAAAGTATCATCATCATAACAACGAGACGGTTTTAAATGAAGTTCGACAAAAATTCTCGATACCGAATTTACGAGTTGCTATCAAAAAGGAACGTAAGAACTGTCAATTTTGCAAAAATCAAGCTGCCGTACCACAGCCACCCGAAATGGGAGATCTCCCATTAGCGAGGCTTTCAACGTTCAGTCGACCATTCACCTTCATCGGAATTGACTATTTCGGTCCTATGTATGTAACAATAGGTAGACATACCGAAAAAAGGTGGGGTGTGTTGATCACATGTATGACAACACGCGCCATACATTTGGAAATATCAAATAGCCTGACATCGGACTCTTGCATCCTTGCTATAAAGCGTTTCATTGCACGTCGAGGAGTTCCAAAAGAAATACGTTGCGACAACGGAACCAACTTTCACGGAGCAGAAACAGAATTGAAACGAGCTTTAAAAGAGCAGCAACCTGTTCTGGCAAACGAATTTTCAAGCTCAAACACAAAATGGATCTACAATCCGCCAGCCTCACCACATATGGGTGGAAGCTGGGAGAGGCTTATTCAGTCAGTAAAAAAGACCCTGTGCCGTATATTACCAATGCGTAACCCATCTGAAGAATTACTACACAGTATGATGCTCGAGGTTGAGCGTGTGGTTAATTCACGACCATTAACCTATGTTCCACTGGAACATGACAACGATGAAGCACTGACACCGAACCATTTTCTGCTAGGCTCATCTAGCGGGGAAAAGCCAGACAGCATACTTACCGACGACAACAGTCTCCTTAGGCGAAATTGGATGAAATCCCAGCAGTATGCCAATGCATTTTGGAAACGTTGGCTTCGTGAATATCTGCCGACATTAACTCGTCGAACAAAATGGTTTGAACCTGTTAAGCCAATCAGTGTTGGAGATATCGTTATAGTTGCAGATGAAGTAAATCCTAGAAATCTTTGGCCGAAGGGGCGAGTGATAGAAGTCAAACTTGGAAAAGATGGACAAGTTCGCAAGGCAACCGTACAAACAACATCTGGAATATACGAAAGACCCGCTGTGAAGCTAGCAGTCCTCGATGTTTTGAAGGATAAGTCGACCCTATGATTGAGAGTCGTCATACCGGGGGGAGTGTTGATGACACTGGTATCAACAACATCTCTGACTACCATGCCATTTCTTAACGTACCAGTTTTGATTTATTTAAAAAAAAAATTCTTTAGTTATATTAAATATTTTTCTAATTTCTACTTTGTAAAAAAAAAAAAACTGGTACGTTAAGAAATGGCATGGTAGTCAGAGATGTTGTTGATACCAGTGTCATCAACATATGATAATGTGAAGCTGCCAAATAGTTTTCAAATGCTTATATATATAAATAAATCTAGTTGCTTCTAGCAACAAGTCGGAATAAATGAAGGATGTTTTCGATAATTGTCAGTCTCTTTATTAATTTTAAAAGTAGGAGGGCTACAAATTTCCTGGAAATTTATATAATGCTTATATATTTAAAACAATACAAAAATAATTTTTAAATTCCTTACTTTTAGTATCCTTCTTGTTCATTTGAGTTTATAATTGAAAATGAAAAAATTCATATTTCACTTATGTGAAAATGTTTGTTATTTTTTTTAAACAGTTGTTACTATAGCAACAAACAAAATTTTATCAAATCAAATTCTACCTCCTAACGTATTTGTTGTTTTTTTTTTTTTTACAAAGTAGAAATTAGAAAAATATTTAATATAACTAAAGAATTTTTTTTTTAAATAAATCAAAACTGGTACGTTAAGAAATGGCATGGTAGTCAGAGATGTTGTTGATACCAGTGTCATCAACACTCCCCCCGGTATGACGACTCTCAATCATAGGGTCGACTTATCCTTCAAAACATCGAGGACTGCTAGCTTCACAGCGGGTCTTTCGTATATTCCAGATGTTGTTTGTACGGTTGCCTTGCGAACTTGTCCATCTTTTCCAAGTTTGACTTCTATCACTCGCCCCTTCGGCCAAAGAAAATTGTTGCTTCTAGCAACAAGTCAGAATAAATGAAGGATGTTTTCGATAACTGTCAGTCTCTTTATTAATTTTAAAAAGTAGGAGGGCTACAAATTTCCTGGAAATTTATATAATGCTTATATATTTAAAACAATACAAAAATAATTTTTAAATTCCTTACTTTTAGTATCCTTCTTGTTCATTTGAGTTTATAATTGAAAATGAAAAAATTCATATTTCACTTATGTGAAAATGTTTGTTATTTTTTTTTAAACAGTTGTTACTATAGCAACAAACAAAATTTTATCAAATCAAATTCTACCTCCTAACGTATTTGTTGTTTTTTTTTTTTTTACAAAGTAGAAATTAGAAAAATATTTAATATAACTAAAGAATTTTTTTTTTAAATAAATCAAAACTGGTACGTTAAGAAATGGCATGGTAGTCAGAGATGTTGTTGATACCAGTGTCATCAACACTCCCCCCGGTATGACGACTCTCAATCATAGGGTCGACTTATCCTTCAAAACATCGAGGACTGCTAGCTTCACAGCGGGTCTTTCGTATATTCCAGATGTTGTTTGTACGGTTGCCTTGCGAACTTGTCCATCTTTTCCAAGTTTGACTTCTATCACTCGCCCCTTCGGCCAAAGATTTCTAGGATTTACTTCATCTGCAACTATAACGATATCTCCAACACTGATTGGCTTAACAGGTTCAAACCATTTTGTTCGACGAGTTAATGTCGGCAGATATTCACGAAGCCAACGTTTCCAAAATGCATTGGCATACTGCTGGGATTTCATCCAATTTCTCCTAAGGAGACTGTTGTCGTCGGTAAGTATGCTGTCTGGCTTTTCCCCGCTAGATGAGCCTAGCAGAAAATGGTTCGGTGTCAGTGCTTCATCGTTGTCATGTTCCAGTGGAACATAGGTTAATGGTCGTGAATTAACCACACGCTCAACCTCGAGCATCATACTGTGTAGTAATTCTTCAGATGGGTTACGCGTTGGTAATATACGGCACAGGGTCTTTTTTACTGACTGAATAAGCCTCTCCCAGCTTCCACCCATATGTGGTGAGGCTGGCGGATTGTAGATCCATTTTGTGTTTGAGCTTGAAAATTCGTTTGCCAGAACAGGTTGCTGCTCTTTTAAAGCTCGTTTCAATTCTGTTTCTGCTCCGTGAAAGTTGGTTCCGTTGTCGCAACGTATTTCTTTTGGAACTCCTCGACGTGCAATGAAACGCTTTATAGCAAGGATGCAAGAGTCCGATGTCAGGCTATTTGATATTTCCAAATGTATGGCGCGTGTTGTCATACATGTGATCAACACACCCCACCTTTTTTCGGTATGTCTACCTATTGTTACATACATAGGACCGAAATAGTCAATTCCGATGAAGGTGAATGGTCGACTGAACGTTGAAAGCCTCGCTAATGGGAGATCTCCCATTTCGGGTGGCTGTGGTACGGCAGCTTGATTTTTGCAAAATTGACAGTTCTTACGTTCCTTTTTGATAGCAACTCGTAAATTCGGTATCGAGAATTTTTGTCGAACTTCATTTAAAACCGTCTCGTTGTTATGATGATGATACTTTTCGTGGTATGATTTTATCACCAGACTAGTGATAGGATGTCCTTTGGGTAATAGTATCGGCCGTTTCGAGGCGTTGGTTGCTCCAACCGCTACATCAATTCTTCCACGAAGCCGTAAAACACCATATGAGTCTATGTATGGTGATAACTTACGAATTGGACTTGATTTGTCCAGAGGTTTCCGATGTTTTAGAGGCAAATCCATATTGTTTTTTAAAACCGTTATCTCATCACCATAGGATTCGAGTTGAGCTTGGCGATATAAGCAGATCTCAGCTTCCATGTACTCATCACGAGTGAAATAATCTTCTGTTCTTTTTACAGCTTTTGTTCTCTTAGTTGATGCATTCCAGATAAAACGAGAAGCGAATGCTTGGGTACGTACCAGCTTCCTCCAGGTGGAATGGTGATCAGGTGCAGCTAATGCACTGATATGTACTGCATGATGAAACATCACAGATGGTCTAAGTTCCTCTGCGGTTGCTTGAAGCTGTTTTAAATTTACGGGCCATTCGCTCTCCACTTGCATTAGAAAAGGTGGACCGACAAACCAACGTCCATATCCGTCAAAGTTTGGAACCTTTTGCCATTTAGTAGCATCATCTGCAACATTTTCTTTTGTTGGTACATACCTCCACTGATGTGTATGCGTTGTCTCAAGAATCTCGCTTACTCTGAATCCAACGTATTGTTTATAGTTGCGATGGTCCGACTGAATCCAGGAAAGGACTGTTCTGGAATCTGACCAGTAAAATTCTTCCGTGAATTCAATTGTGTGAAATTTTTTTACGTTATTTGCTAACCGCGTTCCTAGTCTTGCCGCCTCCAGCTCGAGTCGTGGTATTGAAGTCAGACTGAGGGGTGCGACTCTAGTTTTAGCCGTGATAATTCTGCATTCCACTTGTTGGCCTCTGGTCACACGAATATAAGCGACTGCAGCAAATGCATTGATGCTAGCGTCAACAAAGACATGCAATTGACAAGAATCGTGGTCACCAAATCTGATGTTCTTTAAGTAACATCTGGGAATTTGTACATGACTGATGTTCTGAAGATGATTCACCCACAAGCACCACTTTTCATATAAGTTATCAGGAATCCGTTCGTCCCATTCAATCTTAGATCGCCAAATTTCTTGCATTAGAATTTTGATGTAAATCAAAACATTTGCAATCAATCCTAAGGGGTCGAAAATTGTCATTAACATTCGTAGCACTTGTCGTTTGGTTGGACTTTCTTTTCCAGACAGCAATCCACTCTTAATAGCCTTTGGGGATACTTCATAAGTAAATGTGTCCGATTTTGTACACCACCACATTCCCAGCACCTTTTCGGCTGTATTCTCCGGGTTGATGTCCAAACTGTGCTTGTGGTGTCGTTTTTCTCCAAGGGCTTCAATGACTTTAGTTGAATTTGAAATCCAATTTCTTATTTCGAAGCCACCACGTTTGTGTATAAACTTTACTTCATTGGCTAACGTTATAGCTTCCTCTTCGGTATCTACACTATCCAATAGGTCGTCTACGTAATGGCTTTGAAGAATGGAGTTTACAGCGCGTGGATATTCTTTTGAAAATTCTTGTGCGTTTTTATTTTTAACAAATTGGTTCCGTTGTCGCAACGTATTTCTTTTGGAACTCCTCGACGTGCAATGAAACGCTTTATAGCAAGGATGCAAGAGTCCGATGTCAGGCTATTTGATATTTCCAAATGTATGGCGCGTGTTGTCATACATGTGATCAACACACCCCACCTTTTTTCGGTATGTCTACCTATTGTTACATACATAGGACCGAAATAGTCAATTCCGATGAAGGTGAATGGTCGACTGAACGTTGAAAGCCTCGCTAATGGGAGATCTCCCATTTCGGGTGGCTGTGGTACGGCAGCTTGATTTTTGCAAAATTGACAGTTCTTACGTTCCTTTTTGATAGCAACTCGTAAATTCGGTATCGAGAATTTTTGTCGAACTTCATTTAAAACCGTCTCGTTGTTATGATGATGATACTTTTCGTGGTATGATTTTATCACCAGACTAGTGATAGGATGTCCTTTGGGTAATAGTATCGGCCGTTTCGAGGCGTTGGTTGCTCCAACCGCTACATCAATTCTTCCACGAAGCCGTAAAACACCATATGAGTCTATGTATGGTGATAACTTACGAATTGGACTTGATTTGTCCAGAGGTTTCCGATGTTTTAGAGGCAAATCCATATTGTTTTTTAAAACCGTTATCTCATCACCATAGGATTCGAGTTGAGCTTGGCGATATAAGCAGATCTCAGCTTCCATGTACTCATCACGAGTGAAATAATCTTCTGTTCTTTTTACAGCTTTTGTTCTCTTAGTTGATGCATTCCAGATAAAACGAGAAGCGAATGCTTGGGTACGTACCAGCTTCCTCCAGGTGGAATGGTGATCAGGTGCAGCTAATGCACTGATATGTACTGCATGATGAAACATCACAGATGGTCTAAGTTCCTCTGCGGTTGCTTGAAGCTGTTTTAAATTTACGGGCCATTCGCTCTCCACTTGCATTAGAAAAGGTGGACCGACAAACCAACGTCCATATCCGTCAAAGTTTGGAACCTTTTGCCATTTAGTAGCATCATCTGCAACATTTTCTTTTGTTGGTACATACCTCCACTGATGTGTATGCGTTGTCTCAAGAATCTCGCTTACTCTGAATCCAACGTATTGTTTATAGTTGCGATGGTCCGACTGAATCCAGGAAAGGACTGTTCTGGAATCTGACCAGTAAAATTCTTCCGTGAATTCAATTGTGTGAAATTTTTTTACGTTATTTGCTAACCGCGTTCCTAGTCTTGCCGCCTCCAGCTCGAGTCGTGGTATTGAAGTCAGACTGAGGGGTGCGACTCTAGTTTTAGCCGTGATAATTCTGCATTCCACTTGTTGGCCTCTGGTCACACGAATATAAGCGACTGCAGCAAATGCATTGATGCTAGCGTCAACAAAGACATGCAATTGACAAGAATCGTGGTCACCAAATCTGATGTTCTTTAAGTAACATCTGGGAATTTGTACATGACTGATGTTCTGAAGATGATTCACCCACAAGCACCACTTTTCATATAAGTTATCAGGAATCCGTTCGTCCCATTCAATCTTAGATCGCCAAATTTCTTGCATTAGAATTTTGATGTAAATCAAAACATTTGCAATCAATCCTAAGGGGTCGAAAATTGTCATTAACATTCGTAGCACTTGTCGTTTGGTTGGACTTTCTTTTCCAGACAGCAATCCACTCTTAATAGCCTTTGGGGATACTTCATAAGTAAATGTGTCCGATTTTGTACACCACCACATTCCCAGCACCTTTTCGGCTGTATTCTCCGGGTTGATGTCCAAACTGTGCTTGTGGTGTCGTTTTTCTCCAAGGGCTTCAATGACTTTAGTTGAATTTGAAATCCAATTTCTTATTTCGAAGCCACCACGTTTGTGTATAAACTTTACTTCATTGGCTAACGTTATAGCTTCCTCTTCGGTATCTACACTATCCAATAGGTCGTCTACGTAATGGCTTTGAAGAATGGAGTTTACAGCGCGTGGATATTCTTTTGAAAATTCTTGTGCGTTTTTATTTTTAACAAACTGAGCACAGCTGGGGGAACAAGT
Source organism: Platycheirus rosarum (assembly GCA_963971375.1). Taxonomy (NCBI): domain Eukaryota; kingdom Metazoa; phylum Arthropoda; class Insecta; order Diptera; family Syrphidae; genus Platycheirus; species Platycheirus rosarum. Next base: position 268,067,181 of record OZ020507.1, read on the forward strand.
GGCTCCAAACGTCAACACTTGCATTACGTAGACATCTGGTGTGCTTGTTAAATCATTGCTCCAGAGAAAACGTTGTGCATGCTGGTCTTCACTTTTAACGCCAACTTGGTGAAACATTTCACGAATGTCAGCACACAATGCGATTGATCGTTCTTGAAAGCGGTATAAGACAGAAAGAAGGGATATAAGCTGATCTGGCCCCTTCAGCAATAGGGAATTTAAAGAAACCCCGTGAACCTCAGCAGCGGCATCCCACACTATTCTGGTTTTTCCTGGTTTATTAGGATTTGTAACAGCAAATATGGGTAGGAACCATGTTCTAGGAAAATGTTGTTGGAGTTCCTCTGTAGACAGCTTGCGGATATAGCCTTTGACTGAATACTCTTGGAATTGATGCTTGAGATTTTCCGCTAGCTCTGGGTTACGACTTAATTTTTTCATTAAACAGTCATGTCTTCTAAGAGCCATTTGAAAACTATTTGGCAGCTTCACATTATCATACTTCCATAGAAGACCTGTTTCAAATCGATTTCCATGTCTTATTGTTTGAGTTTGAAGGATTTCGCAGGCACGCTCCTCTTCTTTTGACATGATTGACTTGTTTGAATCTGCAACCCCGAGACTGTCTAGGGAGAAATACTCCTTCATCATATTTTGCAGAATATCATCGTTTTTCTTTGCACACTCGCACTCATGAAAACTATTAAAGTCAGAAGTTGGCTCACCATTACAATTTATTTGGCCTGATGATGGTCCATATGCAATCCATCCAAGTCGTGTCTTCGTTGCTACTGGATCGCCTTCACCCCCTTCTACAACTTTTAGGGGAATCGCTAGTTTTAGATTGTCAAGTCCAATCAATATCCGAGGAACTGCTTTCTCATACGACTCAATGGGATACCCTCGCATATAAGGAAACCTTATCGCCAATTGTTTTGCGTCTAAGGATTGCTGTGGTAAGCTTAACGACTGCACTGTCCTCACAATTGGAATCAAAAACTTCTTGACCGGATTACTAGTTCCCGAAATCTGGACAGACACCATTCTTGAATCATTCTCATTGCGATGTGCATTTCCTGTCCATTTAAGATAGAGTGGCTGATGTTTACCTTTGAGTTTCAACTCATCTGCGAGGGAATCCTCCATCATAGTAAGTGATGAACCGTCATCTAAGAAAGCAAACGTTTCGATTTGCATTTCGTTGCTATGCAAAATAACAGGCACTACCCGGTATTTAATATCTTGAACAAATCCATGTGTATTACAGTTAAACGGTTTTCCTTCTATTACAGGCTGTTGCGAATTGACTTCTCTGTTCTGAATTGTTGATGATGTAGCTGTAGGTTGATTACTGTGTTTGTGTAACAGTCGATGATGTCTGTATGTGCAACCATTTATTCCACAGGAGCCTGTTACTTGACATCGAGAAGTATGTGACTTGAGGCATGTACGGCAAAGTCGATTTTGTTTGACGGTATCCCATCTTCCTCTGAGACTCATACTGTAGAATTGCTTACAGGATTCAATGTCATTGCAGGACTGTTTACAAACAATGCATTGCTGTTTAGTAATTGTTGGCTTCTTGTCACCTTCTTCAGCATGAGCATGAACATGTCCTTTCTCCTTTCTACGTGGTTGTATTTTTACATCGGGATCAAAGGATGTACCTGGGCTGACTCTACATATGTTATCTATGAGTCGCAATAACCATTCGTTGAAGTCCATCAAATTGAAATATTCCATATACTCAGTATGTGTGGCCCAGCTTAACATCAGTTGCGTAGGTAACTTTTCGACAAGTTCTTCTAGAAGTTCAGCATTATCCAAATAAGAGTGCATTTCACATGCCTCCATTGTTGCAATCAAATTTTGAACAGCTAGTGAGTAAGACACAACAGTTTCCACCCTCTCCACATTTATTTTAGGCTCGGCTTGAACTTTTTGAAGAAGGGTTTTGATTATTACTTTGGGTCGCCCATACATAATTCGGAGTGTATGCAATATTTTCGGTACATTTGATGGCATCATCAATCTACCTCGCATTGCTTCCAGGACGCGCCCTTTTAAGCATCGCTGCAATCGCAAAAGGTTTTCTTCATTGCTGAATCCACAAAGTCGTGTACTGCTTTCAAAAGAGCTGATGAATAACGGCCACTCTTCAGGGCTTCCATAGAAATTTGGAAGATCTCTTGACATTGAATGTCGGTTTGCAATTTGCATACTGTTTGGTTGCGCTGTTGCTTCTGTATGCATTTGTTGTCTGCTCTGAAATGCATTAGTCGTCTTTAGAGGAACTGGTGCTGATGATTGAGGTACTCTGTACTGTGGAATTCCCTTCGTGATATGAGAAGAATGAGGTGCTGCATCCATGTGGTAAGTTGGTTGAGTTGCTTGCAATGCCAGTGTTGTATTATTCACTTTAGCCGCATTTTGCTGTTCAGCTCCGTCTACCTTTGGATTGTTTTGTACCCACTTCTCAACCGCCACCTGCCTAGTACTTTTTCTTGAGCAGGATGCGATGTCACTTTGGTTTCCTTCCGCCAGCAGTTCGTATTTTTTTCGCAAATATTCCTCATCGTTTTGCTTTTGACGCTCTTCTCGCTGCTTTTCAAGGGTCCTTGCTTCCTCCAGCATTTGAAGTTCGATGGCAATTCGGTTCTGGCGAGTCGTTGACAAAGTATTTCTGGAACCAATAGATTGTGCCGTTGTGGTTTTGCTACTGCTTGTATCGTGGCAGGCAGCACACATCCAATCCTGGTTCTCGATTTCCGTAGTAACATTAACACACGAAAAATGGTACCAACATTTGCAGTTATCGCATTGGACCATTTCGTCATTGTCTGGAACTTTACAAATGTTGCAGCTGAAGACATCTGTATTGATTATTCGGTTAGCGTTTTCAATTCGGCTACTCTTGCGAGGATTTTGAGCCTTGTCTTGTTTAAAAGACATCTTGGTTTCTTTTAATTAAATTAAAAGAAATTTGTAGAAATTGTTGCTTCTAGCAACAAGTCGGAATAAATGAAGGATGTTTTCGATAATTGTCAGTCTCTTTATTAATTTTAAAAGTAGGAGGGCTACAAATTTCCTGGAAATTTATATAATGCTTATATATTTAAAACAATACAAAAATAATTTTTAAATTCCTTACTTTTAGTATCCTTCTTGTTCATTTGAGTTTATAATTGAAAATGAAAAAATTCATATTTCACTTATGTGAAAATGTTTGTTATTTTTTTTAAACAGTTGTTACTATAGCAACAAACAAAATTTTATCAAATCAAATTCTACCTCCTAACGTATTTGTTGTTTTTTTTTTTTTTTACAAAGTAGAAATTAGAAAAATATTTAATATAACTAAAGAATTTTTTTTTTTAAATAAATCAAAACTGGTACGTTAAGAAATGGCATGGTAGTCAGAGATGTTGTTGATACCAGTGTCATCAACAAAGATGTTAATGCAAAGATTGTCGAAGGTGTGAGTTTGTAAATTTTACAGTCGAGAACAAAGACACAAATGGAAAAAAACTAAAAAAATAAAATAAAAAAAGAACAGAAAGAATTTTTTTGATTGTAATATTCATGTTGGTAGTAGATATGGTAAATTGGACTTTATAAAAGGTTCTTAGGGGTTGTTGACGTTTATTGCTGCCGTAAGGAGAAATAAGTGTTGGAAGTCATTTTATTTCTGTAAAATTTTCGCTGGACGAACTGCAGAAATGGTCTCTTTTAAGAATAATTCTAGGGGTGTTTCGGATTTATGAATTTATTAAAATATATACATTAGTCCAAAATTTTGGGTTTGGTTTAACACTTGAGATTTGGAGAAAATGAATCCGTTACATTGACTAGATTTTTTAAATAAAAATGATGTTAAAAGAGAATAGTCGTGACCTATCATTTCTGAGGCTTGGTCACATAATTAGCACAGTGCAAGTAAAGTAAATTTACTTCATTTGAACTATATCATTTGAACTTTGAACTAGCAAGGTAAGTTTGTATTTGCTTACAAAATATAATGTTTTTATCAAAATCAGCAGTTTAAAGAAATTTTATCATTAAAATGAGATTTTAAGGACAAAAAGTTTCAGATATAGCGAAACTAATTTCTTGCTCTAGAAAGATGGTTTACGATGCGATTTCACATTTTGAAAAATTTGGAATCGCAAGAAACGCTCAAGGAAAACCACCATACGAGAAGACCAATTGATTACACAGATCCTCGACAGGAGACCCTTTTAGGACAAATTAAATATGATGTTGAGTCCCAATATGGCATCTCTGTATCTTCGAAAATAATAAGACGAAGACTTAATGAAAGCCAACTAAGGGGTTGCATATCGCAAAAGAAACCACATTGATACAGGACAGAAGTGAAGACAGAAAGAGAACGAAAAACAGAAAACAGAAAACACATAACACATGTCAACAGCACGCAGTTGGTTTTCGGACGGTCCCCCATCTTTCTACTTACCACGCGCAACGATGCTTGATTTCAAGCCAAGGCCGTTGACAGGAAAAAAATATGTGTGGCGTCCTCCGAACCAACAGTATAACCTAAAGTACACCATCAAAACTATTAAACACTGAGGCGGAAATGTTATGGTGGAGAGCCTTTTCTTGGCACGGTGTCGGACCAATTGTTAAAATTAAAATATGTACAAAAATGGACCAGCATGTGTACAAGGGCATCTTAGAAGACCACATGATTCCTTGCGCTGATGAGAATTTTCCACTAAGATGGTATTATTTATGCAACACAACGATCCTATATATACTTCGCGATTGGTAAAATCGTGCCTTGGAAGCAATTTTGTCGACGTTATGAAATGACCAGCTCAATCTTCCCATCTCAACCCGAACGACATTGAGCGCCAAATTGAAGTAGAAAATCTTGGACTAATTGTGGCAAAACATTAAAATTGCTTGGTGTGGCACAATAATTGAGCGCTGCAAAAAAATTAGTCGAAAGTTTACCAAGACGATGTCAAGCCGTGATAACAAATAAAGGACTTCCGACCAAATATTAACTTTACAGTCAAGATTTATAGGTAAAATTTTAATTTTTTTGCTGTGTGCTAATTATATGACCAAAGTGAATATGAGGAAATTTGTAATCATTATTACTTTATTGTTGTTTTTTTTTTACAGAAATGGCTGGTTTTTAATAAATTATGGATTGCCAAAAATTTATAAAAATAAAATAAATAAAAATTTAAGTATTTTTAGTGATACTGTTTTTCTTACTTGAATTAAAAGAGTTTCAATTCGGTTAAAAACGTGCTATTTCAATGTCCACCACTGTATGTCCTTATTTCCCGCAATTTTAATGAATGATTCACCCTGGCAATCCTCATTTCCGCCATTAACTCTCTTAATTTATGTTTATGTCTCCTGTCAACTTTATCTCCAAAATTAAACGTCAAAATATGTCTTGCTTATTAACCATTTTTATCGATATTATTAATTGTCACAATCATTATTCAAAGTCTGAAATATAACCATTACGTGACTATACAAACAGTGGGCCAGACAAACGACGACCTAAAAACCTATTAATTTATTGTGAACTAAGATTTGTTTCCAGATACCTATTATTCCAACCAAAAACTGGGACAAAGTACAGTAAAGATATCATAACCCAATTTAATTAAAAAAAAAATCTGTTTACAATATTCACAGGACGAATAATTTAATATTCTTTAATGACCATCACTTGAAAATATCCTTTTTCAAATTGTCAATATTTATCGAAAGGCTTAGGCCCTTTGGTTCCTGTTGCCGTCTACAAGCAACTAAAAAAGGATAAATTAAATTCTGTAAACGTAACAGAGATATTTGTTGCTATTTTTTTTTGTTTTGTTTTAATAACTCCCTGCCCCTCTTTCGACCTCATGATCTCAAATAATTATAATTAATTAGCAAGAAAACATTGGACAGTGGAATTATTATTTCAAATTTTGCTCGTTACCAACAGGATTTGAGGATAATAAGGATCCCTCCGTGCGTCTGCATTGCGTAAGCAGCTGCTGCTATACTTCCTGTCGTCCTTTGAATTGATGGTCGTGGACGTATTAAAATCCATGTTCTTTAACGGCCAGTCTATCCTACATCCCTAAAGCTTCCAGCATTTATTGTGTATCCTTCCGTCCTTTTTTTTGAGTAAGAGGCATTTAATTAGACTCAAATATGCGAACGCATTTTCCGGGAACAAGTGCGAGTATAACTTTCGATTAAAGGACGACAGGACGAACAGAAACCGAAGTTTTGGTGACAGCAATGTCTATAACGTTTGACTTTATTTTTGTTTTCTCTTTGCAAATTAATGCAAATTAAAATGATTTTGACGACATTCTCATAAAGTTTAAATTATGTTTGAAGAGGGACAGAATGTTTGATGAGATCTAATGACATAATCGGCTAAGGATGAGGAGGCTGGCGAATTTCACACTGTTTGTTGAGAATTTAAAAAAATTACCTATATTGTGAATTTAACGAGAGAAAATATATATTTTTTAATAATTTCAAGAGGAAAAGTTTTGAAGTCCTGTTCGATTATTATATTAATTTACTCCCTGTAAAATTAGTCCTTTATTTACAATTTTTCGGCCTGCGTGGAATGGTATATAAAATATAAGCGACTTTATTATGTGATTGAATGGAATTCAATGGAGCTTTTTTTTGAAAAGTGTAATTTTATTTATGTTAACTTCTTCAACTAAGTTTGTTAGTTCCCTCAAACAAACATTATGTGTTACATGTTTTTCAAGTAAGTATATTTTTCGAAATCTAAGAAAATTCTCTTTCGAACAATTTTCCAGATTTCAAAACAAATCCCCAAAGCACAAACACAAATCCCTTCGATAGCCAATATAATTATAAGCCAAAACATTTAAGCTGATGAACCTACCAACAAGACTCTGTCTGCCTATATTTACATTGCCAGCCAATAGGCATCAATTATTTTGGAATTATGTTCCTAGATAAATTCTCTTAAAAGCTTTTCCAATTGTGCAACTTAATCTAAAGATTAAGATTAAGATCTACAAAGCTTCGGAAGATATTCCTCCAGAAGCGCACCATGGCCAACATTTCCTTAGAAAGAAGGAGCATCCATAGCGAAGTATGCTAAGGGAAAATTAAATAAAAGCCACAAACCATCCCGGTTAAAGGATGTAAAGAATCGATAATGAAAACCCCCAACAACCTCACTTAGACTAAAGCCACCACACAGCGTCCAAGCGATTCGACTATAACTTGCCCTTGTTAATGTCAAGATACAAGAAACTGATTAAAAAAAAGTGGCAGGAAATCCAACACAAGGTTTTGAAAGTAGCAAAAGGGAAATCCTGAATACCGTTAGAAGCCATTCTTTAGCCAGTGTTTGGTGCGGTGTCTGTGTCTGTTGATTTGGAGTTTTTTCCTGGAAAACCCTACCACGTCCGAGATGTCTCCTTTCTCGCTAACAGATCTACTACAAATGAGAATGCGGTAACTTGTTTGTGATACTGGGCACATCGATCCACTGGCCGACTCTAAACCAACCGGATGGATACAAAGCTAAGAAAAAAAATAAGGCCGCATGTCAGCCAAATGACATCCTCTGCACACAGCCTCCTATAGGGAACTACATTTCTAACCGCAGCCATCTAACGGACGACGAACGCTCATAGTGAGGGAGTAATTAAAAACGGAAACTTTTTCCCCCAGCAGACCCATCCCGTCTCTGGAAAAGTGTTCCTTTTTTCCTTTATCACCCAGTACCGTCCTGGACAAATAGAATAATTTGTCTCCTTCGGCGGTGAAATGTAGTGGGCGTGGGGCTGTGCGGCGAACACCTGCTTGGCGTGTATTTTAAACTTCGGCTTAAATTTGCATAACGACTTTTAATGAAATGTCAGAACTGAAGGGGAGCAGGAGAGAGTGAGAGGTGCAGTTACGCCTAAGGACAATAGAACATCCGTTTGGTTTCCTTTGTTTGATAGCAAAATCCCTCATTCTCCGCTTCTTTTCTGGAAATAGAAAAAAAAACTGCAAGAAAATTTACATGTATTAAAGCAATGCCAGCACAAAGCCAGACAAAGGTGATTTTTCTGTTTGCTGACCAATGATGTTTGAATCAATGAGGCTACAAATTAGGACCAAACATTTCCCTCGGGAGGCTTGTAAAAGAAGGAAGTTTAATTTCTCTTCTTTCATATGCATCAGAAGAAACGTTGGTGCTCCTTGTAACATTTTTCCGAATCTAATGCTTTGAAAAAAAAACCGTTTACTCCACTCACTTGGTCCTAATGGACAATTAATTACCGTTGAATAATTAGTTATTTTCGTGAGATCCTTTAAGGAGTCTCTGAGGCTACTTTTGCGGTGGATAAATGTGTGATGTCTGGATTCAACTCTCGCCAGGATAAGCTCTCAAGAGATGCTGTTACTTTTTTTTTTGAAAAAAAGAAAACCATATCCGCATCCACATTGCATTTATTCGCCATTTTTTTGTGTCCATGGGTGCTAAAGATACCACACCTTCCTTTAGTGTGTTGGACTCTGTTTAAATGTTCGTTAAGGATCTGCAGGGATAACATAGGGATCCACTTATAGAAAAAATGAGGTAGGTAGGGCTTTGGGTGGCTAAATCGAGCTTACTGCAGTGAATTATTACCAAAGTGAAGTAATAGAAGTTTTTTGGGTGATGCAGTTGAAGGTAATTTACGCCAATGCTACAGAAAATCGCCCCAGTTTGTTGATTTGGTCTAATTTCAGCGTTTTATGTTCTTTTTTTTATTACGAGTAAGATTTTCCCATTACTGAGAACTATTAATCAAGATTTGATATGTAGGGTTGATTTATAAGGAAATAATTTCGATTGTTAAATGGCATGAGAGTATTTGGGTCAGTTAAAAAAACTTCGTTAATTAAATTGGATTTTTAACTACGCTAGCAGTAGTCTTCAGGTTCGTTTCGTAAGAAAATGTTGGTGAGGAGTACTATTGGTCCATAAGAAGTTTTGACCACTTTTATTTATATCTTTCGAAAACAATACATTTTTACAGGTTTACTACGATTTTCGAATGGTTTTGACAATCATTGTTCAATTTTCAAAATTGATTTCAAAACTAGAAAAAGTTTTCAAATAAAAAAAAAAAATTCTCAATCTAGATTGTGTTTATTTCGGTCAGAAGATGAAAAAGTTGGATCACTCAACACTCAACTGATGTTTTATCAATTTTTCTACAAACAAATTTAACAGGTAGAAAATAAAATGCATTTCAAAATCCTAAAATGTATTTTGAAATGCGAAGATTTGGTTCAGATTTGGGTTGCAATCCGAAATTTCTTTTTGATGGGAACAAAGCTATTACGGTTTGCCTGCTTAGCTACAGGGTTGGGGTTCGATTCCCCGTCATAGCCACATTTTTTCAGTAGCACTGCTGTAGTCCTGCCAGAAAATGATAAGTCCTCCAAGAGTAATAAGTGTCTCGAAAAAGTGCATCCCATTTAGTCGTTCGGACCTGGAGGTAAATTTATAGCAGGTCCCCTCCATTCTTCCAGATTCACAACACAAACACAGCAATGGTTGAGATTGAGAGTTAAGTCACTCTGTTCAATTTATATTTTTAGTACCGGCCTTATGGAAGAGAGCTTTCAAACAAACTTTGAACCTGTAGCACTCAACTTAAGAACGTTCCACCTGACCTGTCTGTCCCCCGGCTATAAGTAGAGGGAGACTGATCGCCAATTGTGTTTATTCGCTTATTGGGTTTATAAAAAAACACTGATTCAGGGTTACCATTCGTCGTTTGAAATTATAATACCTTTGTCTTTGGTTTAAGCTATGCAGCTTTTAAGAGAATTTAGGAGAATTAAAGCTTTCTTAGAGCTTCGTGTGACCTTATATTTTATGACGCTCACTACGGCAAATCATGAAATAGAGATAGCTTATTCATCCATAATAGTAAGCGTGAAAGGCCAATATTCTATATATCCTAAATAGAACAGAGAAGATGCCTTGGGTCCTTAAGCAGCTGTCCCGCCAATAAAAAAAAACCTCGAAAACTAGTTATTATGAGTATTGTGAAGTAGTGATGACTTGGCCTGTGGGCTGTGGCGTCCATGTTATTTTGGTGAAATCCGTCAAATCTCTTTTTTATTATTTAGTAACTGATGCCAATTAACTTTGTCAAGTTACACGTCTAAATGATAAAACTTGATATCAAATTGAGTGTTCGTTACTGCAAACGTTGGGCGCCAGTTTTACGCTAGACATGAAACATGACCTACACCCGTACTAGCTGATGCGGGAGCCCAAAGTTTATTACCATATACAAAGTCCCTTAGTCCATATTTTTTTTTCGAAAACGATGTTTATAAAGCGATCACCATCAATGGCGAGCGTTACAGATCGATGATAACTATTTCCTTATATAAAATGGATCCAAAATGTTGATATTACGTTCCACATAGTGGATGCCTAGATTGACATTCTGCATGAACAACAAGTGCGGTGAATTGGCCACCAAGATCTTGTAAGACTTTTTTTGTGATGTTTCCTGAAGTCGCAGACCCATGTGAATAAACCACAATTTACCGAAGCCTTTAAGGTGAACATTTAAGAGGCCACCACATTCTACCAGAAATGCGGAAGAGTCTTTAAAAATTGCATTACTCGGCACTATTATATTTTTCAATTAGAAAAAAAATTGTTTAATACTTGACATACAGCTTGTTTTATTCAATTTCAACATCTATCCGTTCTCATTTAAAAATCCTATACTTTTCAAACCATTAAAAGTTTCCTGAGGTTCCATATGTCGAGCATTAGTTACTCTTACCATATCTTGCATACGACTGTGCATACTTCTTATGAAATTGTCCCTTAAAGAATTCTTTAGGTGTAATTGAACTCAGGCTGATAATTATATCTGGCTTCACATGAGCTGGCACTAGGATTGATGATCGTCTTCTCCCAAATTTTGTCTTGAAAACGGATTTCACTGCAGAATTACTGCCTGAAAAAATGGTCATATCCTCCGCATCGACTCTGATTTAACGAGTATGGTTGGAGCTCCGCAGCCCTGAATGTGTTTTTGTACCTTTTTGTCAAAATTTCGCACCTGATTTCTGATACTACTGTAACAATTTTTCATTTTCTTAAACTGCGTTTCTTTATTGTTTTCTCATTAACGTTTTCCTTTTTCTTCATTTGTTCGTAGAATTGTGCTTTTCAGCATCCATGGGAAAATAATTGTTATTATATATATGTAAAAGACTCTTTAAATTTTATAGTTGCAAATCCAACAGGCAGTATCCCTCAGTTCCTGCCAGTCAGACTAAACAACCACGAACAGTCTTATTGACAGAAATCTGGCATGCTCTGCTTTTCATTGTCCTTGCTCCTGCAAAACAATCAAAACAAACAGTACTCAATTCATCTTCATAATTTGTTATGTATTGCCGAAGAATCCTTCTATTTATAAGCGCATTGTGTCTCCTTGACAGCTAGTAGCATTTTGTATCCACTGTTCGCATCTAAAAAAAAATCCAAAACCCCCTGAGATGCAATCAAACTAATTAAATGCATCCCATTCGAATTAAAACGAACAGAATAAAAGTTGCAACATCGTCCTTAGAGAAATAAACACAACCGCACACGGCAGTAAGGACTCGATGTCTATTATTTCTTCCAAACTATACCCCCCCCCCTCCACCAGCTAGCGGCAGCCTTGTTGGTCGATTCATGGGTATACAATTTCAAAAACTAAGTCGACTGATACCCCATTCGCAATGTGCCAGCCTTAACGTCTGCATTGTATCGAATTCAATGGACTCTACTCCTTAGTCTGTGGAGCATCTTTTTTTTGTATTTTAAAGATAATTTCTTTTTTTCTTTATTTTGTGTCCTTATTGCAAAACGAGAAACAAACAGAGCTGGGGCACCGCCATGAAAATTGCACAATGCCCTTAGTCTATTGTGTTTATTGGCGACATTGCACATTTCTATTTACCTACATTTTTTTGTTTGGGCCAAACATTCAGAAGATAGTTTTGCTTTCTGTTTCCTATGGAGTGAGATGGGGAGCCGCCATAGCCATTAAAAAGGATAAAGAAAAAATGACGTGTGCAAACAATTGAGAAAAAAACCATGACCGACTGAGCGTTAAGTTAGCAGGATTTGTTGATAGACTCCCATTATGCTATCGGTGGAACAACAATTAGAGTGAAAATATTGTTCACTCGATTGTGACCTTTTTGATGTTATTGTTTGAAATATGAGCACTCGAAACAGTTGTTTTGAAAAATCTGTTGTTTTATACTCTTTCATAATAGATTATAATGAAAAGAGGATATTTTCCACTTTTTTATTCTGTGGGTGTTTATGTTGTTTTTGCAGCATAAAAATTATCGATTTTGACCATATTTTCAAAATAAAGAAGACCTCCCTTTAATTATAACAAGACTCCTCGAATTTAAAATGAATAAACAAAATGTGTATGATAATCTGGCCAAAGAAAGTTAATAGAGCACGCGGTAGTTCGACTCAACACGCCCTTTTCCTCACAAAAAGGATGTTTTCAAGTCAACCTCAAAAGGACTCTCCATTGAATAAACCAAATCGATAGATACCAGATAAAGATTTCGTGCATAAACTCTATACAACACACACATACATAGAGTGCAATACGAGTTCTAAGCACAGAATGCAGGATTTCTGTTGTTTCCATACATAAACCAAGGAGCAGAAGGATGAAAATTCTGGTGAAATATTCATATCTATAAAAGCCATCCTCTTTGGAAATTCTTGAAAAACTTTTTTTCCAAAGTTCGGAGAGAGAGAAGATAATGCCAAAGACTTAATTCGAGATAAGCTGTTTTTGCATTTCGACTTTATTAGTTTCACTCTGTACAGAATACTCCCAATGTGCTAGGGGCAGAGAAAGAGGAGTTGGTGTTTTTGTGGGTTTTGGAAAGTTGAGGGAAAACATGAAGTTCGAATTAAAATTATTAAACTTGCTTAAATGACTGGTGGCGGCGAAAACAAACAAAACTAAAAGTTCATTAAAGAGCTTGCTTAGTGCAGGTATTAGTTTTGTGTGCGTTTTTGAAGACTGAATTAGAGGAGGTGGCAAGAAACATCGGGCTGATTTTGAAGCACTCTAACTTGAAAACTTTTTGATATGTTCCGTTTGAAGAAGTCTTGTTGATAACATGCGAGAAGAAAAGTAGAAAGTGAAATTAATTAATTTTCTATCAAGACACAATATTTGGTCCTTTTAGAAAAAAAAAATTGCACTACTAGGTCGCACGTATTCGCTCTAATATGCGGTCACATCTTTGAATAAATTTTTAATCGGGTTTTCCAGTAGCAACTTGACAACTTTAAATTTAATTTGTAAACGCACCCTTTCTTTAGTGAACTCAAAATTTTCATCGTGGTAAAGTACACGACCGAGCACCGTCTGCAAATTATAAAAATTTTCTACCGAAATTCGGAGTCGGTGACCGCAACTTTTAGAGCGTTGGATTGTTGAATTTCAGGGCAAAATCATCTTCAGTGACGAGGCTCAATGGGTTCGTTAATAAGCAAAATATGCGTCATTGGTCGGGTGAAAATCCACATTTGCTTCATGAATCATCATTTCATCCACAAAAAATAACTGTTTGCTACGGTTTGAAAGCTGGCGGCGTTATTGATTGGGCCATATTTTTTGTCGACCATAACGATCGTCACGTTAATGTGATTAGACAACGTTATCGCACCATGATTACCGATTTTTTATGGCCTGAATTGGAATTTATGGACTTAGACGACATGTGGTTTCAACAGGATGGTGCCACAAACCACACAGCACACCTTTGAAGTGTGTTTGAGCGTGTTTTTGATGAGCGTGTTATCTCAAGAAATAGGCCCGTCGATTTAACGTTCTAGACTATTTTCTTTGGGGCTTCGATAAGTCATTGGTTTATGCCAACAAGCCGACGACGTTGGAAGAGCTCAGAGCCAATATTGAACGCGAAATAGCGGCCGAAATGTATGGCCGAGTCATCAAAAATTGGTTCCAACGAATTGACGTGCCCGCGGTGGCCTTATGAACGAAGTCGAGTTCCATTGTACTTTAAGCCGATAATAAAGTTTTTGAAATATCTCAAATGGTTTGCGTTTTATTTAAAAAAAAATTGTCAAGCCCTTATTCGAAAAACCTTTATATTAAGGGCATTTCAAAGTATTTGTACGAATTTTGTAAGTTTTAATTGTTAAAAAAAAAAGAATTTAAAATAGTAATAAATCTTAAGCATAATTTAAAAAAAGCGTTTTTTAAATGACTTTTCTTAAAAGTTAAAAAAAATAGCAATGCCAAATTCAGCAAATAAATGATTTATATTTAGCTACAAAATTAAAGAGAAAATAATATTCACTCATTTTCAAAATACTCATTTTTCTTTAAAAAAAAATAAAAAAATATTAAAAATAAAAAAAATATTTTTTTTTGAAAATATTTCAACCAAAATTAATTTGGCTACCTGCCTTTTCCTGATTTCCAAATTTGGTTTTATTCGGGTAACCAGTTCTCGGGGAAGTTGAAGAAAAAAAAGTTCTATCGGCGGTACCGTTATTAGCCCGACATCGTTTAAAGTCAATAAATTGTTAAGCTAAAAAAAAACTTGAAAAAAGTCGTCTGTAAAATGCCAAAATAATCTTATGTTCTAAGTTTAAAGCACATATTGGCTCAACCGTTCAGGCTGTATAGTTTAGAACACGTCCGCTTTGACGGACAGACAGACAGAATCTTGCCACTAACTCAAATATGTTTCTCTATCATCGTAATGTCAGATTTGTTTGGTATGTGTAATTATTCTTACATTCCTCAGAAGGGCTTAAAGATTTTATGGCTCAAACTAACTCTACCTGCCATACAAACGTCAAGGAAAATCTTAATTTTTCTCAGAAACTTTAAAGATTTGGATGACATTTTTTGAGAGTATTTTTTAAGGTATGCCTAGGCTATCATTTTACCAAAAACAAAATTATCGAAAAAGTCCGTGTAGCGGTTTTTATAATTTACTACTTACTTAGGGGGCGCTGCAGTTCGGGACGAACCTGGGCGTCAACCAACATGCCTCTCCAGCCAGCTTGGTCTTTGGCTAGCTGCCTCCAGTTTCGCACTCCAAGTTGGTTGAGGTCGTCCACCACTTCAGCGTGCCACCGTGACGAAATGTATTTTACATTTTATAAATTATTAAACTTGCTTAAATGACTGGTGGCGGCGAAAACAAACAAAACTAAAAGTTCATTAAAGAGCTTGCTTAGTGCAGGTATTAGTTTTGTGTGCGTTTTTGAAGACTGAATTAGAGGAGGTGGCAAGAAACATCGGGCTGATTTTGAAGCACTCTAACTTGAAAACTTTTTGATATGTTCCGTTTGAAGAAATCTTGCTGATAACATGCGAGAAGAAAAGTAGAAAGGGAAATTAATTAATTTTCTATCAAGACACAATATTTGGTCCTTTTAGAAAAAAAAAATTGCACTACTAGGTCGCACGTATTCGCTCTAATATGCGGTCACATCTCTGAATAAATTTTTAATCGGGTTTTCCAGTAGCAACTTGACAACTTTAAATTTAATTTGTAAACGCACCCTTTCTTTAGTGAACTCAAAATTTTCATCGTGGTAAAGTACACGACCGAGCACCGTCTGCAAATTATAAAAATTTTCTACCGAAATTCGGAGTCGGTGACCGCAACTTTTAGAGCGTTGGATTGTTGAATTTCAGGGCAAAATCATCTTCAGTGACGAGGCTCAATGGGTTCGTTAATAAGCAAAATATGCGTCATTGGTCGGGTGAAAATCCACATTTGCTTCATGAATCATCATTTCATCCACAAAAAATAACTGTTTGGTACGGTTTGAAAGCTGGCGGCGTTATTGGGCCATATTTTTTGTCGACCATAACGATCGTCACGTTAATGTGATTAGACAACGTTATCGCACCATGATTACCGATTTTTTATGGCCTGAATTGGAATTTATGGACTTAGACGACATGTGGTTTCAACAGGATGGTGCCACAAACCACACAGCACACCTTTGAAGTGTGTTTGAGCGTGTTTTTGATGAGCGTGTTATCTCAAGAAATAGGCCCGTCGATTTAAAGCTTCTAGACTATTTTCTTTGGGGCTTCGATAAGTCATTGGTTTATGCCAACAAGCCGACGACGTTGGAAGAGCTCTGAGCCAATATTGAACGCGAAATAGCGGCCGAAATGTATGGCCGAGTCATCAAAAATTGGTTCCAACGAATTGACGTGCCCGCGGTGGCCTTATGAACGAAGTCGAGTTCCATTGTACTTTAAGCCGATAATAAAGTTTTTGAAATATCTCAAATGGTTTGCGTTTTATTTAAAAAAAATTGTCAAGCCCTTATTCGAAAAACCTTTATATTAAGGGCATTTCAAAGTATTTGTACGAATTTTGTAAGTTTTAATTGTTAAAAAAAAAAGAATTTAAAATAGTAATAAATCTTAAGCATAATTTAAAAAAAGCGTTTTTTAAATGACTTTTCTTAAAAGTTAAAAAAAATAACAATGCCAAATTCAGCAAATAAATGATTTATATTTAGCTACAAAATTAAAGAGAAAATAATATTCACTCATTTTCAAAATACTCATTTTTCTTTAAAAAAAAATAAAAAAATATTAAAAATAAAAAAAATATTTTTTTTTGAAAATATTTCAAGCAAAATTAATTTGGCTACCTGCCTTTTCCTGATTTCCAAATTTGGTTTTATTCGGGTAACCAGTTCTCGGGGAAGTTGAAGAAAAAAAAGTTCTATCGTCGGTACCGTTATTAGCCCGACATCGTTTAAAGTCAATAAATTGTTAAGCTAAAAAAAAACTTGAAAAAAGTCGTCTGTAAAATGCCAAAATAATCTTATGTTCTAAGTTTAAAGCACATATTGGCTCAACCGTTCAGGCTGTATAGTTTAGAACACGTCCGCTTTGACGGACAGACAGACAGAATCTTGCCACTAACTCAAATATGTTTCTCTATCATCGTAATGTCAGATTTGTTTGGTATGTGTAATTATTCTTACATTCCTCAGAAGGGCTTAAAGATTTTATGGCTCAAACTAACGCTACCTGCCATACAAACGTCAAGGAAAATCTTAATTTTTCTCAGAAACTTTAAAGATTTGGATGACATTTTTTGAGAGTATTTTTTAAGGTATGCCTAGGCTATCATTTTACCAAAAACAAAATTATCGAAAAAGTCCATGTAGCGGTTTTTATAATTTACTACTTACTTAGGGGGCGCTGCAGTTCGGGACGAACCTGGGCGTCAACCAACATGCCTCTCCAGCCAGCTTGGTCTTTGGCTAGCTGCCTCCAGTTTCGCACTCCAAGTTGGTTGAGGTCGTCCACCACTTCAGCGTGCCACCGTGACGAAATGTATTTTTTTGAAATAAAAAGTAGCCTATTTTTCAACTCAGCAGCCCATTCATCTACTTACATTTAATCCAAATCCGTTAAGCCGTTGAGGCGTGATTGTGGAACAAACATTGTTTTATTGTTTTCTTGTTTCATTGGTTATTTCTTTTATTGTTTTATTTTTGTATTGTTTTATTGTTTTTTTTTATTGTTTTATTGTTTTATTGTGTTATTTTTTATTGTTTTATTATTATATTATTTTATTGTTTTATTGTTTTCTCTTTCATTGTTTATTTGTTTTATTGTTTTATTTTTTATTGTTTTTTTGTTTTATTGATAAACTCATTTATTGTTTATTTGTTTTATTGCTACAATTATTATTTATTTATTGCTTTGTTGTGTTATTGTTTTATTTTTATTTGTCTTTGTTTTTTTGAATAATTATTTTTCTGTTTTTTTATATTTTTTGAAGTTTTATTGTTTTTTTTTTGTTTCATTGTCTTATTTAAAACATAAAATTGGATGATTTAATACTGATCCTTTCTTTCCTATACAAATACATGTTTTTCATCATCATAGTGTTTAGATATATTTTCTTATTATATACACACATTATACCTTTATATCCGCCAAATAACTTTGTTTTTTGAAAATGCTTTATCAACATCGAGTGTAGCTTCGGCTGTGTGGCACGTAGCGCCATCCTGTTAAAACCAAATGTTGCCAATATCCTCCTCTTCAATTTTTGTGAACAAAAATTTGTTCAACATGGCCCGATAACGATCGCCATTGACTGTAACGGCCACTTCTTGCTCATTTTCGAAGAAAAATGGCCCAATTATGCCTCTGGACCAAAATTCGCACCAAACAGTGACTCGTTTTGGGTGTATCGGCTTTTCAATGTATGCGTGCGGGTTTTCTGTGCCCCAAATGCGACAATTTTGCTTGTTTACATACCCGCCAAGATAAAAATGAGCTTCATGTGGAAAGATGATTTTTTTGGCAAAATCGGCAAAGTCGATCGCAGGCAGTAAAGTCGCAATATCCCCCAGCGTATACATAACCATATTCGTTCAGCGGAAGGATAAAACTAATTATCTGTCAAATCAGATATGAGCTATGTGTAACTATTCACGAAATAAGCACTAGTTGAAAAAAAACGTTAGATGGCGGAAACGTTATGTAAAACCATAATAATACTTTCAAAACATAATAATTTCATGTCTACTTCAGCACTGAGTTAGTTTGTTCTTACGTAACCATTTTTTTACAAAATTCTCAGGTACTCGTGCGTTTTCAAAGATAGTTCTAGTGTTTAATAAAGACATAAATTCCTTCTTCCATATGCTAACAAAGGTTGGCAAAAATAGATCTTTTTCTTCTGAAATATCTTGGAAATCTCAAAAATACAATCCAAATATCCAAATAAATAGAAAATTAAAAGCGAAACTTTAACGTCGAAAGCTGCTTATATGACAACCCTCAATACGGTGATGAAAAGTTAGTATGAAACGCTTTTCCCCAACATTCTGTTTAATGACATTTCCTGTGATTCAAAAGTAAACCAAAACCTCCGAATAAACAGGAAATTACATTCGAAATTCTGGGAAAAAAAATCTTCTAATGAAATTTTCCAAAAACCCTTTTTACTTCTCTCTATATCCTGTTAACATTGTATAGTGAAAAATAAAACTTGTTACGAAGATGTTTCCTTTCCCCTAACGGCCTAACGGTACTGCCTGGCAAAGTGAGAAAGTTTATCCATTTTCTCGCACCATTTCTCGAAAATGTTGCTAAAGTGGCGAAGGTGTAGAGGTACAACTTGTGTAACAGTTCGTATGAATCGAAAAACACGAAACCGATTTTCATATTCACGCATATCCGGGGAACTTTCTTTAGATCCAATTTGCAATTCTCTATAATAGGTTTGCCTTTTGGAAAATTCAATACCGTTAACCTAATGTATCCATGCGAATGGCCCGATGATAAGGCCAATACCAAAACCACCCACCCACCGCCGACTGACGCCACTGTGCGAATCCTTTCAATTCACCTAATTGAATCCGATTGATAAGCCTGGTGTATACTGTTACCAGTTTCGCCCGCCCATTTTATGATACCCAACTATATATCACATACACCTATAAACCTACCTCCTCACACGCTTCCATATTCTTTTCACCTTGCTGTGCCGTTTTCACTCCTTGTTGGCTCGTTTATTTTTTATGATTTCCATGTATCTCAACATTAACATTATATTCCTTTTTTTATTTCGCCCTCAGGTCTACATTGTCGGGCACATACCACCCGGATCGGATGAGAGGCACGTTGGCAGCCAACAAAATGGACACACAACCTTCACCGAAAGCAACAACATGCGATATCTAGAGCTCATTCGCAAGTATTCATCAATTATTCAGGGTCAGTTTTTCGGACATTTGCATTCGGACTCGTTTAGGATCATCTACGATGATAAAGGTAAGAAATGTCTTCGTGCGAAACATATATCAACAACATTATAGCTGGAAGCCTTCAAAAAGGAGATATGTATCCTTTTTTGGTCCAAAAAGGTATGCTTGGTACACAAATACAAAGTGTCTGCCAACGCCTTTCTTTTTGCGTGGCCTTCTTTAGAAAACGATATTTTGTATCTCCAATACTCGAATTTTTTGTATTGAATTTCGAGGTCGATTTTTGTAAAATGTCGTAGTCCTTGTTGCCTGGATTCTGAGTGTCGTCTTATCGGATTTGGAACTTTTTGTGTGTTCCTTGGCAAAGATGGAGAAATAAATTGAATTATCTGTAGCTTTTAAGCTAATTTATCGTCATCCCCTTAACAGGTCTCTTTTCTCAGGACACTTACATGTATTCCAACATCGAAATAAGGATATGCCGTTGCCATGAGTGTGTGTGTGTGTGTTTGTACCGAAGAAAAGTGGATTGCTTCCGAACACAAAAAGCAGGTGTCTTTTAGAAGATTAATGATTTTGGATTTGTTTGTTTTATATCCTTTGGTGGTCCTATTTCCTTCGTTTGGCTTTTATGATTATTGGGTGGTGTGTGGCACGGGGAGGAAACTCCATTTTTTTGGATCCTGTAAAATTGCAGAAGTTTGTATTGCTGTAAGGAGAAGACTTTGTTAGGGTTGGGTGGTTCCTTTCTACCTTCCTTGTTCCAACGCAGTTTAGTACTTTACGGATTGTTTAATGTGTCAAAGTCAGAAGTTGTGCTTTGTGCGAGTTTATGTTTTTAGCGGGACTGAAGTCGATGACGGCTGTTTTGGTTGTTTAGTGGAAATCATTTATCAAAATAAATTGAAAGAATTTTTTTCATGTTTCTTGGAGTTTTTATTTTTTTTTTTTTGGAGGGGCGGAGGAGCATTTAGTCTGTTAAAAGATTCCGGAGAAAAGTATTCGTTATTTTTTAAAATTTTGATTAGCTTCGTTTTGTTTTTATTAATTCTTCCTTCGAAACTGAAAGCTTACGGAGTAGATTACTTAAATTTATTTGCATTTATTGGGCTTTCAGGGTGAAGATGCAGAATGTTTTTCAAATTATCTCTATGGACTATAAATAAACGGTTCTGAATACGATTTTAATAAATGTTTAAATTAAATTAGCTTCTGGAGTATGAAGTTCAGGCTAATATGATCAGAAGTGGGATTGTTTATATGCTTAGGATTGGAATGTTCTACTATACCTATCACTTATTTTTACGATTAGCTGGACAGGCAATGGTTATTGACTTGGTAGTAGGTAAAATTCATTTAATTGATTAGTTTTCTTGACGATTTCGTAGTTTTGTCGATGTTTTTGTTTTTTTTTTTTTTTTTTGTTCCAGATTTTTAAATTAGCTTCCTGGGATATATCTAGCTCTTGGAAATATTTACACAGCTAAGGCTTTACAATATTTGAAATGATTATGTAATCAAATTGAATTATAAAAATCCATTCAAATATAGTTAGTAAGTTTTTAGTTTTTATTTACACAAGGGCATAACATTCTTACTTTTTTCAATATTCCGATTCAATGCCGCCTCTAACTCCAATACTTCTGTCACTTCAGTATTTTTCAGTATGGAAGCTTTATTATATGTTATAAGTTTTTACCTAATATTTTTTGATATTTAAAAAAAAAGTGCCCCGTGGCTTAGTGGTTAGTGTGTCGGACTGCTAAGCGAAAGAACCTGGGTTCAAATCCAGCTCATAGCCACCTTTTTTTCTGGGGTACTGCCTCTTGCGAGGAACTGACAAAACTTCCAAGAGTAAAATTTGTCTCGAAAAAGTGCATCTCATGTAGCCGTTCGGACTCGGCGGTAAACTGTAGGTCCCTTCCATTCTTGCAGAGTAACAACACACACACAGGAATGGTTGAGAGTATAAGTCACTAGGCCTTGGCTCCTTAAGGAGCTGTCGCGCCAATAAATTTATTTTTATTTATTTATTTATTTATTTAAAAAAAAAAATTAGCAATCTGAACCGAAAATTCGTGAATGTGACAAATTAGGGTTTCGTCCAAACCAAATTTCTGCCGACTTCTTCAAATTGCAATATTTTCCAATATTGCATTCGTTTCTATTCTATATGTAATTTGCAGCAACAATGTGTCATTCCAGAATTTCTGATGTAAGCCACTTGTTTCCTTTTCTGAATGTAGTGCAATGTAACTTGCAACTGCAACCAATTTTGATTTGATATGACCTTATCACATATGTACATAACAAAAAAAAAAATGGCTTTTTCTTCTTTTGACATTCATTCCACTTGGATCACTTGATCAATGATCACCCTGGGGCATCATTATTGCGCTTGTTGCTTTCACCCAATAAAGAAGTTTTCTCGAAATCAAGTTTTAAATCTTAATTCATTGTTTCCATCTTCGTGACTAAATGATCAAAGATACTTG
The DNA here is from genome assembly GCA_963971375.1 of Platycheirus rosarum. Lineage (NCBI taxonomy): Eukaryota > Metazoa > Arthropoda > Insecta > Diptera > Syrphidae > Platycheirus > Platycheirus rosarum. The sequence goes on from OZ020507.1 coordinate 268,089,507, forward strand.
ATAAAGTGAGCAGTAAATGGACAACAATATCAATATTTCGCATATTCACTTCAGTTCAGTATCACAGTTGCCTAATTTTAGAATCGATGAGAAAAAAATGTTTAATAATTTCATCCAGTCTCATTTTACTTCATCATGAGAAGCTTCCACTGTTAGTAAACATTGACTTGCTGCCTATAATATTAAAACACTGTGCAAACATTAGAGAAGAAGGTAAGGATGTAAAAGAAGATGTCGTTAAACATTAGTTTTGAAATTTTGCATATTAAAATTGGAGGGAAAAACCGAACCAGATAGAACGTTCCACATTCCTATGGTTCGACTAAAGAAAGACTCTATACTTAAAAATGCGTCCGAAATTAGGCTCAAGGGTAAACTGATGGGTATTTCTAGCAGAGCGAGTATTATGGTTGAATTGTTTCAGGGAAGGAATGCAACTGGCTATTTCACTGGAGCACTGTTTGTAAAAATAGCGATAGAATAATGAAAGACACGTTACATTACGGCGGTGCTCATGAGATGTAATTGAATCCGTATTTTCCTATCCCTTATTAATTTCAAAGCTCTTTTTTGCATGCGATCCAGAAAACTCTAGTGCGTCATAGGAGCACCTGCCCAAATGTGTGAATTATACTCGAGTTTTGATCGAATATATGTTTTATATACTATAGCCAGATCAGACGAGGTGAAGACAACATTGAGGTTTTGAAGCATTAAATTCTACACGATTTCTTATTCCCCATTGAACAATACTGTCAAGATCAGAACTTAATGAACTTATCATAAGCTGCCGTTGCAGTTCTACATCCAAAGAACATGGATGTAAATCTGGAAACGAATATGAAAAGCTGAGAATACTGTCGTCAGCAAAACGATTTATTCAATTTGATGTTTCAGAAAATAAATCGTTGATAAACATAACGAAGAGGGTCGGAAACAAGACAGAGCCCTTGGGAACACCACAATTTATTTTATGAATATCAGATTTGAAACCATCAAATACAACTTGAATTGAGCGGTGCCATGGGTAATTACTAATCAAACCATGAAAAGATTTGTCGAGTCAAAATGAACGCATTTTCGATTGAAGGGCTCGATGCCAAACTCTATCTAATGCCTTAGAAATATCAAGCGCGGTAATTTTACTCTCACCAAAACGGTGGAAAGATTGGTTCCACTTTTCGGTGAGATATACCATCAGGTCACCAGTGGACCTCTTGCTACGAAAGCCGTACTCTGCGGGTCATTAAGAAGTTTTCGTTCTTCGAGATATTTCTTAAGCTGAACATAAATCAGCGTTTCCATGACCTTAAAAAGAATTAACGTTAGTGCAATTGGTCGATAGACTGAGGATGAAGAAGATTCGCCTTTTCTAGGGATAGGCTGGACAAATGCTGTTTTCCACATTCGGAAAGAGCCCTAAGGAATATGACTAATGGAAAAGCTTCCTCAGTGGTTTTGCCAGCGTTGAAAAACACATCTTCAGAACAATAGCGGGAATACTATCCGGGACAGCAGATTTGTGTTTCTCTCTTTTTCATTTCTTTTGCTGTTTCTTTTCCTTGACATATGTTATTTGTCGCAATACTTAACTTAATTTTTCGACAATACTATATCGGTTATGTCCTTCTCGATATATTAATGTAGATTCTTTTCATTTTATTAAATGTCCACACGATATTTCTAATTGCTAACAGCCATTCATCTTCCTGAATCTGAAAAATTTCTCTACTTAAGTTGTGTGATGCCATTTTTACTTGCGATTATAGGGACTATAAGGCAAGTTATGCATTCGTAAAAAAAAAAAAAAAAAATTCTAACAATCAAACATGATATTACGATGATAGAGAAGTCAAAAAAAGTGGGTCCGGAAATTCCGTCCGTCTGTCTGTCTGTCTGTCTGTCTGTCTGTCTGTCTGTCTGTCCGTATCGATATCTACAGCCTAAACGGTTGGGCTGATTTGATTCAAACTTGGTATATAGTATTTTAGAGTGCTCTACCCGACAGTTTTTGGAATTAGCATTCTAGCTCCAAAACTAACGGTACCTGCCATATAACTTTTATTAAAAAACTTATTTTTCTCGAAAACGGCTCCTACGATTTTGATTAAACTTTCAGAATGATGTTTTCTGTGCAAAATCTATCTTTTAATTTTAATGGATTTTTCAGAAAAAGTTTTATAACGGTACCTCCCATATGACCGGTTTTTTAAAATCAGACTTTCTCGTTCACTAATTGACGGATTTTGATGAAATTTTCAAAATATGTAGTGTTTTATGATTTAAATAATATTGTTTATCAAAATTTGCAAAACCATTTTTTTTTAAATTTTAATAATTTTTTTAAAAAAATATTTTGTTTTTTGAATATTTTGAAAACGGATCTATAGATTTTTTTTTTAAATTTTCTCCTAGTATAAACTATAGATTTCTTAAAATTGACATACTAAAAAAAAATTTTAAATATGTTTTCGAAAAGTTTTTCAAAAAAAACATTTTTTTGAAAAAACTGGTCAAACGATTTTGAAATGAAAAATTCATAAAATAGAAAACAGCAAAAGAAATAAGATGGCTTACAACATTTTTTCCAAAAAACGTTATGAGTAGTGTTTTTTTGAATTCATAAATTTTTTTCCCCAACATTTTATTTCATATTGCTCGGCTAAGCCCTAGCCAAGCCATTAGTCAAATAAAAGAAAGTGACAACCTACATTACATACATTCTTACGTATTTTAAAGTATTTTTCATCATCATAAAAGCACAGAATAAATAAGGAAGCCTTTGATAAACACACAAAAACAACTAATAAATAAAAAAAACTATTCGATTACTACTGAATGCAAAAATTTCAATCGAGAAAACAAAAGTTTACACCTTCCTATAAATAAACAAAACCACTGTGTTAACTTTTAATATTGTCTCTATTAAAGGCTCTCGACAGAGCCTGATTTAATATTTCATAAACATTTCAGAAATGTTTCGTGAAGCGTCCAGAACTAAATAAACATTTCAGATAGAAAGAAACATTTCTGAAATGTTTTTTAAATGTTTTTGAAATGTTTAAGCTAAATATTTCTTTGGTGAACACACCTTAAGAAACGAGGCTCATTTTCTTATTTCAACCTACACATGTAGTTTTAAACAATAATCGAACCTTTTTCAAGACTCAAATGTCCTGCACGAGTAAAGGCGGTTAACCACGTTCGGTTTCCTCTTTTTCTCTCCAATTTGTTAATTTAATATTAATATGTCATAATATCACAATAATAAACCATCCCTGTCACCATAATATGCTGGTGGCAGATTAATTCAGGACGTGCAACGACACAGTTGTATAGCCATTTTTTTCCTTCTATTCGAAGATGATACTCACCAATCCTTCGGAAACGCCCAACTCAATATTTTTTTTCTTTTTTTTTTCTCGTACACTAGGGTTAATATCCTTTGCAGTGTTGGAGGGTTAAGTTACTTGCCGTTCACCTCTTTACTCTTCAACTCCCCAATATTCGGTATAGATATAGCTATTCCAAGGGTCATCTGTCACGTGCGAAAAATATTTTTCTTTTTCCAAAATCTCTGTTCCGGCGGAATGTTCCACACCCCGAATTATGGGGTTAACAACACTAGCCACATGGCCTTCCTTTGTGCTAAATGATCCTTCCTTCTGCAATTGGAATTTTAATTCCGGATGCCGTTGGTGTATACCTTTCGAGGTGAAATAGGGGCAAAATAATTAGAACTTAATGCCAATGGTGGTTGAACCGGGGGACAGAAAAAGATTCTAATTTAATTTCTACGTGATCATAACAGAAATTTCTGCCGAGCCGATACGACTGTTGGCCAAAAGGATATTTTTTTTTTTTTTTAATTAAATCATCATGAAGTCGCAGTCTTGCCGAAATGTTTGCCGTTCCTTGTGCCAGGATACCTTTTGCAAATTTGCCTTAACCGACATACTTCAGTCTTCCGGTTGGCCAGACATCGCAGATTCACTTGGCTTTTGTGGAATTAGAATTAGGCAGGCTTTTTCGGTGCGGTGCGGTAAGGTGGGTGTTGTTGGGATTCTTAAAATTTCAGGTCACTGCGTTTATTTGTTCGTGAGAGTGACAGTCCTCGCAGTGGGCGCCACTTTCACTTTTACTATACATATATATACAGCTAACTTATCCGGGAGTGGGAGTGTTGGGTGTGAGTTTGGAAAAAAATTGTTTTATCGTTTCCAGTGCGAAACATTAATTCTGCTACCTTCGAGGGTCCTTCAAACATTTTATCACGCAAAGTTTTCCTCCTCTTCTTCTTGCTGGGAAAGTCACTCTAATAACTGTTTTCTTTCTTCTTTGGGTATTTTACAGGAAAGCCAGTGTCATGGATGATGATTTCGCCATCTGTTACACCAAGGAAAATGAGCGTCGGATCCAATAATCCAGCTATGCGGTTATACAAGTTCGATACGGATTCCGGCCAGGTCAGTATTATCGTACATCTTGTCGTCCTATTTTTTTTTCAAACCCATAGCTTCTATGTACACAAAGATATTTTATTTAATGTGGATGGCTTTTTTTGATTTATTGATTTTTTAGACTTCAAAAACTTTATGACACCATCATCGCTTTGGGGATTTTTCTTTTATCAGATTGTTTTCCATGTTATGCCCCAAAACTGATGGCATAATATTATATTTATGAGTTCGTTTTAGATATCCATTTATTGATTCATTAGGTTTTTTAGATTTTTGATTTTTTTTTTTAATAATTTACAGGTTTTGGACTACACCCAGTATTATTTGGATCTGTCGTTGGCGAATACATTGGGCGAACCAAATTGGATACCGGAGTACAATTTGACACATTACTATGGATTGAATGATATCTCGGCAATTTCGTTGCACAATTTCGTAGATCGATTTACCAGCAATGATGGATCGTGGTTTTCAAAGTGAGTTATTGGGGATGATTTTGGGTTTTTTTGTTTGAAAACTGTGAAGTTTTGGAGTGAATTTAGTTGGTTTAATAGAAATATTTATCTTCATTTATTTTCAAATTCAAAAGCCGTTTTTCTCAATACCAAATGAAAAAAATACTGAAGCTTAAGTTTCAAAAACATGTGTTGAAATTGCTCAAACTAATTGATATTGCCTGGTTAGGGGAGTGCGTGGTAAATTTGTAGGATGTCAAAAGTTGGTGGTTTTATCGAAGAATCATAATAACAGCAACATTTGACGATATTTTGGGTATACAAAAAGAAACGATGTAAAAATCTGCAATTTTTGGCATTTTTTAAGAAAATTTGAATATTTAGCATTTTGTGACATACAAACATGTTTGAATAGTCAATATTACAGGAAATTGTATGCTCATCAAAATACTTATACCTTAACGCTTTTTAGGACTTAAACAAAAAAAGTTATTAATGAAAAAAACAAACTAAGGTCGAAAATTTTGCAGTTTTACCTCCCATCCATTTTTTGCACAGGGTCCACGAGGTCCAAAATTTGAAAAATTTTAATAAACCATCCCTAAACATTTCCCCAAAGTTTCATTATGTTCATACCTTTATCGACCTAAAACTAACTGCGTTGACTGGACTAAAGAAGAAAACATTAATAGAAGTGACAAATTTAAATTGAATAAGATAAAATTAGGGGGGAGTTTTACTTTTTTTCTCCTTGCATCCAGGTTGCAGAGCAAGAATTCTCTTGATGCAATCAACGATGGCATCTACAGTTCTAGTCATTTTAAACTTCTTAGTGAACACCTTCTATTAGCTACTACGAAATTTTAGGAGATGATGCCTATATGAGGTGGTTAATAAGGCTCCTCGTCCTTGGAGTTAATTAAGACCTGGTCCTTCAGGTTACGGTTAGTGCAGGTGGGTACTTTCTCGACCATGTAAAGCAATATTTAGTTTCGAAGAAACAACAGGCCTCGGATGTGAACAGATTCACTGATGACGAACCCTGTAACCGAAATAAGACAACGAACTTCGTATCGACATTCGTTCTTCGAAATGTTAGATCCCTTAACCGAGAACAATTAACGGAGTACTTATACTGCTATTAGGCAAGCTAAGGAAAGATAGTTTCTTTGATGATACATTTGGAAAACAAAGCATGCACGACACTACCTCGTATAATGGATTCAGGCTAATTGACTTTGCTGCGGAATGAAATATTGTAACAGCTTCTCGCACTTCAGCATTCACAAAAAGACATGGATATCACCTGATCAATCAACTGTTAACCAGATAGATGCAATGGACTGTTCCAGTATCATAGATGTCCAACTTTTCGAGGAGCAAACATGGATTTGGACCACTGCATCGTTTAAGCAAAGGATATCTCCACCAATGCCTAGAAGAGGACCTTTGATGATAGATTCTCTATTAACCTCCAAAGGAGGTTAATCCAGCCTTTGAAATGCTGGATTATACACGGCTACTCCAACGAAACAACTGGCTTGAAGACGAGTTCAAAGCTGCAGAGCTCCTCCAACTATAGCTTCCAATTGCAATCAAACAAATATCATAGAAGAATCGCAGTCGATGCTGAGATTATAGGAAAACCGCTACTGCGGTCTGAATAACTCCGATAACGAATCGAATTCCGCTCTCAGGCAGAATGAACCAGAGCCGATAGCCTAGCTGTCGAACTCTTCAAAGCCGGAGGTTTCGTAAGAAAAAAACATTACCGATGAATGCAATATCACCAATATTTGCCCGATGCTAGGGAAAGGAGATGCTTTGAACTGTATCAATTACAGAGGCATCAGCTTCTTCAACATCGCTTACAAGTTAGGCTGTAGTATGAGCTATTCGTCAACAACTACATAGGTGCAAAACGAAGAACTTCACATCGATTCATCGATTTTAAAACCGCTTAAAATAGCATTTATTGAGACGAGTTATATAAAGCAATTTGCAGTGTTGATGGCATTCTTGCAAACTCGTCCGTCTGGTGCGAAATGACGATAGAAAACGAACGCTGATTCGGTAAGGTCGGTAAGGACTTCATCGAAACCTTTGAAGTCAAAAAAGGATTAGACAAAGTGATGCGCTGTCATGCGACTTCTTCAAATGATTTTGCCTTGCATCCTCTTCAAATTTAAACCGGTGGCTAGTCAATAAAGAGGGGCTATGGTTACCAAGTCAAGCCAGATATTGGCTTACTCAGATGTCATCGACATTTTCGGTAGAAGTGAACAATCTATACATCCATATCTAGCAGCCGGTACATAATTTGGGGCTGCATATTAATGAAAGGAAATATGGTGGCTGAATTTGAAGTACTTAGTGAAATCCTTTTATTACCTTGGTTCAATCTAGTCCAGAAACCATTCCATACAAACTAAGCTGTTGCTGTAGAAGACCTCGTTCGAGAGGAAAGTCTTACGGCAGTGTGGCAGACGTTGGAAGAAGCAACGCTGACTAATTTTAAAAAAAGTATAGAAAAGCAACTTATTTGTTGTAACATCTTACCCGGTTCTCCCCTACTAACGTAAGAAAATATAATTTTGTTGTTTCATTATTTTTAAACAAATTCCTCCATAAAAAAGCCCCTTTGAGCTCTAACCCTTCTTAAATAAATTCACCCTCATAACTGACCGAAATGAAAACAAACTGCACACACACAGGATATTAATTTCGAAAAAGGTACATTTCCTGTTTAAAATGCATGCAGCATACCAAATCATTAAAGTGGCTCGCCACATACGCAAAGTAGTCCAAAAAACTTGTACCTACCTATAGTTGATGGCCTCCAAGAAACCAACATAAAAAAAACTTATGGTCACGTCTTAAACACCTGCATGTGATAGAAGCGTGTTTTATTCAAATTAAATGTCATAACTCAACAAACTCAACACCTTGTGTTTTATATTGGATATCCTAATGTCATTCGACCCCAAGCACATCCTTTTCATGGTTTTTGTCTGATGGCGTCCCATTTGCCTTTGGAAAACAAACAGCAAAGACTCCAAAGAAATGGGGAGAGTGCAAAAAAACACAAACAAGCGTAAGAAAAACATGAATCATAAATAAAGGACCCCCTCCCCCTGCCGCTCCTCATCCTCATCATATGGATATGGGTATTATGCTCTAACAGCTTTTACCAACGTTTACATGCCAGACACTGAGAAATCGCTCCAAGACGTGCATTTCAAATTCACATAGAAAAGGATTCCGAATACGTAATAAATGCTAATTCCTTTGCGGTCAATGGTACTGTTATTTGCCTTTTCCGCGTGAATTTTCTTTTGATAATATGCATTAGGGGGACGACAACAATGACACACCATTACCAGCCGCATAGGATTTCCATCTCCTTAAAACAGGACGAGGACGAAAGCGTTCTTTTCATGCTTTGCAAAAAAAGGATCCTGTCTCTGGTGGAGTGGTAAAGGCAGATTGTTGATGGTGTGTTCCTTGGCTGTCAACAAGAAAGCACAAACCAAAAATGACCAACACTATAATTCCATATATTGCAGACCAGGACACAACAACAAGGACTATGACGAACCGAGTACAGAACGCCACCACAGCTCACAGAACTTTGACAGCCATTTTGCTGCAAATTGAGGGCAAACAAGCCAACATTGAAACATGATGTTTGTTCCTAGTTTGTCGTCAGGCAACACGTCCTCGTCATCGTCCTTGTTGTCGTTATTTCGTCAGTGAGCTTGTTATGCGCTGTTTCGTGGCGAGCGACTCAATTTTCTATTTTCCAGATTATTTCTTTGGTGTTGTTGCTTCTGGCTGTCGTGTCCTGCTCGTCATGAATAGTATAGGTACCTATGTCCTTTTTTACTCCTTAAGTTCTTATAGAGAGATTTCTGTGATTATTTGTATGCAAATTTAAGAGAAATTTATGCAGATTTGTTATCAAGAAAATCATTATGTAGAAGTGTAATGTTGGAGCACAAAGTGGGTTCAGGGATTTGGGGAAGATGAAGAACAAGGGGAGATGATGATTAATGATGGTAGACAGGGTAACCCATGTGTCTAAATTTTTTTTTAAATCAAACCAAAACTTAACTCTCTTGTCCTTAATCTTTGTTTTGGTTTATATATTGAGTTTTATTTGACGTCTCTTTTGTTTCGGAGAAAAGTGTTTAATGTCAAGTATATTTGAATTTATGGTTATAAATTGAAGGTAGACAACACGGTTAGACATAGTGACATCAGGCTTAATTAAGAAAGGTGTTGAATCCTTATCAGGTACAAAAGGTTAAAAGATGGTTGAGGCTATTATGGATTTTTTGTTCAGTTCGCAAAACAAAAAGTTCGAAACGATAAGGACGGTTATCATGGTTGGTTGATCTTTAAATTGATTTTATAGGTTCTTAGGATTTATGACAGGTTTGCTAATGGATAGTAATGCATGTCCTTGTTTGGGAAGACAAAGGTTTTAATGAAATAAGCTTTTTGGAAAAACGCTTGGAATTAAAAATAAGTGAAACGGTAATTTAATCTTACCCTACCTTAGGCGGCACTACAGTCATGGCTGGATTTCAGCTTCCCCCACAATCCTAGTCCCTATAGGTAGCTGCCTCTGGTTTTGCATTTAAAGTTCCGCCGGGGTGGTATCAAAGATTTTCTGGGCCGACGATTTGATGTCCATCCGCTCTTTATTTGACCCCGCCATTTCAAACCTCTTTCTTTTATTGCTTTAGCCAGGAAGTTGTCACTGTACAACCAATATGGTTCCTCGTTGTATCTCCTACTACATTCTCCATTTATGCATACGGGACCAAAAGGCACATCAGTTGGAAAGGCGATTACATTTATTTGTTCTATATTTTAAAGTTATAAAGAATATTCTAGAACATAACAACGAATTTTCCCAATTTACCCCTTTTGCTTGGAGCTCCATTTTCTCCTATTTACAAAGAGTTTTTTTCATCGAAAGTTTGACGTTTCCATCGAAAGATATAGTTCTTTTTCATAGAAGTAAGATTAGCACTAACCCAAGTAACGTTTCTGTATCCCCACGTCTATTTTTATTTTCTACCCCAACCCACAATTCCTGAACAAATGTATGCTCAGCTGAATAAATTCAGTCCTGACAGTGTAACACTACAAGGTGTTTAAACAAATTGAATGTAACGCTGCAAATTTAAAACACACATATTTCAATATTGAAATAGGCTTTACGGCAGAATGTCTAACATACCCTACACTACACACCTGTATAAGTAGGCACCCACCCACCTATACCCACCACAGCCGCCGAAAGCCAAATTGACTATACTACTAACACCAGGTAATAATTTCCTACCATTTTGTTTCAACGTGAAATCCAATTACCTCACCTCAAGCTGTGTCGGAAAATATCAGAAGCATATTTTAGTGTCCTCTCTACTGTATTTACAATGGAAACACTTTACGACCCACCCAGCCCCTGCATGTCAGGGCAGAGCCACAGAAAATATTTTGATATTCATAACTTAATTGTGATCCAGTCACCCGAGTTCTGTGTTGTGCCTAACCCAGAGCCAGAATGCTGGATGTATGTATACAACACATAGCGAACGCCTCGCCCATCTGCTGAGGGAATATAAGCCATCAGCAATAAAGGACGTCATCCAGAGTTACAAAGAAACGCCAGAGTGGCAGAAGCTGTTTGAGCTGATTTTTCATTTGTAACGCGCGCTTCTCCCAAAAAAAACAGATGTAATAATGTACCAAACCAAATTCACCAGAACCGGCGTTGTTTGTTGTTTTTTTGGTGTTCAAAAAGGACGAAAAAGGACTTCATTTTGGAGTATTTGGTCAATGATATTTCATATGAGGATGTGTTGAGCTGTAACTCGTAAATTGATAATTCTCTTTACCTTGACGTCCAAATTAGTTACGCGGGTAGCAAACACATTTGCCATTTGGAAGGATATTCGGGGTTTTCGAGTCAGTCATTTTCCAAGGGAATGCTCACAATTTGGAGTCAATTAAAAGGTTTTCAAATAAAACGTGAAAGCAAAATATTAAGGGAAGTTTGTAGAAGCAATAAGGATGCCAGATTTATTTTAAACAAAATATTGTACTGCTGTATAGTTTACCTGGTTTTTTTTTATTCAAATTTCAAATTAAATTTTTCCAGTGCATCTGATTCTCAATAAGATTTTTTTCTGCATCTGTATAAGATCAAATATTTTAGAAATGCTTTAGAAACTTGCGGATCAGCACCAGCGAAAGCAATGAAAAATAAAAAACACTGGACCACAAACACTTCGGAGCTTACCGAAAGTTTGCTACGCATCCAGAAACGCACTTGATCACTCTTGGAGTTTTTTTAAATTACGTTTAATATTATATTATGTGAAGTAATTGAGTGGTAGCTTTCAAATCAATATCAAATGATATTCAGAAGAACTTGAAAATTATACCAATTAGCTTATAGCCGATATTTCCACGGTTTTAAAATAAAAATATCTTCAACTAATATTTAATCTTGCAAAGATTTAGTCAAAAGCAACAAGCCGCGGTGTTTTAAATTACAAATTATTTTACTGACGCCGCGTTATAAAAGATTTTTTTTAATTATTTTGTGTTTGGCGAATTAAGTCATTTAGAATTTATTGTAGAAATTAACAAATTTAAATTTTTGACTCACATATTTTGTGTCATTTGCCTTTGGAATACTTTAAAAAAAAATAGATAAATATTGATATTTTGTGAAAAAATGGAAAACATGATTTAACATGGTTTAAGAAAGCTTTCTAGGGCAACTAAATTGTCCCTTTAATAGATATTTCACCATAGGTAATGTTTTCTAAAAAAAAATTGCACGACTGGATCGCTACTACTTGCTCTTAATATTTTTTAAAAATATTTAGGGAACTTCAAATTTTTTTTTCATTTAATTGTTTGAAAAAAATACGTTAAATAGTTTTCAGCGAAAAACTTAAAACGCCTTGGCTTTAAAATATGTTTTTTTTTCAAAAATTTAAAAAACATAATTTAAGAATGCAAACTTAAGCATTTAAAAAAAAATAAAAAAATTCATCCACCCGTTTTCAAAATGTTGATTTTTGAAAAAAAAATAAGAAAATTATTAAAAACATAAAAAAAAAGTTTTCGAAAATATTTTAAAATAAAGTTACTAAGGCTATAAACATCTTCCCGAATATCAATTTTGATTGAAATCAGATGACCAGTTTTCGAGAAAATCAAAGAAAAAAAAACGGTTCTATCGGTGATACCGTTCTTAGCTCACCATCTTGAATTTTTTGTTCACCAAAACATAACGTACACCTACAAGTCCACAGATTTTTTTTCATAAAAAATTCTTGAAGCCGTTTCCGAGAAAAAAAGCTTTTACTTAACGGTTATATAACAGGTACCGTTAATATTTGAGTTAATGTCATATCTGATTGTTAAATTTTTTTTTACGAATGATAATGGTCTTACATTAAACCCGGCAAAGTCTCAACTTATTGCTTTATCCAAAAAGCAGATTGACACTTCACTCTTGCCTCCAGTTTTTCTCCCCCAAATTCAGCTTCAGTTTGTTGAATGTGTTACTAGTCTAGGCTTTAAAATCAATCGGTCACTTTCAGCAGTAAATCACACTAATTACATTATAGGAAGAATCTATTCTGGATTACGTAGACTCTGGCCATTTTTCGAAATAACTCCAGTAAATACCAAACTAAAACTTATAAAAACCTTAATAGTGCCTTTAATCGAATTCGCTAATGTCGTTCATTGTAAGCCTGACTCGCTTTCTCAGCATAAAATCCTTGTGGCTTTTAATGACATGATAAGATACGTATATGGCCTTCGGAGATACCAACACATCTCACATTATCATAAACTGCTCCTTGGATGCTCGCTACAGCAGTTTCTTGATGCAAGATGCTGTATATTTTTTGCACAAAGATATACAAAATAAAACACCGCTATACATTTTTGATAAGCTTCAATTTTCCCAATCTCTTCGAACTACTAATCTCCTACCACCGACTTTCAACTATTTGAATTCTTCACGGCTTTTTTTTGTCTATGCAACCAGGCTATGGAACTCTCTACCTCCCACAGTTAAAAGAATAATAGGTACAACTGATTTTAAAAACGCAATATTTGCTTTCTATCGTTTAGCTCTAAGATTAATGTATTATTATCATTGTATTTATTTTTAAGTACTATAAAAGACTATAAGTCTTATGTGAACATTGGTTAAAATAAATTAAATTGAATTGAATTGAATGCATATCCTGCCTTGTGGTCCCTATAAATCGCAAGTAAAAATGATGCCTTTTTGGAACAGAATAAGTCTGAAAGCCCCAGCCAATGAAATTATGCCTAAAAGTCATATTATGCCTCAGTTGGTAGTACTGCACGTACACACAACAAGCCAACTAAAAAGGAATGCGCGTCTCATCAGCATCCAGCCTACTTTTGAATTTCCTTACTTTTAAACGATCAGTCCAATCGTAGCCATACACTCATTCCGTGAAGATTAAAATCGTAGCAATCAGATCGGCCAAAGAAAATTGTGATTCACTCAATGAGTATTTAAACTATTCTTAAAAAGCAAAATAAAATGCGTTATTGTGATTTTTATTATTTATTTATTCTTCGCAGTTGGCTAAGACTAGTTAGTTCTGTTGTTAATTAAAATAAAAGGCACGACTGGGTCGCACGTACTTGCTCTTATGTGCTAATCCTTTTTAAGTGCAGGCGTCTTTTTGACAAAGATTTTATTTTAATATTTTTTGTATGACGTGCAACTTCCTTAGAATCGTTTTGGGGTGAAGCTCGAACGAACATGCGTCACGACAAAGGGATAAACACATAAATATATAGGATTGTTAGCTTTTGCAGTTTTTTAGTGTAGTATTATCTTTCCACTTGCTGCTTACTGTTTATAATATAATTTGCTAATAGAAAGATACAAAGGACTTTTTTCAGTTAAATTTTCATTTTGGTATGGAAAAATTTGAACAACTGGCATAAAGATTCGTCGGAATCAGCAGTATGGCAATAATGCTAGGTAAAGGGACCTTTATACGTCCCAATATGGGACCAATGGAATTTATAAAGGATTTAGGTACCTATAATAAGGTTGGAAGGAAGGTAGGTACTAAAATTAAGATACGTGTTCCAACTACTGGTAAGCCAGTAGGTATAGAGACAATATTAAAAGTTAACACAGTGGTTTTGTTTAATTATAGGAAGGTTTAAACTTAAACTTTTGTTTTCTCGATTGAAATTTTTGCATTCAGTAGTAATCGAATAGTTTTTTTTATTTGTTAGTTGTTTTTGTGTGTTTATCAAAGGCTTCCTTATTTATTCTGTGCTTTTATGATGATGAAAAATACTTTAAAATACGTAAGTATGTATGTAATGTAGGTTGTCACTTTCTTTTATTTGACTAATGGCTTGGCTAGGGCTTAGCCGAGCAATATGAAATAAAATGTTGGGGAAAAAAATTTATGAATTCAAAAAAACACTACTCATAACGTTTTTTGGAAAAAATGTTGTAAGCCATCTTATTTCGTTTGCTGTTTTCTATTTTATGAATTTTTCATTTCAAAATCGTTCGACCAGTTTTTTTCAAAAAAATGTTTTTTTTGAAAAACTTTTCGAAAACATATTTTAAAATTTTTTTTAGTATGTCAATTTTAAGAAATCTATAGTTTATACTAGGAGAAAAATTTAAAAAAAAAATCTATGGATCCGTTTTCAAAATATTCAAAAAACAAAATATTTTTTTTAAAAAATTATTAAAATTTAAAAAAAAATGTTTTTGAAAATTTTGATAAGCAATATTATTTAAATCATAAAACACTACATATTTTGAAAATTTCATCAAAATCCGTCAATTAGTTAACGAGAAAGTCTGATTTTAAATAACCGGTCATATGGGAGGTACCGTTATAAAACTTTTTCTGAAAAATCCATTAAAATTAAAAGATAGATTTTGCACAGAAAACATCATTCTGAAAGTTTAATCAAAATCGTAGGAGCCGTTTTCGAGAAAAATAAGTTTTTTAATAAAAGTTATATGGCAGGTACCGTTAGTTTTGGAGCTAGAATGCCAATTCCAAAAACTGTCAAGTAGAGCACTCTAAAAATACTATATACCAAGTTTGAATCAAATCGGCCCAACCGTTTAGGCTGTAGATATCGATACGGACAGACAGACAGACAGACAGACAGACGGACGGAATTTCCGGACCCACTTTTTTTTACTTCTCTATCATCGTAATATCATGTTTGATTGTTAGAATTTTTTTTTTTTTTTTTACGAATGCATAACTTGCCTTATAGTCCCTATAATCGCAAGTAAAAAAACTAGCACTTATAGAGACAGTGTTGGACATTTTGTAAAAGCGAATGTAAGGAAGTATTGGAATACAATACAAATAGAAATTTGTATAGGTATGTTTCTGAAGTTTTTTGAGCCTAGTAACTATTCTCCTAATTCTTATAGGATAACATCGAACCATTTCTTAAATTAATTTATCTAAGCCTGTTGATCCAAAAGCCATTGCTTTACTTCGAATTTCTAAGACTTTGGGCTCACACGTTTTTGTTTAAACGTATTTCTGCAACACTTACCTATTGCTTTTGTATTCACGTCATTGATTATCAAGTATCAGCCACATCGTAACAGTAATGCATATTCGCTGATTCTCTCGAGGAGTTTATTTTTGTAATAAAATTTTCGATCAATTTATTTCTTTCAGAAGTTTTCAGAAGTCTTAATCCTTCTAGTCTCAAAGGTAAAAACTTGGCTACGAAGCACAAGAAAACTTGTGAATATTCAAAACATGGACATTTTGCAAGAACACTTAAAACCTTGAAAAGTATCATAAAAATGCTTTACCATCACCAAAGGACATCATAAAAATCCTATCAAGCATTTTTTGTCTCCATAAATATTTTTTTAATTAAATGAAGTCCAATGAAATAAGCTTACGAATTAACCATTTCATTATCCTCGCAAAACATGGTCAAAAAAAAAACAATTCCAATTAAGCTCCACCAATCACCATTTTTCTATCCCTGCTTGTCGACGTTTTACACGAGAAGCTTAAGATCCTGACAGCATCAAGTGAATATACAAGAACCAATATTTCAACATATTATTTTAAGTGGCCTTAAGTACCAGAAGGTATTGAAAAACAAAATGTATTTATAAGGCTTGTTTTAAGTTATAAGCACCACCATCACCATCTTGCCCCCTGAACGAAGAACCAAATTTGAATTGGTTATAAATCCAAAGTGTTCCGCCCGGCAGTCACCTTTTGCTCGCCTTCACTCGTCGCCAGAGGGCTATATACACAAAACAACTAAAAGAACATGCCTGCTAGAGGGTGAATATAGGAGGAGTAGTAAGCATCATCTTGGTTATTCTGTTAGTAGGCTCATGCCCCCTGAAAACAACTGCAAGCCATATAACATTTTTTTCCCTCCCTTTCTCCCCTTCCCCAACCAAAAAGTCAAGAATTTGTGTAAATGAGGTCAGTAACACCCCAAAGGCTACGAATAAAACATGCAAAAGAGGTTGTGCTCCTTGCTGCCTTGTTATACTACTTCTTCTGTTATTTTATGGGATGACGAAGGGTGATTTTGTTTTCTCTTGTCTCTAGGCCAGGACTGCCTCTGTCCTTCCATATCCAGAGCTAAAGCTTGCCCAGCTGTAGTGTGCACAACTTGAGTTCAATTTCACCATTCGAAAGTGATTTAATATCGTAAGGATAATAATTTATTTTCGAAGGCAAAATTACAAGCATACCCATAGGTACATATATAAATATTTTTGTAATAGAGAAAATATACACAGCCCCAGGAGGCTATTGAATCAATGTGCAGGAACTAATAGAGGATCCTTCA
Organism: Platycheirus rosarum; assembly: GCA_963971375.1. Taxonomy (NCBI): domain Eukaryota; kingdom Metazoa; phylum Arthropoda; class Insecta; order Diptera; family Syrphidae; genus Platycheirus; species Platycheirus rosarum. The sequence goes on from OZ020507.1 coordinate 268,106,341, forward strand.
TATCGGTGGTGTGGCTGACATTCCGATGGAATGGTGAATGGATGGTGGTTTGGTAGAGAGGTGGGACGCTAAAAGGTAAATGAGTGGCTGGCTTTGGTTTCTTGGACGAATTCCGTAGGGTGGTGGTGGTGAGTGGTGACATGAAATAAGATCCCTGCCTCTAGTATACAATTAGGAAAGTCCTTAAAGTACCATTAAAAATCAATTTGTCTTAGACTTTGTGGTGGACTGAGCTGCGGTGCGGAGGCTTTTTGAAATGAATAAAGGCGACATGGAAAAAAGATTGTCAATTATGCTTTTGTTCAGATGGTATACATTCCTATAAAAGATTACTAGGCCTTGAGGAAGAATATATTCTTCTGGAAGGGGGAAAAAACGCTTATCTTATTGCACGTTGTGGTAAATGAGGAACATATTTTTTCGGATGTTTTCGTAAGCCTTATTAGCTTTGTTTTTGTATCCAGGTAGGTGAACAAGATATTTTGACTATAAGTCTATTGTAAATGAAATTTCTATAGGAAGGATCTACTGAATTTTCTGGAATGGATAGAGAAGAATTGTAGAGAAATTCTTAAAGGTATTGTTGTATGAGTTAATTGTTGAATTGTAAGCCACAAATTGTTGAAATAAACAGAAAGGAGTGCTCAAGAAGCCCTAAAAAAATGCCTTTATTCTATTTTATTAAATTAAGCATTGTTCTACACGATTTTACCAAATACGTTTTTGAGTTCAATTTTGATGGTCGGAATTAATACCATGCGTTTTTCTTGGTTTCTCAGTATTTTTGCTTTATCTAGCCTTCCTTAAGTACTTCTAAGGAGTTTTCTTAAAAATACCTTAGCCCCTGAAAGCCATTTGGTTTTGGTGAAATGCACAAAGACGAGGTGGAATATTCCAGCGGTACCTCTCCTCCTTGATCGAAAGGGCAAATAGATGAGAATCATCAATCAATTTAGCGACACTTTGCCACATTTTATTAAAGCTTTCCTGGGTGGGTGGACCAGATGATGGGAGAAGTTAGCTCTCTAAAGGATAAGCAAATCGGGATTGTTAAATTTCAAGCGCTTGGTGAAAATCACTACAAAATGCTTTATTGTTATCCCTGTCTTTATCACGGTGTTTTCTGGTAGCTTGACACTAATGTGATCACATACTGTTACACATCCTTTTTAGTTCCTTGTTGCTATTGTTGGTAATCTGAAGCAGATGATAGTCTCCACTTGAGGTTGCGTATGTAAATGAGAAATCCGGATACAGCTTCGTTTTTGTCATTGGGATGTTAGGGGCTGATCAGCTGTTTATGTAAATGTAAGTTCAAAAGTATGGGGCCTAACTTAGAACCTTGTGGAACTCCAGCGTTCATCCTCTTTTTTTGATAAATAAACCTTGCTAACCTGTACGTACATACAAAAATGTATGGGTTAGAAAAAAATTTTATTATTCCTACCAAGTTTTCAGGAAGTCCTAGACTTGTATACAAAGTGTCGACTCTCGACTTCTTCTTTGTTGAGTCCGTGTGTCACGTCGGGGTGCAGTCCAAGAAGTGGATGGATGGTGAAGAGTCATGATCTGAAACCATTCTGCAATTCAGGTATGATTTCCTTTTCTGTAAAGAAATACTCAAGCTTTATCTTGATATGACACGCCTCCAAAATCTTGCTGATATATCAGATCTGCGAGATTGGCCAACATCCCTCGATGCTCAGGTAGGTCTTTTTGGGCATGGGTACCAATTTTGCCATTTTTGAGGAAGTAACTGTTGTTCAGGCAGTTATTGAAGATGATCGTCAGCACTCAGCAGTAGAATAGGAGATTTGGTAGCTTGTTAAACACAAAATTAGATTAATTTTCTGTTGACTTTTTAGAATGTCCTTGAAGCAAGTAAGGGCATCTTGTGGATCCATCGCAGGATTATCCTTAGTAAAGATAGTGATGTTATTGTTATAGTCTACAACTTCTTAATACCAGTTTTAAATTTCTTCTTTGATTTCAGAAAGGTAATTAGCGAGTGCCTGACGAAGGCTTTTGCAACATTTGCAACAAACCTAAACGAGAAATTTAGGGTTGTTGCAAATTTTTGTCATTGCAGAGTGGTATCTAGCGTAAAGCTCTTTATCCGAACGAGCATCGCCTAGTTGAACACGGTGTTGGTGCATTCGAGTTCTTTCTGTTGAATAGTCTGTAGCATATCCGTTGAAGGTTCTTGCAGAGTCTCTGTTTGTGATTGTAGATGGCGTTTATATGTTCCGGCATATTCCCATAAGAAATTACTTTGAATTTGATATTGAAAACTTCTATGGATGTTTATTATAAGTGTAAAAAAATCTATAAATAAGCCAAGTTGACGATTAAAATGTATACTCCATTAACGATGTACTTCTAAAATTTTTTTTTTAAAAAAACCTCCCGTTTACCTAATGACTTAACAGGTTTATTGCCAGCGTTAAACATAAAAAAATCAATTAGTATGTTTAAATCCCCTCAATCTCACCAACAAATAAAAAACAAACGGCTCATGTCTGATTTTTTAAGTATTCAAAATGGCATTATTCGAAAACGAAAATCGACCATCTTTTATTACTTCCAAACAAGAACTCAAGAAATTGATTGACAAATAAGAGAATATGTATTTGTCAATTATTTGCATTTTACCCCAAAAATCCCTCAACTTATATCAATTTCCCGGCATCCAACACTAACACAACAGCATCTTTTATAAGAAACCTTACAGAAGATACAAGTTATGTAAGGTTTCTTGTTTTTTTTCCGAAGTGGTTTCCCTCATCTATTTGATATTCAGTATTTGGTCACATTTATTGAACCGACAACTTAATTTTATATTCATCGTCCTTTTTGACTCCTGTAATTGACGACGACGCACACAAAAATTTACATCAATTTAGCTTCAGTTCAAAATTGTAATTTTTCTATCTATTCCCGCTATCCATATATACATGTATATATAAAGAAGAAAACAAAAAACAATGAAGGCTTTTAAGTCTGGACCTTTTCCACTTTCCATATAAATAGCAAAATTATTACATTCCTTCAAGTTCTTTCCGAATCGCTCATTTTTGGCATTTCAATGTCAAAACCATTGTCTTGCCCCTCCAATAAGGACAAACAAGTTGCCTCAAAATAAAAAAAAGATAGAACCCCAATCAAAATGGTTGTCAGTTAGAATGAGGAATCACCAGAAAGTCCTCTGTCTATACACACATACATACATTCATATGAGTTGGAGTAGATCCTGGACCCTAATGGAAATGTTTATATAAATTGAATATTTTTTCGGTGCCATTATTATTGGTCACGAGTGTCCTTTTGAAAATTATTCACAAAATCTGTTTAACAATCCCAAAAGATACAACTTTAATATGAAAACATAAAAAAATAACCAACTGTTGTGAATCGAATTAATCACAATCAATCACTGGTGACAAGGGACAATTTTCGTGAGGGTGGTGGTCAAAATGATAAGGAAACGGAAATCGATGGCGGAAAATTTGGTAAATGTTAAAACAATCAATCCATTATGAGACACGGATTGGGAAAATTAATATTATATGTATTATATTTTTTTGGTCTTGATAAACTTTATTGGATTTACAGAGAACGATTCACCTTTATTCTGCAGGGCGTTGAACGTTTATATTTTGTGTTTGGTTCACGACATTCGATAGGCCTTCTGTGGTGAAATCCTTTTCCCAGGTATGTTCGGGCAAATCACTTTACTCTACCTGCCACCAATCTTTTATTTCAAAGTATTCTTCCGCTTCAGAAATGAAATTTTGGAGTTAAAATTGTGTAACATTTTCTTCACCACTGTTGCTTGATACCCTTGCTTGCAGGATCTTCGATCAGTAATGCTATCAAAATGGTCTAAAGTAACTATTGCGGGAGCACACTGCATCAAATACTTTTCTAAGATCCACCGATAAATACCATGTTAACTAAATGCTAAATGGCTTTGTGAAAATGTTTAAAACCTTTGACAATACAATATTTACAATACCACAATACACATACAACATAACGAAGAAACAACGCCGATAAGTACAAAGTGTTTGTGACAAGACAAACGAACGGCACAGCGGATACAACTCGATACATAGAAAACGATCAGACTTCATACACTCAAATTAACGAACGAAGACAGAAAAGGGGAAAAACCAGTTTCAACCCTGATTTTTGCCTACCATGGAGTCAGTTGTAAAGTAGTCGTCAAACCACCAACTCACTTAAATATAATTGAGTGGCCGAAGTTTTTCAAAGAAAAAACTTAATTTAAAGAGAACATAAATTTATCCAGTTTAACTTCCACGAGTTTTACTTGTTTTTTGCATAACTAAATTGTTTTAAATCCCTCATGTACGTTAAATGAACATTATGTTGAAGTAGTGTTCAAACCTTTCGTTACTTCTTTTGGTAAGAAATCATAGAGCTAGTTTCAAAGTTATTGGAATTGCGACAGAACGTTGCTGACGAATTTATATTTTTATATATAAACATATATTTTCTCAAATTTGCTGACATTTTAGCAAATAGACTTGTAAAGTAATTTGAAAAAGTTTCACTAAACTAAAATTGTGTACCGATTGTTATCAAAACCTCACTTAAATTTTAATCTGTATTTTTACTGTAATTTGAAAAAATTATTTCACAAATTCCCACACAGAATACATTAAGAAGTATGCTTCTTTGAATAAGCATTTCTTTCCAGGAAAAAGTGATTTACAAACAAAACGACCGCCAATAAAATTTAAAACACAAAAATCCCTGATTTTTTTTTTCTCGGAGGGTATTTTATGCGATAACCTTTTTTTTAAATATCAGCTTAAGTCTCCTCCCAATGGATGGAATAGTTAATTTTTTTGTACACTCAAGAAAACCCATTTAATTAAACCCAAAAAATATTTTAATTAAATTGAATACTCCCACACCTTCCTCTTCGTGATAGTAATCTTCTTTTCTCATTTTGATTTCCTTCCAGATACTACCGAGCGAATACAGTCCGCTACCAGACAGATCCTTGTGAAGGTATTTGCATGTTAAATCACTATTGCGCAATCACCCGTGTCGATTACAAGGAATTCCGACAGTGCCTCGAGAAGGAACAAAGCGCATTACGATCTCACTCGCCAGCCATGCAGTCCTGTTCGTTTTTAATACTCTTACTCTCGCTGGCCATATCCTGCAATGCTGCCATGCAAATAATGCCCAAGCACATCCATCATCGGCTGAATTCGTTTGCCATGGCCATTGTTTTGGTGCTGCGTAAAATTTTATTTCGAGTACTTCCTGGATTACAAAGACCTGGTCAATACTGTCACTATTCATTAAAAATGGCGTCCAGCAACGCTAACAGCACCACCATGATGGTGATGGGGCAGCCATCATCATCGTCGTCGTCGTTCGACAAACACGACTCACTCCAAATGCAGGTTCAAATGAATGACGAAGGTGATAGTGGACATCATATGTTCAAATTGATTGGTGGTTACTCTTATGTAAGCACAAAAACCGTCAACACTCGTGGCTTTTGTAGTGCCCAACTCAGCAGGGAGCTCAAGTCGACGCAAAATAATGACGACACCAACCGCATCCTAGCTAAACCACCGCCATCAACAGCAGTCATACGATGGTTCCAATATGGAATCACCTGCGTGTGGTCCTTGATGCTGAACCAGGATAGTGGTGCCGGTCTTGTTGTAGGTGGTGGTGCAATACGAATGTACAAACGATGCGTTTTCGATTGCCAAAAATTGTATTTAACTTTAGTGGAATTAGTTAGATGTAATTGCATTGATATTTACTTAGAGATAGTTGAGTTAGGGCGGTCGGTGTGCTTGCGGCTTAGGAATTTCAATCTGAACACACCTCGTCAAGGAGCACAACAACAAAAGGTAACGACATCTGTGTTGACATTAGTTTAAGATTGGGAACCAATAAAAAAACTAACCTTAGGTATGTTTTGATCCTTGAATTTTTTTTTTTTAATAATTGTTGTTTTATTAATATTAATTAAAATTTCTAGAAAAAAAACAACTATAAAAAATAATGTAATATTTTTAAGATTTGTGTGTCTGTGTATGCTGAATAGGAAGAGAAGCAAAATAAATTTCATTATGAGTATCTGTGTTATATAAATAAGTACAGTTGTGTGAAAAGAGCAAGTAAAAAGAAGAAAGTCTTATTTTTTTAATTTTTAATATTTCTTAACAATTGATGCGGTTAGGATGAACTGTAAATAAAAAAAAATAAATTTTTTAAGTTATATTTTTTTTCTTTTAAAGTATTTTTTTTCATTAAATTATATTAGATTATTTTTTAAATATTATTTTTATTAAAATAAATTGTTGTTTTTATTATATAAAACTTTATATAGCTATAACTTCACTGTACAAAAATCAGTGCGATTTTTCATATTTTGTCTCCAAAGTTTCTATCAAAACAATCAATTTTGTAATATTTTTCAAAATTGAGGATATTATTTGTTTTATATTCCGCCTGGATGTAAAAGTTTGTTCTTAACAGCATCGCATTACAAAACAAAGTTAAAATAATGTTGTAAAATTTACTTAAAAAATCCAAATTCAATAAAAAGTTAAAAAATATTTTTTTTTCATTTATAATATAAGTATATATGTATACATTTCCCGATTTTTAAAGAATTCTAATTGAGGAAAGCTCGGAAAACCAAATTAATTTTATTAATCTTATAACTGCTAAACAACAAACAACAATAGACATGGGTAGGACTTGTTCTTATTTTTCTTATAAACGACTGAATAAATTTTGATGAAATTTATTTAAAGTACTCCAGCTTAAACGTCTTTTTAGAATTTATATTTACTGGAGTATCAAGGCTTTTTAACTGCTGATTCTAGATTAAGTTAAATATGACATTTTTGATAAGCTATCTTTTGTATACTTTTTTAATGTTTTCTATCACCTTTGAAATAATATCCAACATTTGTTTGTTATCATTTCCAATTATTTCACCAATTAATTAACCCTTTCCACCTCGAAATTCTCATGTTCAACAGCTTCCTAGACATTTCACACTTAAACTTCTACTAAATAAATGTGCTTACTTGCCAACAAAATCTTAAGCCAGAGGCCAAACATCGATTTACCAAAACCCGTAATTTATGCATTCCTCTTCTGCCGCTCAGTACAGCTCTTCATTTTTGTTTGCGGTTATAGGTACTATTAGGAAAGTTTAGGATTCATAAATATATAAAATTTTAAATAACAATCAAATTACACATTACGATCATAGAGAAGCCAAAACAAGTTATTTAAAGAAATATCTGTCTGTCTATCTGGATGTATAACAAGCTTCAGCCTAACAGGTTAAGAGGTCTTCTCCTCCTCCTGTTCTATTTCTTATTTGAATCTTTCATTGCATTCAACAACTATTCCAACCAAGCACAGTTGTAAACAATAACCTTTATGGGAACCTATATTCAACAAAACACATTTATTTACTTGCTGCTATATAACTTCGTTAAAACCGCGGCTATGTTTATGAAATATAATTAAGGAATTTGTCAAAGTCTGGGAACTACTGAAAGAAATTGTAAAGAAATATTTACATGTCGTAAGCAACATTTTGACATGCTTCTCAAATGCAAATTTTTTTACAAAATAATTTTTAACATCGTTTCTTGTATTGCCAACCCTACTGTTCTGTTCAGCAAAAAGATTTATTCGCTTGCCTCTCAACACAAATGGAAATGCTTAACCTGTCTGCAAAAGTTCTTTAGTCTCTTTACCTTTTCATATAATTTGTGTTTAACGAATTAAGTCATTTGGCGACCTTAATCAAAGTAATTAAGAATAGAAACTCTTAAACTCAAATTCCCTTCGCAAAACTTAGTTTTACTTGAGTTAAACAACTCCTTCTTATGCTTACGAACACAAAAACTCATCTCAGGTAAGAATTGTTGATAACTTACAAATTCTGTATAACCTTTTCCCTCGTCTTCCTCAGATTTCTTCATAAATAATTCATCCACAAGAAACCCACTCAGCAGCGATTTCTTAAATCACAAACCTTTTACGAACCTCCTCCCTTCCAACCCTTCATTATTTCCACTTTTTTCAAATGATTATCCAATTTGTACCTTTATACTCCCTTATTCCCAGCGACCCTTTAAAATATAGAAAAAAAAAATCCAAAAAGAGTGTCCTCGACGAAGTAATCAAATTTGTTTAAGAAATCCATTTACCACACTGCCACACCTGCACCATAAGTGCATTTCCTTTCAAAATAATCGAATCAAACGCAGCTTGAACACCCATCACCTACAAATCATAAAAAAAGTGGAGAAAAAAGCATAAAGCTCATGCACGGAATGACCCTTGGAAGGGATTGCAACCCCCCAATTCGATTCGATCCGAACGAAAGCCCCTGCCCTAACACTTCATGCGAGATCCTTTCTTTCCTTATGGCCAGAGCAAGAGGCGTCATTCCTCATAGAGAAATCATGATGTGCTGCGGTGCTTTCTGCTCCTATAATCAAATGTGAATTGAATTCCATTTCGGATTTCACATCTAGCACTATAAGGATATATAGATTCCTGTTCTATAACGGCACCACACAACGGTTCCATACTCCCAATGCAACATTGCATGTCGATTTTCAAAATTACATGTGCGCCATTGTGCCCCTGTTACATTCCGCTGCACAAACATATTAAGGGAATGCACTTCCTATCGGTTTGTGTGTTCAGAGAGAGAGGGAATGAGAAGGAGTGGGAGGGATGTGTGTATCTGGTTACAAAAATAATGGGAATCTAAAAATGCACACTGGAGAAAGGACCATTGCTTTGCCTTTAGCTCCATTGCTCTGTCGAAATATTGTGTAACACAGCATAAACTTGGTAATAAAGGAACATGAACAAAAAAAATTCCTACAGCATGGAGGCGGCCAACTGTGAAAGGTGCCAACGAGCAGGCTAAGAGAAGCCTTCATCCTCCCTAAACAACAATGACAAGAAGAATATTGCACACAAGAAATCAACAACAGGACACCCTATACCACAACCCTCAAGAGCCAGAGATGATGATGATAATCAGAAGGGATATTGCATTTTACTTCTGTGTGGTGGCTCTAAGGATAACCTAATAATATTTAATTGTTATAAAATATTGCTGTCTAGATAGACCAATGAATGGAGGGGGGGGGGGGGGCTCCCCCACAAAACTGAAAGTTTAGCTGTTTCCGGTTTTTAGATTCTGGGTGTGAGTCCTTTTAGTCCTTTTCTTTACATGGGTATAGTCCCAGTGGTGTTTTGTTTAATTTAGAATGGACACACAGCTAATACCCTAAAGGACTCTTGTCCCAGCGCAGGACTTCGAATTTTACATTTTAGAAACATTTGCCTTCAATTTTAAGTTGAATATCCTTTTTCCGGAATTTTATTTCTGCATTGTTTTTCATGTGCTTATTGCATTTTACGGACATGTCCTTTCTTCTTTGTGTTCCATCCAGTTAACGGTGCTGTTATTGTATATGGTTTTGGTCATTTCCAACCAGGTCGATGGTCGCATGAAAAACGACCAAAACTTTCTCGAATATAAGCTAAAAGGTTTCGATTATTTATTTCGATTATTTGGTTATATTGCCTCTGTCCTCCCGCGGTGCTGGGTTTTTCAGCAGCCTTTCCAAATGGTTACATTTTGGGAACCTTCTGTTGGTTGTGGTGGTGGAGTAGGAGGTTTATTTTGTTCGATTTTATTCTCTAGGATGGAGCTTTCTTTTTTTGTGGCGGGTGGATAGACGGGTGGGTGGGTGTATTTTATTTTGCTGAAGGATTTCGCTTATTCTGATGATTTATTGGACATTTTATTCCCTCTGTTCTCAAACTGTCGTTAAAATGTTTTGTATGTGAATTAAATTGGTCCATTTTTGTTGGTGTTGTGTGGATTTTTTTTTTTTTTTTTTGTTTTTCAGGATGACAGCAGGAGAACTTAGTGCAGAAAATAAAAACCAAGCGGCTTATCGATTGTAGTAGAACTTGTACACAAACGCATAGCGGCAGGATATTAGCTGGTGATTTAATCTTCCTGGATGAAGTCGAGTTTTTTTTTCGTCTTTCCTTACTGATGCCCGTCCGTCCGTTTGGGAAATGGGAGTTCGTTCTGTTTATATTTTATGATTTTTTTGGACATTTTTTTCCTAGAATACAAATTTTTTGTTGATTTTTTAGAGCTTGACACTTCTTTTTTTGGAAGTTTGTTTGTATGGACTTCCTCTTAACAATATACTGGAATTGATAAAAAATTTGTTTTATTAATGTACGAATATTCAAAATTGTTGTTGTTTGTTTTAGATTATGTATGAAATACTGTTAGTCCGATAAATATTTCTGTATCTAATGGATTGTAGGTCATGTGGGCCTGAAGGCTTGTACAAATTGTAAGGAAAAATTGTATTTATTACAATTTATTTATCATTGCGATATTCCAGCAAAGTGGATATTTGTTGGAATGTGAATGGTAGGCTGTTTGTGTAAATAAAAGGTCAGGATTAAAGATGGCTTACTATCATGGTGGAGATAACAATGTTGTGAGTTATTGGTTAAAAGCTTGTTGAAAATATGGGCAATTTTTGACAGAGAATTGAATTAATGAGGTACCAGAAATATTTTTTTAAAGAAAAAAAACTTCACATTTAAGAGAATTCTTAGGCAAAGAGTAATCCCAGATTCATAAGAGAACGATGTTGAATAATGTTACAGAAAGCACTCTCATAAGGACTATTGGAAAGAATATGTAAAATTCCTGATAAAAAGAAACCGATCTAGCCAAGGCTACTAAGAAGCATGGATAGGATATCCACAAATGAGTAACCAACTTCTGGAGAAGTCCTTTTTGAATTTCAAGGAAAAGGCTAATGCGTACTAAGGTTTTAAAAATTCCAATAACCGGGCTATAAGTGCTTATTGAGATCGCTCCATTTGAAATTAAATTCACTATAGCCTGTCAAATAAAAATTGTCAATAGATACAGTGAAGGTAAGACGTTCACCTCTCACTCTGACTGCAGTGGAATCTCATTGTGAGAAAACGCAAATATAACAGTGTTTCCGTAGTGCAAATTATGGATTATTGGTCTTAAAAAAGCTTTAAAGTACCAATTGTGAAAGCTTTTTAGCAAAATCCAAAGATTTTTTGCACGAAGAAGTGGTAACTTGTGTGTAACAATTGGTGTGTAAGTCGAAGGCAGGTCAGAGGTAAAGTTTTTAATTTCAGTTGATATTCATGGAACATATCCACCGATTGGTATCATTTGCAACAATAAAGCCCTTCCATTAGGTCTGTTATGACAATTTCTAGTGGACAATAATATAAGTTGATGTTGAAAAGAACTTCTCTGACCTTATTTATGTGAAATGGGGAATGAAACAATGGGACTATCTTTTGCAAATCTTTTATATGGCTAATGAATAGTGTTTATTGATGCATTTTGAACTGATGTTAATAATCTTTATCCTCAAAGCACATTTTTGGAGAAAAGGCTAAGTCAGTAAACGAATTTTCCGTATATTTAACGAGATTCACAATGTGGAAATTCTACTGCTTAGTATGGATTTTGGGCCGACGTGACGCAGCGGCTTTTTCTCTTTCTTCTTTGAAAATGGCGTTGGTAAGTTCATCTGGGTCAACAGCAAGGATTAAAAATCAATAACAACCAATTTGTATTTGGGCCCTAAAGGAACAATAAGGACGAAGGCTATATATGTGGATGGTGAGATTTGTCACAAGGCGAATGCCACAATGTATATTTTGTATGAATGACTTCAGGGTATAGTTAATCCCTTGCCAAGATGACATGAATTGCTACCGACACTGATGATAAATAACAATGGTAAGTAACGCGATTCAACAACACGTCCAAATGTCACGTCCAATGTTGGACTCATTTTAAGTTATCCATGGTGGCCATTCAAGCAGTCGACTCTTCAACGTTTATTGGGTCAAATTTGAGATGATTTAATAATCAATCAGCTAATATTCGTTGGTCAAAAGAACTCAATGTCGAGAACATCACCGCCGTCCATGAAAGTGTAACTACAGCAGAACCCGAGGCAGTCGATTAATAATCGAACACAGTAATTCGCCCTTATTAAAATAATAAGGGATAAGGTTTGTTCTCACAGAAATGACGTGAATTGGTCACCAAAATCATGCAATTTGACCCTGCTTCGGAGTTTCCCGAAGCCCCAAGTTTAAATATAAAAACAGCGTTTGTTTTGTTAAGTTAGTAACCAACTCTACGGCCTACACCTCAAACGTATTTTCTTAGACAATAAACTAAAATTGCCTTTTTGTATTATGATTATGAAGCTTTTGACTGAAACAACAAAAATACCATAAAATTTAAAATGCATAATATTTTTCCGACATTTGAATTTGAATTTTGAAATAATAATGAAATTGCTTTTCCATAATACTCGCATCTTACAAAAACACACCCTAAATAATACACGTCTTCAATCTTGTGTCAATCAAATCCTAGAATCCAAAAAAATGCCATTCCAGGACACTCCTGAGTGATAGAAAACAACCTTCCACCTGCCAATTCCATTCCACATCATTGTCCTTAGATATATCTTCTCCTCGCTGTTATCTCTAAGCCAATACGATATTGAAAACAACACAACAATATTTTCCACGTACAACAATTTCCCATAAATAAACTGATGTATTTCCATTCTTTCTTTACACTTGCTGGCTTCACTTTATTTATGTTTCATAACGCTTTACTGTCATCTTTTCAAATCCAATATTCTAACCCACATCTGTTTAGTCTATACACCCACCCACCAAAGCCATATCCATCCTCCTGCTTTCTGCCATTGCTACTGCCATGTGTCAATTTTACATTTATCTCATTGTTACGGGATATTCGCATTGTTATTGTTATTATTTTTATTGTTATTGTTACAAAAGGAGGTCCTGCATTACAATAGAAAGCCAGAGCGACCAAGGCCAAAGGCAGAATAAATTGGCGGCGGTAAGCTCTATTGGTATTAACCCAACTCACATTGTTGGAACGTATATGTCGTTTGCTATAACACTGCCCTCAAGATGATGGAATTCAAAAAGGAAAGAAAAAACAAGCAGTCGTCCTTATAGTTGTCGAGAGGATCGAGTTGGAATGGGAAGTGGAAACGCGCATGGAATTCGAAATGAGCCGAGAAATTTATATGATGATGTCTCAGTTGAAAAATCGAAAAACATTCTTTACGACATTAAGTGCCCCGACATGATAACAAAGGCCAACAGATGTCACTGTTACTGTGTGGCCCTAGGAGTTCCTTCATTTGTTCGCGTGTGTTCACTTACTTTGGTTTCTTTTTTTTATCCTATCCGTAACCGAGTCCTTCTGACATTGAGATTGAATGCCAATGGCGGCATCCAGATCTCCAATACTACAATGTTTGGTATTTTATTAGGCATTCTTTGGACGGGGAATCAAAGTAGTAGCCTGGTGAAGTTTATCCTTAAAAAAATAAAAACAGAAATAACATGGCTACGGGGATTGCCAGGATGACACAAAAACAAACAGCAACTCCAGAACATCCTGGCCGATGATAATGGATTCGCAGAACGAACGAAGATGATGTTCGCCGATGATGGGGCTAAAATCCAGAAATTACCAACGCAATGCTAATGTACATTTTATTATTTCAAATTATCCTTGCATCCCCCATATGGACGAGTGGTGGTAGTGGGGGTGTTTATTATTTATTTATCTTTTTTTTTTGGTTTTTGTTTTTTTCAAAAGATTAGAAAACACTGGGCTTGACGAACAAGGATTTTTCGTTGATTCGTGTATAATTTTTTTTTTTTGCTCTCTTGCTAGCCTCAAGGAGATTGAATTAAGGACATGACTTTGATTATATCGTGATCCAATGAAATGGGTGAGAACAGATGGTGTTGGTTAAATTAAAACACTATATACATATATGGGACAAAACAAATGGCGCTGATGGTTTTTGTTCTTCGACATTAAATGTGAGTTCCAGACACAGGCAATTCTTGAAGTAGGAGTTAATGGGATCTTAATGGGATAATAATTTATTGATACGAAAAAGTATGTATGAGGGCTGTTGTTGGGTTCGAAAGAAATCATTATGGATGGGTCAGCGAATTTATCGTAAATCGTAAAAATGTACTTCCATCTTGGAATGGACTGGGCTTAATGATTGAAGAAAAATTGATTAAAAACAAACTATGAGTGGGCCCTAAATGACTTTGCTCATTAAGTTAAAGACAGAAGCAGTTAGGAATTATATGTTAAATCTATGGTAAATTAAATAGATATTTAGTGCAAAAGCTTTTGTTAAAAATTCCTAAGTATTCCAATTGACGGAGAAGCGATATAGGTATATTTCCACTGCCTATGAGTGGCACTAGCAATAAGCAAAAATGGGCACGACTGGGTCGCACGTACTTGCTATTATCTGCCTAATTACATTGGAAAGCAAGATCTTTGACAGAAACAAGTAACATTTACGTTGAAAATAACACAGTTTGAACTTATACAATGTATCAAAACCACAATACTTAACGGTTTTTAGTAAAACTGAAGTACGTCATGACACGTCTTAAATAACAAAGAATTTATGAAAAAGTATTTCGGAAATTGTAGGACCGGTTTTGATAAAATCCAGTTTTTTTATTTTTAGTTTTTTGAATTTTTTTTTTAATTTATATGTATGCATTTTATTAATATACATGTGAATATAAAATTTAAAATATTTTTATTTGATTAGTTTTAGATGTATTGATTTTTCAAAAAAAAAAATTCAAAAAATTAATTTTAATTAGAAAAAAAAGTTATTAAAAATGTTGATACGCAAAATTAATTGAGCTACCTAGATCTTCTCAAATATAAAATTTGACAGAAATCCGTGATATGAAAGGTCACGTTAATAGACTTTTCCCGTATATGTGGTTCTAACCAAATGATAGCCAATACCAACAAAAAAAATTTAAAAAAATTTCATCAAAATCGTTGGAGCCGTGCTCGAGAAAAGCTTTTCCTAGACGGTCATATGGCAGGTACCGTTATTTTTAGATTTAATTTGAAGATAATCGCTTTAGCCGTTTAGGCTGCAGCTCGTTATACATACTGACAGACAGACAGACAGACATATTTTCTCGATCACTTTTTTAGGCTTCTCTATGATCGTAATGTCATTTTTGATTGTTTTCTCAATTTTTTTAATATTCACGAATCCTAAACTTGCCTTACAGTCCCTATAATCGCAAGTAAAAAACTAAACAGTCAACGAACATTTCATCTCGAAAGACCTTCGCCCTATTTGAACATTTTGAGATTTGCCCCAAAATAAACGGGTTAATATTTTATGACCAACTGAGAATGAGCGGACTTTAAAATATATACTGAAGTCACTGGCTGAATCCGGCTGGAAGGACCAAATGCTCGGACAAGGTTTTGCTTTCTGTTTAAAATCTTGGAAAAGTGCATTTTAACATATGTATGTCACTAAATAAAACATGCTGATTCCCTTTCTTATGACTTGTCAGAATCGACTAAATTTTATTTAGTCATAAACGTTTGTATTTTTGTGTAATATATCAGCGAAGAGGGATTTTTCTAGACCCCAACAATTATGCAGCCTTTTAATAAATCAATTCCTCAAAGTAAAAATTATAACTAAATTAACTAAGTAAATTTGTCATATAATTTACATCACCACACCGTTTTTAATTTAAAAAAATATAATAACATTTTATTTAATTAAATATAAAACTTTCCTATTCATCTACAATTAAATTTATTTATCAAAATAAATAAATTTTAATTTTGTTCATCCTGATCCCATTTGTTCAGACTTTCAAACAAAGAAACAAAAACAAAAAATAAACAAATTTATCGAATCAATGATAAACTAGTGAATAATAAAAACAAATAATGTAAATTAAATTGTATGTTTTTGCCTTTTTATTAAAAAAAATGATATACAAACGCTTTCTCTAGATTAAATTCATTATAATTATAAATAAACCTACAAAATTTATATAAGAATTAAAAAAATAAAATAAACTACCAGTGTATGCATAGACATAAATAGTCAGCATTATTAAATTGTAATTAATTATTATAGGTAATTGTTGAATGTTGTTATTACCTTCCTTAGTTAATAAAAAAATAAAATAATAAAAAACAACTTAATTAATATACAAATAATATAAAAAAAACTATGGATATAAATGAATAAATTAATTTGATATTTTTATATGACTGCTGAATTCCATGACTGCTACATTAAAAGTAAAACATAAAAAATAAAATAACACAAATAACGTGTAATTATATTTTTGTTTGTATTTATATGTAAGATAGCATTTTTTTGAAAATAATAATAAAGAAAAAAACGAAAAAAGTATTGCCCAATCAGAAAATAAACAAAAATAAATAATTTTTAATTAACATTAATTAATTAGGCAATGTCTTGTAAAAAAACAAATAAATTTAACAACAAAACCAACAATAGCAGCTCGCATTAATTTTCATTAAAAAAAAAAACAAAAATTATTGCATACTGTACAGGATGATAATGATGACCTCGCTGCACGTCGTCGTGCGTCGGAAGTTGTGTGTCTGAACTCAATAAAACATAAGTCGCGTCGTCGAGCAGATAATGGACATCAATTGGTGAGAATTAATTATTACACTTCCCATACCCATACACGTACGTGTCGTTGGTTATTGTAATTTTCTCTTCTGTAAAAATCATGTAAATAAATTATAAATTAATTCATATGGAAAACAATGTAACAATTAATTAATTTTCAACCCAGGCTTACCCACTTAATTGTATGTTTTTTTTTATTTATCATTTTTATTTATTCGTAGTTCTGTTGTTATTTTAATTTTTTTTAAGAAAACGACAGAAAATAAATATAAAATTAATTGTGACAACGCAGTATACTCTATGCACTGGTGTATTATATGGAGTTGTGTTGGTTGCAGTATATTGCTGAGAAAATGATTGTTTTTTTTTTACCGCAACATGTTTATAGTGTGCGAATAAAGTAAAATTACAAAAAAAGTGGAAGCACTGAAATGGAAATAGAAAAACATGAATGAATATGAGTAAAATAAAATAAAACAAAAAACTATAAAATTGTTTGTTACGTGTAAATAAAATATGTAAATTAAATAAAAGTAAATAATAAAATATATATTCATATATTAATTTACAATATAATTAAGTTGACTTGCTTGTTTATTTGATGGAGTGGAAAGGAGTAATGTGCTATTAATGGACATAATAAGGAGCAGCAACATTGGATTGTGGTAAGTTAACTACATGCCCAACAAATTGAGTCATTTTCCTCGACTGCCTAATTGAGCCACAATCAGAATGGTTCGAGGTCTAATATATTGTCTCTTCAAAGGAGTCTTTTTACAAAGCTCCACAGTGCAGTAAGATTTTACACAAATACACCATTCCACTGCCGATAGAAGTAGAAGTTGAAATTCAGCTACGGATATACATACATATTTCCTTGTATTTGTCACAAAATTAATTTCTGTAGATTCCAGCTCTCGCTGTTTTTGGTTTTTGTTTGTAGACCAATAATTATTTGACAGCTAGGTTGTCAAGAGTGTCAATTTTGAAGTATAAGAACAAGGCTGCTGCGGGTGGGTTTTTTTTTTGGAAATCCCACTAAACTACGAATAGCTTTCACTATAATTTTAATTTTAAAGCTCATAGCAACGGTACCAGACATTTTACCTATAGTAACGAAAATTTGGCTTTCTTAGGAACGGACTTAAGTTTGCAGACCTTATCTGCCTCATATTGTTGTGCTTACTCTTCAAAGAGTTAGAATGCTACCATAAAAGGCTTAGGAATTATTGCAAATCAGTTTTAAATGAATACTTTTAATTCAAAGCTTTCAAACTTCTACTTTTAGTGAAAACATTTATTTTTAATGGCCATAATTGAAAGTCTATTAAGCTAGAATTCAGACTAAAATATAATTAATGTCCTAATAAAAAGGAAACAACTTCTAGAAACAGTTTAGGTGTATATAATATGCACTCCTTGCTATATAGTCCGATATCCTTTTTCATTTCCTTTGCCATCATAATCCATAATGAACATCAAGAGAATAATCTTTTCCAAAGACGACGTCCACCGACGGAAATGTTCCGATGAAATTAATTTTATTATTTGACATTTGAGCTGCGTTATTCACATCCTGTCGAAATCTTGAAGCTCCTTTTCTACAAAACCTACGTCCAAGTTCTTTAACGCACCGGAACTCGTTCTACTTCTGTCCAGATTCTAATCTATTCCCGTTATTTGTCCGAAGAACAAATTCAAAAAAAAAAAAGAAGAAGGAAAACAGATTATATCGTGATTTATTACGGTACCCCATTTTTAGCAAATTTGTTTTTTTCTCCTGTGTCGTTGTCCGTCGTCGTCGGTCGGTCACACGACACGCTGTCCGTTATACCCGCCATTGCCGTTGTCCGATAGTTACTTTCGATTTTTCATCTTATAGCTTCGCCTTTGAAACAAAGTCGTAAATTCATAAATATTAAGAAAGAAGAGGACGAAATGAGGGAAATTCTTGTAATGAAAAGCCATCATGTCAAAGTGTTCAGTATAACTGTATCTAACCCTTGGTTCTGTTTTCCGGTCAGTCGTCAGTTGGCGGGGCGTGGGTGGTGGGCGCGTTAAAAAAGAATAAAGGAGACGTCATACTGCTGGTGGTGTTTGGTCCCAGGAACAAAAAAAACCAACTCGGTCCCGGGAACACCTTACAAAATTAAAACCACAAATTATTGCGTAATCTGATTGATTAAGTTTTGTGATATAACTTCAATCCGTTGTCAGGTGCTTGGATTTATTTTAGATCCTTAAGGATGGAAGAACAGGGGTAGATAAATGCTACAAAGCGACGTGGAAAAAAATATTAATTATTTCCATATTTTTTTTCTATTCTTATTTTTTGATATGGGGAAAGGACTTCTAAATTTTTATAGCAATTACTTTTGATAAATCGGGGTGTCCTTTATTATTATTTCGAACCGTTTTCTTTTCTGTATGGTGAGCTAAGGAAGTCGTTTGTCATTTCAATTTTGTTATAAATTTTTTTTGTGGAAATGATAAATATAGATATTCTTTTTTAATGACAAACTTAGGGGTTTGCAATAATATTAGTGATAAATATCTTAATCCCGTTGAAATAAAAAAACAAAGGATTTCTTGTTTATGGAAACAGTTTTTATCTTGCGAATTTAATTTGTAGAATTTTTGCTGGCATTGAATATTAAATCGTTTGAAAGATCTCGAAAACGAATTTTTTCCACATTTCCAGTTTTAATTTGTAGTAGATGAGAAACTATAATCCGCTAGCCCCTTTGCCTTGAAATTACAGAAAAGAAAGCAATTATAAAAATAATAAAATTTATTGGTTCCAATTTACCTAAAAGTAGATCTTTTTCTATTATACATAAGTAATGATATATATAACTACTATTACTAGCCATGAAACAGCCTTCATTTTGCGAAATTTCTTACAAGCATTTCTTACATATTTTAAACGCTATAACCATAAATCCCTATTACCTTTTTGTAATATAATATGTTATTATGTAAAACTAGCACATATAACATCCCAGTAGGTATTTTTCTTGGGCGATCGTATTCACCTCACAGAACACAAACATAATATATCCAACCAATGAGATGACTTCTTCTATCCTCCAATCAGATTGATCACTCTATCGAGAAAATACGTTTAAATAACAACAGACAGACACAGGCTACAGACGACAGTTGGTGTTGTGAAGCAGATGCGAGAGTACGAAAAAGAAATCCCTTGCTCAATTAAATAAATTGTATTTTAAGTTTAAAACTTAAAATCGTTTCTTTCAATTATTTTGTTTGTTTTGCACTAAATAAGTAAAACAGGCGTATTTTAAAGGCAGAATTTCTATTAAGCACCCCATTTTACTATTTTCAATAATATGGTGGGTAGATGTTAATTGAATTTGTCGTCCAGAAAAATTAAAAACGAATATGGATATGGACATCACCGCCATATTCCGGGTCAAACTATAGATGAGAAAAATATTTTTAACCACATAAGAAGATACCTTCACCTTGAGTCGTGTAGGATGATTACATTTATAAGCGCATACCTATGCACACTTGAAATTTATAAGTAAAGATCATGTTTAATAAGATAATAAATTCTTTAAAAAGATCAACATCTTGTTTATTGTTTTGAGGTTATTTACTCTATTTCAATTTATGAACTTACCCTAAAGGATTTAATTTATTAACAATGAACACAATACTAACACAAATCAATCTCCAAGTGCTTCACAAAACAATCAACCGCAATGTTCTTGCCAACACATCGCATCGTAACAAAACAATTTTCCTAAATTATACATCCAAAGTACATATACATGACCCCTTATTCCCTCCAGACATACTGACTTCCTCTCTTACTGGTCGTGTACTAAGATCATAGTTTTAAATTAAGATTCGACCAGAAACAATAGAAAACGGATTGCAATTGTTCTGGATTCCCAAGACTTGTAGTAGCCCGAAGAAAAAACATTTATGAAACACCAGCTGCTGCTGCATACTGGGATATATGTAGCAAGTACAACTATCTTATCCTTATAAACACCCTCTTTATAGCTGATGTGGAAAGGCGTTATTGTTGGTTGTGGTTATACCAACTACCAACCAGGATCGAATCTAATCAATGGCGTCGGCATGAATTGGTACAAAATTGCTTTTAAATCAATGATTCGCTGTCGTAACTGATTCACCTGGGTATTTGCCTCCACCATATGTCCCTGCAGTTTTAGTCTGATATCCTTCGACATGCAATCGAAATCAGTGGCAGAGAATAACTTGCAACGAACAGCAATTGAGTATTGCTGTAGAGCTAATTTTGTTGTTTTGAATTGGATGTGAAGTAGCGCGGTGCCCAGGTGACCACATTCAATTGAACCAACAATCAATTACACTTTAGAGGGTGAAGTAATTGTTTCGGTCCCCTGTTGCATTTTCGCGTTTACGGGAATACGGGAATGCAATTTAGATCAAATTCATTAAAATGTCGAATTGACCTGTGTTTTTAATGATTATTTTAAATTGTTTGTAGAGCCCCCTTAGTGGTTAGTGTGTCGGACTGCTAAGCGTATTAGCCTGGGTTCGAACCCAGCTCATAGCTATCTTCTTTTCCGGGGTACTGCCTCTTGCGAGGAACTGACAAAACCTCCAAGAGTAAAATTTGTCTCGAAAAAGTGCATCTCATATAGCCGTTGGGACTCGAGGGGGTAAACTTTAGGTCCCTTCCATTCTTGCAGATTAACAACACACACACAGGAATGGTTGAGAGTATAAGTCACTAGGCCTTGGCTCCTTAAGGAGTTGTCGCGCCAATAAATTTATTTATCAGCTTGAATCTTGGTTCTAAACTAAAATGGAAGACCCACGTTAAAAAGCAACGGAAAGAATTCGAAATAAGATACGAGAATTAAACTGGTTTATTGGGAAATACTCCAATCAGAGCACCTATATATACCACCACAAATTGCTTTTCTACAAGCAAATGCTAAAACCGGTGTAGACGTACGAAATACAACTTTAGGGTTGTATCAAACCTTCAAACTATGTTATAGATAAGCACATTAAAAGGCCATTCTAATAAAGGGTGTCCCAACTAGTGCGCTGGATTTAAATTTGCGGCCATTTTGTTCATACGTGTTGAACGATAACATTTTTTTGACAGTTGTCACATACAGACCACATGATTTAAGGATATGGAGACGAAACGAACAACATTGAATTATTGTAAAAACACATTACAAAATGGTAAAGTGATTGCGCCGTATTTATTTTAATGCGGTTGGAAATGCGCTAAATGTTAATGGTGTATCGCGAAATGTTAACAGAGTTTTTGTGGCCCGGATTTCGATGTAATGGATGTGGAGGACATGTTTTTCAACATGACGGTGCGACGTGCCACAAAGCACGTGAAACAATAGTTTTACCTGCGGGTCAAATTTCTTGGCCGTATCATTTCTCAGTTTGGCGATCAACATTGGCCACCAAGATCGTGTGATCTAACACCTGTGGACTTTTTTATTTGGGGTCATGCGAAGAAGAAGAGTATGCAAATAAGTCTTAAACAGCTAGAGAGATAAAAAATACGGCACGTTATTTTTGCAATGCACATTTATGCAAAATGATATTCTAAAATTCACCAAAAGAATAAAAACTGTGCCAGAGGCTTCGATGTTAAATTTCACGTTTAATAGAACCTGTTTTTCTTTATGTTCAAATAAAAAAATATTTGCTTAATTCAAAAAATAAATGTGTTTTGCTTTAGAATTGAATCCAGCGCTCCTGTTGGAACACCCTATTGAAGCATTTAACAAGTAGGTATCATGCGTTCGTTACCGAAGCATTTGTAAATGGGAATTCTAACCCTTGTTCGTGTTTTCAGGGGGGCTTGTGCTCTCTGCACCTCGCGTGGTGCCCCCTGGAAACAAAGGTCCGAAAATACGATAACTGCTTGCCCATTTGTTGCATAAGTAGGAAATGTTGGCCATTATATGGCATTGATGAAAGATGGTTGACTTTGGAATCGCTTCACTAGTGCTGCCCGACCACTCAGACTTGCGAGAGTAAGTGACCTTCCATGCAGTACGTTGGCTGTTGGTTGTGCTTGCCGAGTAAGCTCGCCAACAGAAGAGATGATTTGAAAGAGACTTGCTTGGTTCACACCTTGCTTTGAGTATGATCCTCGTTGAGTGAAGAGTTGGTTGGGTCTGAAATCGCTTAACAGGTTGTCCATAACCACTCTGTCTGGTGTGAGTAAGATGCCTTCCAAGGGACTGCGTTGGTTGTTGGTTGAGCTTGCCGAGCATGTTCAAAAGCACATAGATGGAAACCGATGGATAATGTGAGCGATTCCTTGAGCGCCGAGCGTTCGGTTTCTTAGATTAGAGTGAAAATGTGCGTTGTCCCAGTTGGAAATCCTTAGAAGCCTTCAAGTGGAGGAATTTCTGACTTTGGATCAACAGATAACATTAGTAGCATCTGGGTCTGGGCTATGCACTTTAGATCTGTAGTCAACACCCGGCATTAAGGGAATTAATGAAATTTTTGCTGCAGGTGACGCGCCCCAGTGGGGCACCACGGGATATCAGGAGAGCTCAACTGATTACACGAGCATATGTTTAGTAATGGCTGCCTGGCTTTAGTTATACTCATAGCTGGAGCGTATGGTATTTAAACCTGCATTCACACCGCCGCCGACTTCGAAAGAAGACGTTTTGAGTGAAGCTTATCAGGGGATTTATTATAATTGCAGATAGACCTCGCTCCTAAGTAAAGTGAATAACCATGACCAAAACATAGATATTGAATTTGCTACTAGAGTGGTCTTGGCAGCCACTCTAGTGAAATAACAACATATTAATATGTTGTTATGAAGTTAGAGTGGACTCGAAGGCACCACTCTAACAAAGAGTGACTGGTGACCACCTTAGGGATCTGGTTGATGCTTGTTTTGACCCCAGGTGGGTTAGCCCACCGCCAGATTGAGTCTCAATGGGCAGGTGCTGGCGTTAAGCCTAGCTCGATCTGTTCGTGTTTTCAGTTTAAAGTAAAAATCACGGTATTTATAAAATTTTTAACAAATAAGGAAAAGTAGCTCAATTTTCACAACCTTAAAAGCTTAATTCAATGTTACTCCTTATACACACCTACATGTATATATGTTCAAAAATTAGGGCTTAAAGTGTGTTGTTAATGTCCGCGTCAATTCTTGAAAAAAAGAAATTATGTTTCGTCTTCATCACCAAAATTGATGACATTGATTTGCCGCAGGTCCTTCTAAAGTGTAAACGAATCAATAAGGATCGCCTACTTCGGCTAACTTGAGTAGCCGTTACTCTCTTGAACCTATAGTCGGCAAACACAGTATACTATTTTGGTGCAAATAAACCCTTTTACAACAAAATTACGTTACCTCTAACAGAAAAAAACGAAGGCCCTCGTTAAGTGCTTTAAATCCTGGACCAGGACACATGACGTGCAATATAGTCGATGTCGGCCTCGGCAATTACTCTCTCCGTGCAACGCTAGTACAAAACTATGTTGTTTCGGCTTTTCTTGTGATTCTGGTTGTTGTTGTTGCTATTATCAAGGCCGATCATAATTGGAGCGCGAACAATATTGTTATAACGGAATATCGTGTACAGCAGCATATGCACCTCAAGCATATACAACATAGAGCCAGAGACAGAGAGGGAATAGGTTGCACATAGCGAAATAAAATTGAGGTGTTCATGTTAAATTGTATCCTGACCATTACGTGAGTGTATCGATTCGGTGGAAAGTAGCGTGCTGTTTGCGGATAAGGTGCGGAGGCAATGTAACACCCTTCAATACTCGTATATGGCCAGAAGCAGCAACATTAACACAACAACACACCAACACCATCCTTAAACAAAAGGAAAACATTTACGGAACGGCTCGCTTCTTGTTTGCCCGTAGTTTTTCGCAGACATCAGCAGCAAGTAAGTAATCATGAGTCAGGACTCAGACGTCGCGTCGTACGACTATATAGTGAAAATATTGTGTTGTGTGTTGTTGCAGCAGTTGCATGCAGCTGTAGCCATCTAGGTAGATCCTCCAATTTCCAATTTCCAGTGATAATTAGAAATTTGCATACAAAATTGTTGGTTAAGTTGATGCTGGTTGATTGCTAAGGATGGTTGTGAAATGTTGAACGCAAGAGGGAAGACCATCATGCGGGTGCTACTTAAATGAGGTGCTTTGTCCGATAGGAGTAGTGACCTGTGGGTGTTGGTTTTTGGGGGGTATTGTTTAGCTTTGAACAAAGGCCAAAGTTGATAGAAGTTTGAGTGATGTGTAGGTAATTTTGGCAGTTTAAGTAGACGGGTCAGTGGTAAATTTACTAAACGAACGGACTAACATTATATTAACACCCCGGTAGCTCCGAAAACTTCTTTACGTTGTATGTAAAGTCATGTGATTATAGAAGTTTCTGAATTCTGATATGATTAGGCTTTAATGATTTTAGAAGAAATCCATTAAAACTGGATTCGTTTTTCAGGGCTATACTTGAATTGTAATGTTTAGCACTATTTTCAAAGTATGTGTAAACTAGCAAACTTCTTCACGGATTTTGATAAAATTTTGTAAGTATTTTCGCTGAGATGGTATATATGGAAGGTTTGACAGGTGTCACTACTCAAAATCCTTGAAATGTGAATATACAACAATTTCTACTGTGAGAATCTTATTTTTCTAGGTGAAGTTCGACTGAATACAAAATGAAGTCGGGCGGGGATTCTTACTAGGGAACCGGACTTCAACTACACCTACGCCCTATTTTGTGCAATTTTAGGAAATATTTTTCAGCCCGCTCCAACTCTCGCCTCAAACTCTCGCCTCTAACTCACACCTCTAAAGCGCGGAACAGATTGAACCAGCAACAGCACCAGCGCGGTCAACATCTAACAGCACGCTGACCAGCAAAAAAATTGAAACACAGTGCCACAACGCACCAGCATCGTCTTCTTAAAACAATAACACTGTCATTGAAGGTTTTAATACAAACTCTATATACAACGTTGAAAGAAAATAAAATTAAAAAACAACTAAGTAGAAGACTCAGCACTAATTTTGGACTTTGTTGAACTGAGCAAATCGAAAGTTGCGTCTTGGCAAAGGTACTCACTGTCAACTGATGAGTCCAAGTGAGTTACCGGGACTAAACGCCGATTTTTGGTGGACTTAGAGGCCGTAGAAAGGTATTTTGAATCAATAACACTGTCATTTTTTTTCGCTTATGGTGGCCCTGAATATCACTTGGCTAAAGTTGTTAGCAATGAAACAGCAAAAGCAAATTTAGGACTTTGGTCAAACGACGCTGTTGACGTTGCTGTTGCTGGTCTATTCTGTCTTGAGCAATTGAAACACATAAGTTCTAAAATAATGGCGGCCGCTGTTGCTGGTGCTGTTGCTATTACTGGTTAAATCTGTCTCGCGCATAACTCTCGCCCCCAACTCTCGCCTAATTACACTGATTCCTCTTCGACTGTTGTACACGATGTGCTTCTCGGCCGCTCAACTCTTCTTCCTTCTTGTGTGAGTGGATCCAACTGCATTGCGTGAATCGCAATAGAGTCGTTACCTTTTCGAAGCGTATACGTCCAGCCCTTTGCCACATTCGTCGTGGTATAATATAGTCGGCGATGGGTTCTTAACCCGTTCTTTCGATCGGTCAGAAATAGGACCAGCATGTTTCGTAGACATCAATTAATGAAAGCCTGCAGTTTCCTCGTTACAGTTGTCCGTTCAAGTATAATAATAATATGAGCCGATTTCCTTAGTAGTAGAAAGTGTTTAAGAAAAAAAAAATAATATAAAAATAATGAGAAGGTAAGTGTACTAGTATCCGGCCACCTAACACATTTTCCGAATTTGAAGCTGGATAACTAAGTCATCTGATTGTATACATCTATGTTATTTGTTTTTATCGATTGTGGAACATGTTTACTATTAAAAAAAATACAAACTTCAAATTCGGATAATATATTATTAAATATCAGTTATTTAAAAAAAAGTCAATTTTCACCAGTACCCGGCCACTAAATTTCAGTAGCCGGCCACTTTGATCTAGTACCCGGCCAGGTGCTTTAATCTTAAGGAAATATGGTAACTAAACAATTTAAATCAAACACACTAATCAATGTTTACACTAATTATTAATTAAATCTTAAATATAAAAAAATGTTTTTTTTAAAATTAAAAATAAATTTTATTAAATTCAGTCTTCTGTGCTTAAATTCTATAATAAAATAAACTATACAAATTAGATAAAAATAAAGTCTAGACAAAATTCATTTGTGCTTTTTAAATTCATTGTTCAATACATTACATAAGCTTAGCTCACGCTGAAGTTGCACATATACATATAAAGAAAAATATACTCTGTTAAGGTTAAATAAAATAATAAAAAAAAATCATATTAAATGAGTAAAACAAAATATATTTCTTTCAGAAAAAAAATCATAGTCTAGCTTACAGTCTTCTAAGGAACTTTAAGGTTTTAAGCATTCTTTTGTACTTTGGTCAGGTTTTTTACAAGCATTCAGTTATTTTATTTGAGACAAACATCACAAACGAAATTAATATGAATAGCGTCTTCATAAGGCAAGAAACTTATAGAGCTACACTTTAGGTGATACCATAAAGGGCAAATATCACAACCAATGTTTTTTAAACCATCATCTTCTGTATCGCTAATTAAGATTTCTTGGCACTTATTGCATTTGATGATTTTTTTTTAGATGTTCTGTTACGTCCAGTTGATTTCTGTGCTTCTTTCTCGTTTTTTCGTCGGAGCCTTTCGTCTTTCCTTTTTTGTACCGCATCAATCTTATCTTGTTTGGTTTGTTCTTTGCGCTTAAAAATATCCCTCCCTGCCTGTGAGGATATCGCACTAGGAGATCGACAATTCTGTCTCTGTGTGATACTTTTCTTTTTAATAGGATTAGGGTATCTATCCAAACATTTGGGATAGAGAATTTGGGGATCTTGATCTGCAGGGCAAACAGGATGATTGTCTGCTTTCAGTCATCTTTATTTTTTTATGTTAAGGGACTGTTTTTTTAGTGATGGAGAATCTGACATGTTGGATCCTGGAGATTCAAGAATATAATTTTCTAATGCTGGTAGAGACATAAGAGGAGATCTTTTTGATGAAGTTGGTGTTATTGGGTAAATTGGTGATTCAACAGTAGCAGAAGTAACCGGCAAATATTTCGGGCGAGATGAAGGGGTAGCGAAAGTATTTACCCTTGATTGAGTTCTGTTGCTTGGATTAATTGCTAGAATTCGACTTGGAAGTTCTAGAGCTTTGGTACCATATTCCAATAACGTTTGCTCGTTAAAACCTAAAGCTTCAGATAACTGCAGTGTCCCATCTTCGTTAAGGTCAAAAACCGTGTTGATAGGCATTGAATCAAGATCCATGCTTTCTATATTTTTAGACTCTTGGGCAGGGGTCGATTTCGATACGTCTAAGATATTTAATAATTGAGATAGACTTATTCCACTTTCTTCAAGTTTTTTCTTTGATCTCAAGGATTACAAATGCTGCAATGGAGAACCGGTCTTGTCCAGCTGGTTGCACTGGTTCAGTGGCTAAAACTTCTGCTGCCTGTATCGGATTGTTTTCCATATTGTCTTGAATGCATTTGCTATAGTCAACAGCATCACAATTAAATGGAAAAAGTCCACATTTCCGAAAACCTATTTTAATTGTTTCTGCTAAGCTCTTGTTTTTTGTAAGAACGGTTTCCAAACGTGGACAGAAATCCTTCCGTGTGAAAACCATTCCAATATGTTGCGTGTGCCACTCGCGAATTGTTTTTTTTCAGTCCTCTTTAAGAGGTTTGAATACGCTCACATCAGCTGGTTGAAGGATATGGGTAGTATTTGGAGGCAGAGTTTACAAAATGACTGCGTTTTTATCACAAAACTGGCTTAGTTGCATTGACAGGTGGGATCTGTGACCGTCTACAAATAGCAAAACTGTTTTTTTTTACTTTTTTCTCATCAATCCAGTTGATGACGCAGTTGGCAATGTATTCGTAGAAGGTTTCGCTACGCATCCATCCCGAAGCAGTTTTTTCCTAAAAAACAATTTTTTGGAACGGATTATTCCTTTTATCGGACTTTATAATTTTTTGGACGGTGTCTAAAAGCTCAATTTTTTAATGGGAATCCGCACTTTGCTACTTGAATGCACCAGTTTGTAATTTGTTTCTCCTCTTCAAGGTGTAGAATTGAATCAGGCCCTTTGGTTTGGCAAGTCATCAACCTTACCATACAACCTATCCTGTAAGGTACTTCTCGGAACATTGTGTCTTAAAGCTGCTTTTCGATGGCTTAATTTGCTGTTTCGGATATCAATTAGAGCTTGTTCGATTCTTTCATTCCTTGAAAGGTCTTGTGTTTCCTTATCCGTAGTTTCTAGAATCATTTTCTACGAAAAAGTATGAATTTACATACAATAAGTTATGTGGCCGTATGCAGATTGTTCTAAAAACCGGCCATAGTAATCTCTTGAGCAAAAATAGTGGCCGGATACTGAAACTTAACATATTTACCACATATTTACTTATTATATGGGTAGATAAAAGAATTTTCTTTCGTTTTAGCGTAAAAAATATAAATAAATCGATTTCAGGCAAAGTTCTAGTGTCCGGCCACCCTGGCCGGTTACTAGAACGTATTATAAAAATTATGTTCTAGTAACCGGACACCATATTTTTATTAATTTAAAACATTAAATTCTATTTTTTTTACATTTTTTGGTTAATAATTATATTACCTATACAAAAAAAACATAAAATAAGTTTGTTTACTCACAAACAACACTGAAAATTACTTCTTACCCTTATTGCTCACACTATCACTCGAGAAATTTAAATTACACGACTTGCTTTCGCAACGAACTTCACAAACTAAACATTTTTTTTGACACAGATCAACGAATAGTAGATCAGTCAAATATTACCAGAACATTAGATGGGCCTGAAGCTATTATAAAAATGTATTTGCATGAACACAACCAATCGTCATAAGCGATGGCATCAGCACTCTTTTTTATCTGAATGTTGTTTCTCTGCAAAAAAGAGCTGCTTGCAAACTGCAATCGTTTTTGACAGACATTTTGATTTATTCATTTAGTATTCATGAGCACTCTTAGATAAAAAGGTGGTGTTTCTTAGTCATTTTTATACTTATTAATTACTTAAAATCTCAAATTTTAATTTTGATTTATACATGATCTTTTAAATTAGCAGGAACAATGTGTATGATTATTTGAAATTGAATAGTCAAAGTTGTGCTTATAACCTTCTACACTATAGTAGAAGGTTATAAGCACATTTCATAAAAATCCGTCCAGGCAGCTTACGAACTTATACGAGTCACATAAATATATGTACTTTACTTTTTTTCCTGTAACTTTACACAATTATTAAAAAAAAACAAAAATATTAGAATTGAATAATAATTCAAAAACCTTAAATTTTTTCCCCACAAATGGGAAATGCGCGAGTCCTTCATGAGATGAAATATTTATGTCCATTTGGGCAGGCACAACACACATATGCATACTTTGAATGTTTTACAGCCGCCCACAGCTGGGAGTTCCTTCGTCCACCAAAAAAAGTCTTTTTATGTGTATACCCGCGCGATTCACACTTTCAATGGCATCCCCACGGTCCGTGGTCTCGTGGTAATAGAACTCCAATTCCATCATTCACTTCACATAAATTTACACAAGGTATGTACATGTCTTCTAACATTTCGTCGGCATAAACCTTCGCAGGTAAATGGACATAAGCCTTTGTGAAACTTGTTTGTGGCATTTCGGGTTATCAAAGGCTTCAAAGCAGTGCCACTTAGATTGGTCGACAAAAAGGAATGACATGATCCACATGGACGAGAGTTCCATTCAACTGGGAAAACAGTACAAGGCTCCTCTGGAGTGGATATGACCAGACTAGTGACTCAAAGCCACAAGCATGTTGTGCCTGCCTCAAAAGAGATGGACTATCCTTGTTCCACTTTGGTGAAGTGCTTACCTTTTCGTCGCTGATGAAGAGACATGGCTTATGGCGCTGTGGTGGCTGCTATGTTGAGTGGGAAAGGTTAAAATATTGCAGATTCCTTAAATAATTAGACATTCGTTTAGGTTTTTAGCGCCTTTGGATCCTTGTGTCCAATGTCAACGTAGTTTTGGTTGTACCACTCACGCCTTCCTCTACCATTTCCGTCTTTATGAATTAAACTCAATTTTGTCCAATGAACATTGTAAAAAACGAAATCCTTTCGTTAGGCCTTTTGTTAAGACTAAGAAGAAATAAAATAAAAATCTGTCCCACAGAGTGTTCCGTATTGATTGTAAGACCGTGGTTTTTTTTTGTATCTAATTTTCTTTGATTAAATATCCAAGAAATTCCAAGTGAGTTAGCTGGATTGTCTTCCTCCTATATGGGCGTTGTCCTTTAGGGATATTCGTGTACAATCATGGGAGGACAATAGATAATTAGAAAAGTAATTTGTAATATACTTTTATCAGAGGACTTCCATCGATCTAGATAGAAACAACCAGGCGACAATTTAATGAATTAAAGTGGGTTAGGTCCCCGTGCGGTGAGCAGAGGAGCCTCTGAGACTGATGGATTGGGAAATTCGTTTTAACAACTAGATATTATTTTTCTTTATAAGCTTTTTCAGAGCCGTATGTGATGGTGTTTAATTATATTAAATTTTCCTGATACACCAACGATGTAGGAAGCAAACATGAAATTGGAGTTAACAAAAGACTTCAATTAGAGAAGGATGAGTGTGGGGGTGGGCCCATTGTTGGAAAAAGTAAATATTGGTTGACAACATTCAGTTAGTTTGATTTTAGTTAAAAAAGGCTGTTATTAGTGTTAATTACAATTGGTTGGGATTTTATGCGTGAAACATCACATCAAGGGTACTTCAACTAATTACAACTAGAATCTTTAATCAGACCCGGTCCTTAATTATGGTTCGAAAGTTCTATCAAAAAAGGGTTGTCTTGATGACGTATTTGAAAGATTAACCTCCGGTAGTTTCAATTATACGTTTTTTTTATAAACAGTAGCTATATATATCCTACCTACAGCAGCAAGGTTCGAGCTAGAATCTTCGAACTGCATGAAAAAAAGAGATGATTCCTTTAGGGATTATAAGAGAATCGATTGGAAAATGCCCTGGTCTGACTTCATACATCCTCTTAGTATTTTTTTTTTCGTGGCGTTGGTCGGGATATCCGCAGCCGTACATTGGCTAAAATGAGCTAGTAGTCCAAATCAAAGTTCGCTCTCGGAAAGTTTGATGATTCATGATACTGAAGGGCCTTGTGTTAATCAAAAAGAAATAATTAAGTTGACTGTTGAATAATCAGGAGATCTCGTTGTTTCTTTGTGCTTTTTGAATTTTGAATTTTATTCGAACCCTTACGATACCACACCCCAAAGTCAGTTAGCCTGAATCTGTTATCGGAGGTGTTGTCGCGCAGCTTGTGTATTCTGTTCCACTGAAGATACCATTTCTTCCTAGCTTGGCGTCAACTAACACCATTTTGATATCAGGCACTGCTCACTTATACCCATCGTCATGCGGCACTTTTTCACACTTCAAACTCAAGAGCTCTTTCCTGGAGTCTGCCTCCCATGACGAATGCACATCCAGATAAGTGCTACTTTTTTGTCTAGCCGTTGCTATTTTGTCAGTTTCTATAATTGCCGGCCCGTCTATCGCCATTTCTTAGATGGTGGTTATGTCAGCCTTACAGAAGTATAGGGCCTCTCATGGCTGCACCTGTTCTGTTAAGAGACCTAGTATCCACGTACAGATTCGACATTTAGGTTCCTTATTTCGTCATCAGTGCATCCGTCCGCAACCGAGGCCTCTGATTCCTCTGCTCACCTTACTGTTCTTACTTGTTTTGGGAATTACCCCGACGGCCCGCCCTCTTACCTAGAGGCCCATGACCTAATAAAATTTCAAGAACAGGGAGCTGGATAAACAACTGCTTATAGGCCTGCGTTCTGAAAAACTTCGTAGTAGCCCATATAATGTATAACTGTAGACCTAGATAATTCTTCTGCTGCCTCCTGGATACAAGCAGGATTGCGTGGTTACTATTCTCCCCTTCTCTCATTTGCTATAACCAACAACTTTCCGAGAGCTTGCAATACCATCTCCAGTTGAGATACTATGTACTGGAGCTTCTCCACGTGGGGGTGAGAGTAGAAGTTGATTGAAAGAAGAGGGTTTTGAAAAAAAAAACCTATTTGTGCATCGTCAAAAGGTAGATTATAAAAAATGTAAGAAAATATTAAGGAAATCCATTTTTTGTTATACTGCAAATTCTGACTTTTCGAACATAAATTGTTTAAAGGTTTTAATACAAGAGTTGCTGCTTTATATGTAGCGTCATATAATTTATTTATTTTTTTTTTAAATTCCCGCCCTAATTTCTGAACACGTTAATTCAAAGCAACGCAAACGCGGGTCTGCTAGTTTAATATCAAAAAAAAATTATTAGTTTAAGATAAAAGATATATTGTAAGATTTGGTGATTTAAATAAAACTCGATATTTCTATCCCTAGTTATGGACAATATGGATTTCATCCCGAAATGCTTGACACAATCTACCACTTCAAAACCCTTTTCTGCCATTCGTTTTCATAACTGATCATATCCCATACACATCAAACTCATGTTTTGTTTCTGTTTCTGTTTCCATCTTGACTCAATAACTCAGCAATATTATGTTCGACATCAATAGCCAAGTCATTTGTGTTGTGTGTGGTTTATTTTATGGTTTTGTGATGGCATAAGAATGAGCATTACTAATATCAGACTCTGGACATCCAAAAGCTTCTATCGCATTGGCTTAGATAAATATTCCTTACGTTTCCGTTTCCGGTAGGTACCACATTGGCCATATCAACATTATGAACACAACAACTCATATTCATGCAAATTATCGATCTGTACGATGCAACGCGTCACCTGATGGACACATTTCGTTTAGTTGGGACATTGATAATGAAAGGTAATGTTCCCAGAATTTCTTGAACTATGCAAAAGTATGGAGACAAATAAAATGATAGAGTTGAAGTTTCCTGATGTGCTACCACACAGCGAGTGTCCTTCCTTGGTTCCTTTCGCTTTTGCATCAGAATTCTGCAACATTTTGCTATTTGTGTCAGATGCTACATCTTCGTCCGTTGTCACACAGTCCGCCATATTGAATATGAATATGGAAATGTTTTATCTACGAAGGAAATCAACATGGGCGACATCTTGTGTCTCGGCTTATATCTGTGTGTGATGACTAGAAAAGGGTTACCGGTTTATGGTCAGAGACAATCTGGTGGCCATTCAAAATGATTCCTCTGAAGGATGCAACTTTGACGTGCTAGTTGTTAGAATGGATGTTGTTGGCTTTTTGAAGGAAGCATAGATATGCACCGTAATGGTGCACCTGTGCGTCCACATAGTGTGTTATTGTGTTAGGCATGTCTGGATGCACTTAGAAAAAAAAACATATATCGGATCGCATAAAATGATGATGTCCTCTTGCAGATGAATTAAATTAGTATTCTTGTGGGAAAATAATACATTTTCATTGTATTCCTTACTCCACTTCCTTCTGCACAATATATTTTTCTAAGAATTGTTTTTTTCTGTAGACTTTAGAATTTTTCACGGACTTGTCTTTTCTTTTCTGAACGGCATTCTTGGAATTGCTTTTCTGAAAATTTCTTTTTACGTGTCTTGATTGTTTCTTCTCACAAAAAGCACGGTCTAGAAGTTTCGTGCCTAATCTAATTTAAGCTGATTTGAGTCGTTGTTTTGAAGAGTTTTTCTAAGAAATAACGTTTACTTTTTTGTTTTAACAGAAATGTCGTTTTGCGATTTGATTGATTTTTTCAAGATTTTTCTTTTTCTGTCGAAAATGTCTTGTATGGAAGACTAATTAAATTATAGATTAGCATTTTGTTTCGGATTTTAAAAAGAGGGCAAGAATTAGATACACATATACAGTCTGGTATGGATCGGCAGACTCCACAATTTTGGCTTTTTAAACTTACAGCATTTTCTATCCTCCTAGCCCATGGAAGATAGAATATGCAGGAGATGTTTAAAGCCAAGCATTTTATGTACACAAAAACGGAAACAACAGTCAAAATGGAGAATAGAAAAGATTTTGGGCGCACTGCTATCATGATTACAAGAGCCAGACTGCGATACGCTTCTTTTTTCCCAAGGATCCTCGTTTGTTGGTCAAAAACAAGATGTAGAGTAGACGAAGCAGTGTTTTTGGAATCGCATTACGTGTACTACCAAAAAAGTTTTCAATCAGAACTTACTCTGAACACTCTGCACTCAAGTTGAATGGAAAACTGACACTCATCACTGTTCTCGTCGATGTGTGAAAATATCACCAACACGGCCTTGTCAACGCTCTGCAATAGGTGAAATTCGCTATTCTGCGTTAATATACATAGATGGTTAAAACTTGCAAAGTACTTTTGGTGATACTCAGCATTGACAACGACTAAATCATTGTTTGAATTAAGCAACGGGCTGATGCGTTCTTCTATTTCCCCCACCTTCGTCGCTACACATCATCGCTTTTTCGATAATTTTTTTTAGCAATTTTGGTTGGATTCACTTTGTCTGCAGATTGGGGCTTTACAAGGGCAACTTTGCCATTTTAGCTCCGAAATCATTTGTTGATTCTGGTAACTTGTGACCGCCGGATGTGTCGTATCTGCAATGTGCAAATGCAGCAATCAATTTCTCATTGTTATTCCTTTTTTGGGAAGCACTCTGCACTTCACTTCACTTAACCCACGGAGGAACTGTTCTACTATTGAAATTTTCCTATTCAAATTGAATTGGATACCTCATCTGGATTTCATTGCAGTAGGTTCACCTGCTTCAACTCCTCCTTTACAAATAAAACACAAGTCTGGCCCACTAGACGCCATCTCCGAAAAGTACTCGATTTTGTGCTAATACGGATTCACCAGTAAGTTGTCTTGAAAAGATAACTTAACGAATAACTGAAACGATTCCTTCTTGAAAGTTCAGGATTTATGATCAGGAACCACTCCTTATACCTGCAATCAGTAAAATGAGTAAAAAAGACTATTTAGAACTTAATAATATTTTAGTTGGCTAGACCACTTATATTGACTAATAATAAATAATTGACTTATAATAAATATAATAATAATTAAGACCTGACTCCTAGAGGTATAGGGGTTGGGTTTGTCCCTTTTTCATGCTTTATTTCCTTCTATTGAATTTGTTGCATACCCAATCTCCGACAGACTTTAAAAAATCCAAATGCTTTTTCAAATTTGACTGACATATAAAACAGTCTCATAAACCTTAATAATATGTCTTAAACACTACTTGCCTAAAGTCGTTCAAGTTATTTAACTAAATTCCCTGATAATGCCACCATTAACCTCAAAAAAACTTCATTATCATCATTTTTCGCACATTAAGTGCTTGAAGTACAGAAAACAGCTAAGACTATAAAGTTGAACATCATCATCTCTAAGCTAACACACATGCTTTCGAGACAAACCTTATGCTCTCGAAAGAACCCAGAGTCAAAAGATATTTTAAGAGAGGTTCGACGACGAAAAACTATACCAAAACCCATCTTAATTACCTTCAAGCTCAATTAGTTACTCAAATGCCCGATAATCCTTGGAGTGGCACTTAACTGCTTCACCTGTTTCACAAGGTCTTGCACAAAAGAGCAAACAACACAGCAAAATGACTAGCACAAGATGGGGATCTCCTATCTTCTTCATTCCCACCTCAC
The DNA here is from genome assembly GCA_963971375.1 of Platycheirus rosarum. Lineage (NCBI taxonomy): Eukaryota > Metazoa > Arthropoda > Insecta > Diptera > Syrphidae > Platycheirus > Platycheirus rosarum. The sequence continues at coordinate 268,142,885 of OZ020507.1, forward strand.
CTCAGCTCTTAGTCCTTGTTTATAGTTGGCTAAAGTTCTTTATACCTGTCTTCCTTGTGTTTTTCCTTGTTCTCGGTAAGGGGGAGGTGTTATGTGTGAGTCCTGAAAGTCGTGCATTTACTCTTTTGGCTAGAAAATCTATTGATATGAATGCCAGGTATCAGGACATACGATGAAGTTTTACCCCTTTACGCCTTCAAAAGCACTGTTTTCCAAAACAGTTCTCAAACATCTCCTTCTTTAAGGACTTAATCGAGTTTATCGCACTTAAACAATATATACACACACACAAACGGCAACTTCCACCCCTGCGACCCTCTCGTAGATTCTTATGACAACATAATAATCATATTAAGAAAACTTCCCAGTTTGTGACTGATACACGTGAAGTTTTCTTGAAGTGTCCTTAACAACGTGGAGCAGGGAAAGTCTTCGCAAACTTCCATTTTCTAAAGCAGGAGACACAATCTTCAAGAACATCGCATGCAAATTTCGCCAGAACAGCACTAGAACTAACTGCTATAGAACCTGGGTACATAGAAGTTGTGATAAAGGAGCAGATAAAACTTCATCTTCTGTGCCGGCTTCACTCAAACCTATGGAGGACTTAAGAGGTGTGATGAAGCTATAACAACGGTATATCGCGCATCAATCGCACAATACCTGTCTATAATCGTCTCTGTATAACCAACCCAGACACACATTAGCCTATAGTGACATCTATGTGTGTGCACACGCCCAATGTATGCGGTTGGGCTTGGAGAAAAAGAATTAAGGACTATTACAAGGATATGAAAGTCAAGAAGTTTAAAGTTTTTGCTCAACTAACGATGAGCACATACATCCAGTTCATGTGTGTTTATGGAGGACAAACAAGTAACGACAACGTTTCGTTCGTTGGTTCGTATAAATATCGGGATCAAGGTTCCAAGGACTTTTTGCATAGCAAGGATATTTTCTAGGCTAATATAAGGAGGGAATGATATGAAAAGTGTGACTTCTGAGCTTTTTAATAGGTAGATTTACTATTAACTACAATTTTCTTGTGTAAAAGTTTGTATCTTATGAGGATGGTGACAAAATATAGGGAAAAGCTACTCCAAAAGTTGTTCTTATGCAAAGAAGGCTTACGAGGAAAATTATGCTTAACAAATGTTGTAGAATTAGCTCTTAATGATTACAACTATAAGAGGTTTTACAAAACGTTGTTTAAACTTGCTGCGACGACGGCTTCAAGTATTCTTTGGAATGTGTTTTAGTGTATGGGTATTTAGGGTAATTTATTGAATAGAATGTGAAAAAAAATATTCATTCAAGTTGTGAAGAATGCTACGTTAAAGAAGGACCTTCATAAAATAAGCAAAATAATTTGGTTGAAAAACACTTAAAACACGAAAAACTAGTGAGCAGATGAATAATTCGGGATTATGCGCAACTACCTGAATGCGTCCCAGTATATTTCGATTGTTAAACAATAGTGTACGATGACTACTTCGTCTATAGGACGAGGATCACATTGAAATAACTCTTTAGAAGAACAAAGCCGAAGGCGTTAAAGAAATAACCGTGCTATTGAACAGAAGAAATCTTATTGTTTGAAAAAAACAAAAAATAAAATAAAAAACGTAGCTTAGACGATATAAAAACAAACAAAAAATAGCTACTATCAAACTAAACAACCGACGTAAATGGAATATCAATCGCAAAAACCACTATGAAAATATTTATTTGTACTTCCGTGTCTTTAAAATGTCTTTCCTTCCGTAAGTCACAAACTGCACTGAACAACTAAACTAACTCATAAGATTTTTTTTGATCAAAAGAGAGAGAGAAAACCTAATAAAGCTTTCAGTACGATAGAATATATTTTTCTGTTTCACCCGGTATCATTGTATTAGTACTCTCATGGTGTCATTTTTCGTCTGGCCATTTTCTTGTTTGTTCCGTAACTAACTGTTAATAGTGGAAACAGGACATTTACCAATATTTCACTAGTATTAAATACACTTTTGTTGTTTGTTTTTATTCTACATCCACACCAATTGGCGATTTCAGCGCCACTCATTAGGACTTTATTCGCAATTAAAAAATAATGCTCCATGATAATACCTACTACATACGAAGCCGGTATGGACAAATAATATTTAATAGATGTAGTTCTTGGAAGATATCATTTCTCAATAAAAAAAAACAGTAATAAATATTGGGAATATATTTAAAAATTATTACCCATTTTGGCAACTTGCCTTTTAAAGTTGGTTTAAGTTGTAATTGAATGAATGAGGTTATTATGGTTTCCACTCAAGACGAAACAATTTAAACATTAATGAAATCTAAAAAGACCGGGAATAAAACGGACATCCTACTGAGTCATAGAAATCATCTGAATGGCAGCCCCAAATGGATGTTCTTTGTGAGCTTCTGACCCACCCACAATTAGCTGAACTTTTCAATTCACTCCCTCGATGCAATTTCAACCATCAACGTTTCTTTGGAATCCAAAGTCACCGTTTGTATATAAAATTACCAGCTTAAAAATGTGGAATTATATAAATAAATAGTTTCTACATCCGTGCATTCATCAATAAAATTCGTGTTCGTGTTACGTTTAATTCTGTGTCCCTCCTCCTATAGAAGAATTTCTCTCTACATTTCCCTCGTTCATTGCTTCGTACTCCTCTGCCAATGTATCCACATTCTATGAAAAAACCATTAAACAATGTCTCAAACTGGAACGTGTCACTTGAAATATATTTCCTGAATGTGGTCTTGGCAACGTGTGTTCACGTACAAGCCATACGAACTAGCTAGTTATATACAAAAACAACAACAAAAAAAACCGTCACTGAAAAACTGGTTGCAAATCAAGATGCCAATTTGAAGTCATGTTGTTTGCTCCTGAACACTTCTAAGTTTGTTATGGAGAAAGAGAAGAGTGGGGCCATGCCCTCATCCAGAAGGACCCTCCAAACGTATGTACTGTACATACATAGGTACATTATTAAGTACTCCGGAAAGTACCAAGTCGAACATAACAACATCAATGGATGATAAATGTGACAGAATCCAGAACCTGGCTAACGCCCACCTTTTTTCTCGGGCGGCCAATACGTGTAGGATACCACCATGCATCCTATAGAATTCGGACAGGATATACTTTTGCTGCATGCCATCCTTTGTATATTTGGAGTTTTATTTTTTTTGTGTCATCATCCACAACGCGAATTATTCCACCAGGACAAAAATTACTCCGGAGGTGGCCTGCCATCGAGCGCTTTGCGAATCGGACAGCTACATCCGTCACAAGGATCGGATCGGATAATAGTTTGCGGAAATGGATCAATTATTTACAGCCCTCAACAGGATTTCGTCCGATGCCGGATGATGAAGGTATGGTACATGCTGTGTTGTGTGTTGACGTTGAAGACGGACAAGCAGTGTATTCCAGTGCATGATGTTGATGATGAGCCGAGGACCAACTCTGATGCTGAATGTAAAACTTCAAAAAGGATGTTGTCGGAGTGATTGAGATAGAGTGGCTGATGCTGGGCCAATTTCAGGACCAACATGACATTTGGCTTAGAATGTCAATGACTGAAACTACACAGGAGAGTATTCAATTTTTTCCAAACTACTCATCATACATGAACATCATCAACCTATTATTCTATGTGACCACTAGGTGGAGTACTTTGTAGCTCGAAAGCTGATTTATTATTGACGAAATCTCTAAAAAAAAAATCAGAAATTCTTAGCGGAAATAACATGCAATCAGCTATCCCGGAATCAGGACACCCCTATTCCATCCCCACACAGTCTTTTCTCTATTTGTCCCTGACACAGTAACAAAAACATAATGCGTGACAATTTATTGTACCGAACAAATAATTGCCCAGAGTTGCATGATTATTGCGCTCATGTGTGCTTGTATGTCCATGGAATTTTCAATGCAATTCCCTAAAAATTACATAACACGCATACCACGAGTCCACGGGCTGGAACGGTTGTAACGGATTGTAAAGGACACGCGGGTTTGCCATACACATAACGCCATAGGCAACATTCAGCGATGTGGAAAACAAATTGTCACCTTATTTGGTATATCAAACGGGACATACTTCTCTTCGACGGCGACGTGGTGGTGTTGGTGTGATGAAAATTAACGGAAATTGAGGAAGCCCTGCATGACGGATGACCAAATCACCAGCAGTCAGGTCATTGATCCTGCCCAACGTAATGAACTAAAAACGAGTTATGACGAAAGATGACGGCAGGGATGAGATGATGATGATGATGACGTTGCTGATGGAATACATGAGTATTGTGGTGATGGAGTTGGACATTGTTGCATGTTGTTTTGTTATTGGCCGTTACTACAGATAGTACAGCTCATGGTGGGCATGTTAAATATAAAATGGCGTATATTAGGAGGAAGTAGTTTATCAAAGTCTGCAAAGCACGTATGAAGTGTAATGAAATATGTTGACATGGGTGATTGCAATGGACCTGAGGGATAGCTTATCAGAATGTTTTAACATGATTTGGAAATGGTTATTGCACTTGTTGGTGGAGCGAATTAAACTAAGCTGATTATTTCCTGGTTAATGACGTATGTCTACTTTTGTCCTTCTGAGGGTTAATATGTAATGAGACTGACTCGCGTGTATATTTATCAGCCTAAAAGGTTCAAATGAATTTAGAACTGAGAACAGTTAGAAAGTATTAAATAAATTAGCTGAGCTTTTAGAAAAAGTCTATTTTATTTAAACGTGTATGTTATTAAAGTTGGAAAAAACTGGTCCTTGAATCGGTTAGTAGAAAAGGCACAGGAAGACCTGTTTCTCAGAAAAAAGAATGCATCAAAGGAAGCTACAAATAAAAAGGTAAAAAGAAACTGTCAGGGCTACAGAGCAAAGCGAATAAAAGTTACATTTTATTATACTTCAAGTCAATGCGAAGAATATGGCCATTTCTGCAAGTTTTAGTTATAACAGAAAACTTTTTGTTTATATTCCAGAAACTGCATTGGCACCACAAAATCACTTTAACTTATCTTAGAACCTAGGACTCTCTAACTATTTCTGTCTAAGCTGTGGTCACGATGGCAAATTCAGAACACTACTAGAGAGTTGAACTACGTCACCTTCTCTATGGTCTTAAGCTTCGTGTAAGCCATAACCTTGTCAACCACCATGAAAAAAAAAACGAAATTGGCGTCGAAACATCTTTTGGCTTCACACCTTGCCGCACTTCAAATGAATCGGTTTTACATTTAATTCGCTGGAGAATAAAATTTCCTATCAATTCGGGAAGTAAGAGAAAACGTTGACACCCCAACAGTTCATGTTTTTGAAATCGCGTTTCTTAGGAGTCTTGATAATAATTCCTGGCTTCCATTCACCTTGAAAGGTTCCGCTTTCTTTTACACCCTTAACCATGGTTACTTCCATCTTCAGAGTTGGTATTCTATTTGTCATACCAGATTACTGTTCACATTCAGCACAGGTTGGCTGTTGCTACTTTTTTACCGACGATATCCTTCATGTTTTAAGCAGCTTTTCTTCTTCCCGCAGTTTCTTTCACGCAAAATTTTGGAATATGGTCTCCTTATCTCAAACCTCACTCTAATCTCCTATTAGTTGATCTATACTCGCTCTTTACAACTACTTTCTATGTGCATTGTTGATTCTATTTGAAAATGACCTCAGAAACACATTTGATATCAAGAATGGATTTCTTCAATATTGTACTTGAAATAAAAACGCGGAAGTCTCTCGCCAACATCAAAGGCATTATTTTCTTAAAGTCCATACAAGACCAATCTACATAGTGTAATAGTTTCTGCATATAAGTACCTAACCACACCACTTAGTTATTATTTTTTATTAAACCATTCTATTACGTTCTAGAAATAATTGCTGTACATGAAGGTATTAACATTCATTAAAAAATCTATTATGGAGTTTAAATACGTTACAGATGTATGTATGTAGGTATACAAATTAATCTCAAAACCAATCGTTTGTTATTACTCTTTTCTCTTTCTCTTTATGTATCACAGACAGCACAGTGTATCACTTATGTGTCAAGCAAACAAGCACTTTGAATTAAAGGAGTTGAATATCAGACGCCGAACGAAGTGGTTGTTTTCTTATTTTGCTGTCACCAAAAACTTATTTTCGCCCCTGACTAGAATAACAAACTACCCCGTTAAGAATATTATTAGTATGCTATCTTTCTTCCAAATTTAAATCATCGAATTATCCTAGTGAATTCTGAAGTCACATTTTCTTGGCGATGGTTATTATTATTGAAGATTATTAAACGATCTCCTTCTCTGTGATCCAAAGTAATTGAGATCGATATATGTATGCCTTGGAAACTTTGTCCTCTTAATAGTATTTATTTAAATATACATATAGAGTAAAAATGAACTGGCAGTTTCAATATTTTTCAATTATTTAAATAGTTCCCAAAATGTTTCTGTTTTCACGTTCTAGTTATTTAATATCAGTATTACTAGCAACAAAATTAAATAAAAAGTATACATATAAAATTTTCCTGGCAATTCGAAGAAACTATAATTCATCTTCCCATTTTAGTTTCCTTGACATTGATGTATTACTTCCTAAAAGAGCGCCATAATTCATGTATAAATAAATTCATTACCTTTACCAAACTCACAATTGGAAAATGAAAAAAACAACACTTTTCCAAGAAAATATCTTACCATACATTCACCAGCCCTCCTATTTCCAAGGATTTTCCATCAATGTCCTCCTATACCAATACTTCAAGTAATGCACAAGTGCATAGTGCACCTTGGGAAAAATGTAGCTCTGTTTGGCTTGAACTTTCAGTGAAACTATCCTCTTCTCTTCTGTGTTGTTGTTGTTTTGATATTCAAAAAAAAAAAAGAAAAAAAAAGAAAACTTGTATGAAATTCCAAATAAAGTACAAGGAAGAACAAAATAAATTTTGAAACAAACGAATGCAGTTTCTGAGGGAATTTATTTTTTGTTCACCTTGAAGTTTCATAATTTTTATGATTTATCTCTGTTTTGGTTTTTTAAAAAAGTTGAAAGCAGTTTTCAAATAAAATCCGTTTACAAACATTTTTCATGTTTATTCTAAAAAAAAAACATGATACTCTAGAAGATACAGTGATTCATAAAGTATTTTATTCATTGTAGAAGTCTAGCTTAATTGATGTTGAATCTCACAGAAAGAAGTCCAACTCTTCATAATTCGTTTGGCGTATCAAAATCTTTCAAATATACATATTACTCGAATTCTGAAGTCAAAAACGGATTCTTTAGATGACTATGCGGTAAAATATCAGTATAATTCCTATACAAGTCGGCTAGAAATTTATTCCGTTTAGTTTTAAAATAACTAACCTTATATCCAAAAGACTCCGAAAGAGACCTTGCTGGCGTATTAACCATCCATTGTGAGATTTCCAAAAACGCGAGGAAAACGTAATTTATAACCAAGAATATGAATTTAAAAAATGTCCTACCATACCATGCTAAGCTGTTACATTTTCAGTAAAAAAAAAATCCACACATCTCCCAACATTCAGCTTCAACTGATTCCAGTATCAGCTGGAGGGGCGTCCGTTTGGTGAATGATTCAAACCACGTTTCAATATTTTTCCTTCAGTTCTGGCCATTAATTCGATTTGAATATCCTTTTTTCAGTTTGCAACTTTGCCTATGCTTACTACTTCTTTGAACAAAAGTAGCAAAAAAAAAATTTAATAATTCAACTCAGCTGCCCAAATCCGATTCTTGGTTCATACAGTAGAGCTTCACGTTCTGGGGAACCAGCCTCATTCTGGCGGCTATAAATATTAATAAAATGTGTGAAAATTTGCACTCACTTTTCCCGCAACTATAATATTCTCACATACACTAATATACGTATCTAAAGGACTAAGGAAATAGTTTTTCTACGACTCGTCCTTAAACATGGATTTTTTTTTTGGTCTTTGACCACTAAGCATCATTTGTTCGAAGCTCAAGTGTGAAAGTCAAGGCTTCGGCTCTGCTGTTTCACACCCCTTATGTATGTCCTTTTTCCCATGCAATCGAATGAAACAAGGACAAGAGAATGCGAAGGAACTAAAATGAAATCCAATTCCTTTGGCAATTTATTTTCATTCAACGAATATGAAATCATATATTCGTGATCGGGAAAATTAATATTACCAGCTAAGTATGCTATGGTTTTCCGGGCTGGTCGTGGGTTTTGACCTTCCCTTTTAGGTTCAAGGCGTTGGCATGGTACTGACTCCTGAGGGTTCTAAGCTTATAACTGCCACTTTGATTTGTAATATGATAATGTTATTTCATAGCCGTTGTTGGAAACTGTCGCAAATAATATACATAGTTTTGTCATCATTGCTCAGTCATTGACGTGTCTCGTGTATATAGCCATTTGAGTATTTAATGATAGGAACTACAAGTCCATGTCCAAGGGACTACATATACATATATCGAAACGTTCAACAAAAGAAGGACTATGAAAAGGAACATAAGAAATAGGAATTCAGCAGATAAACAAAATAATGAGCCACTCATAATTTTTATAATAATTGTGTATATAAAAGGATTTAAAAGCATTCTTTCTTTTCGTCAGGTGACACGAGTGACACCCCTTTCTGGCAATGCTTGACATTGACCATGTATCCTCTTGTCTCATGGTTGAGCAATACTAGTCTCCTGCCTCATATCAGAAATATTCAAAAGTCGATTGAGGACGTTATTCTTACTTTCATTCCAGCCAAGATTACCACACATAGGGCTGTTGCATTAAGAATCGCACCTTCGAAGACTTTATGAACCAACACCATGTCATAATCAGTAAACCTCAGAGAATCTACGGTTCCGACTTGCTTGCAGTCATATTACGATAAAGTGGACTGGATGAACCAGAACTTCTTCAGCATTAGATTTAATTTTGTTCAATCTCTAATTTTTTTATATACTTGCCGAAACCAGAAATAGTACCTCCACAATTGAATCCAGTGACTAGGACCGTGAAGGAATTAAAATTTTCATTATCCTTTATCAACCTGGTCCATTAATAACAGTACCACAAGACAGTTTCATTAGTTACAGAAGAAAGGATATTGAAAGACTAGAAAAGGACAGAAACGTAATAAAATAATTGATGGTGTCATCGGCTACCAGGATTCGGCGGTTTTCAATGCGCTAAAGGTACAAAAGACTTCAAAGAATATGTACCAGCATCATTGGGAGTGAACAAAACATATTGAACATTGAATACCAGTTACTTAAGACTGAATGTCAATGCGTGAACACCATGTTTTATAATTCTTTCCAGCACGAACATCCAATTGACGAACTAGTTACATCGGCATCAAGGAAAAAATCAACTTACATATATCGAGAGCAGCCGATACCCTTCGTCATGATGAATGATAACATCGGAGTCATATCGAAAAAGAAATTCATAACCATCTCATCAACAGATCCGCCATCCACCATCCACGAGACTATAGTCAACTATGGAGTGACATCAGTTTGTTGACACTTTAGCAAGTGACAACATTTCACTTTGTATCATCACCAATACCGAGACAACAAAAAATCTGCTATAAAAGATAGTCTCCAATTACGTCATTAAGAGGTTTAATCATCAGAAAAATTCTAGAAAGTCATTCTCAGACGCTCGAAAATACTGCAAAGAAGACCACATCATTCCCACTTTCAGTTTGACTTTCGCGGAAGTCATTCGACTCGCCATCGTTAGATGTTTAAAAAGCCTCTGAACACCTTTGGACAGAAATCCTTATTAAACTACCTTCATCATTAACAAAAAGAATATTTCCTCTTCTTTATTCTTAGAAATTTTTATTCAACTTCAAAATCTATAAGTCAATCAAATACATCAAGGCCGGAGTCACCCAAGGCTCACAACTTGAACCCTTTCTCCTGAAGCGATGACATCCGCCAACTGTAAGAATCAGCTCTTTCGTCAATCACCACATTCCCAAACTTTTCGAGAAAAACAAGAAATATGGAATTAGGTTTAACACAGCCAAAATCAGCACTATTGTGGCTTCAGAAGATCTGACTTCAACAATTATTCTATCAGCTCGGCAGCAACCTGTAGAAACGTGGTCATGAAACTCTATGATGGATCAACAATAGCAGCCAAAAAAGAATGCCAAGTACCTCGGAGTTAAATTCGACAAACTATTCAAATTTGACGCGCACTCCAAGATAAAGTTTAAAAATCCGACTGAGCGTTCCATCATGTACCTCCGTTATTAGGGAAAAGAAATGGTTTAATCAAGTCACCAAAACTGTATATTGATAATAGCCCATAGTCCCTTTATTACGTCGGAAAAAAGCCATATAAATGCAAGTGAAGCGAGAAAGCTGATTTGTTGATATATTGTAGAGGGGGCTCAAAAAAGCTTGAAATGCCCGTCCAAGATTCCCTATGAGCTTTCGCCGCCATCTTGAAAAAGGGCATTCTGGCTGGACTATACTCTGTCCAATATTGTCAGTACAGGCCTTATGGGAGAACTTTTTCCAACACAGTGGCGCCTACTAATCTGTTTACCTAAACAATTCCCCTGAAATCCACAATAAAGCCAGTAACTTACCACAGCATTGTTTTTGTAATATTTTGTTTAACCGGACTACATCCATGCGTCCTGCTACCTTTGAATTCGAAGTCGAAAGCAAACTGAATCAATTCATAAACTTCACAACTCCATTCCACTTCCACCCTTGACCCTTGTTATTATGAAAACTACTTACATACGATCGGAGTTACAATAAATTTAAGCCAGATACCTAGATACTACTTTTTGTATAGTTTGCAGTCAGAATTAAAGCTTTTTATGTGCTTTAAGGATCAAAAAAAACCATCAAGTGTTGTCGTGGTGTGTTATAGGTGTTATAGTTCATATAATAGTAGTATAATAGTAGCAACTAGTCGTCAGATTCTGACTTAGGTTAAGTATGTTTAGTATTAATGTTTATTTACATACTTTGTTTTGCTGTTTTTTATTGTTTAATAAATTAATTACATCTAATTTTATTATATTTTATTTATATATATTGATTTCGCTTATATATTGTTAAATATTTTTTTATAAATAAATTAAGTAATTTTATTGTTGTTTTTTTAATTTAAAAGGGATAAGGCCTACTGGGTAATGGGGAAATGGGGATACCCTTAAACATATTTACCTATTTTATTACATCATGGTGGTGTGGAAAAAGATAAATTAAATTTATATGTTTTTTTTTAAATTGTTATTGTCAGATTTAACCTACAGGGTAGCAAAGCTGCTACTCAAGTTAATAAGCATACAGCGGCATCACTGCAAGAGCTTTTATATGTGAGACTTATGTTACAGCTAAACTGATATGCAAGCGTCCTATCTTCCCTGTACCGATTATCTTTGTTTGACAGAGTATATAAGCAGTTACTCAGGCCCGATCTTATTCGCCACGTTTTTCCCGGGAGATACACCGTATTCGAAACAGCGATGAAACAGCTAGGGTAAGTGCATCGGACTTATCAATAAAAACAAAAATACTACAGCAGGAGACGACTTAACAATAAAGACGAAACCAAATCATTAGACTATGTGCTGTGCAATCTGCAAAGGAAGTCATCAGTAAAACTCCCAAGCCCCAACCACCCTAACCAAATTACAAGAAGGACGACCACTCCGAAACGACATCCCGAGCCTAGGCATTTTAGTACCACGGATCTTCAAGAAGACAAGAAAGAATCTAAGACAAAACCAGCAGTGAAGCTTCTACGCTGACATGAGGCGAGCTTTCCACGTCCTTATTTATTCAGTGTTGTATAGTCTCTGTTGTATCTTGTATGTTGAGTGTTGTAAGTTGTTATTGTATGTAACATCAATCGAGTGGGCAGAGATTGAAAACCGGACTCTCACGTTATTTACGCGTCATTTGATTACTACTCCCGTCAAAATAATTTATATACAAACAAAAATCCATGTAGTTCCAATTTTTGCAGGAATTATCCCAATTAATTCGAGTGACGCGCGGGGTGAGGGGGGTGATTTAATGGGAACCGTTTTTGAGATACATACTCTTTAGATAATGGAAATTTTTTCAAGAGAATATTTTTCCAGAAAATTCAAGAGAATCTAACTTCCTACGAAAATATTTGCCTAAGTGTTAATTTATCTTTAACAGTTCAAAGGATACAGCAAATTGAAATGTTACGGTAAATTTCAAAATTTAGTCATAAGATAACAAAACTTATATTTCGCAATAATTCCCTTTTAGGCCAGTACCGTTAGACGCAAAAATCACACAAGT